>VXBZ01007858.1:258947-349669 GCA_013399135.1 Heliornis fulica | reverse complement strand
CCCTTCCCTTCCCTTCCCTTCCCTGCTGTCCTGTGGTACCCACCACTGCTCCGCCCGAGCACTAAGCAGATCTGGATCCCACCAAGACCCTTCCTCTCTGGCAGGACTGCAGGCCACAGACCTCATGTTCGCTGGGATGTGAGCAGAGGGTAGTATTGATTATAATGCTTACTGTAGTTATTTATTACATTTATTAGCAGGGAAGAGATGAGAGACTATTTTACTGTATTAAGTTGTCCCAGAGACACCTAGATAGTAAATAATAAATAGTCAACGGTGGAGTACAACTGGTGGAAAGCTGGGACGGTCAATGTAAGGCTCTACCAGCCAGCCTTTTAAAATTAATAATGTGCAGAATCAGTGGGGTTATTACTTTCTGTGGCTGGTAATGTTCTATTAAGGGACCTAAGTGACTGGAGACATATCTCTACAGAGCTAATTGAGGTCCATCTTGAGATGGCCATCTTCCTGTCTGTTGCAGAGCACCATGACTTTGGATACATGTCTCCATAGAGGTAAAAACCTCAAAACTGCTGTTTTACTCTAAACATACAGTTCTTCTAATGAAGCAAAGATAGGGCTGAAATGATTAATGTCCCTGAAGTGATTTGTTGAAAAAAGGAGGTAAAAAACAGAGCAGAGCAAGGGTATTTCCTTGTGCCACTCATTTAATTTCCTCCTAGTTTACAATGCCAAATAGACCTTCCATTATCACAGGGGAGTGAAGGAAGTCTATGTGCAGGCATGGGACTGTAGCATTTTCTAACTGTACTGGTAACCATGGACATTTACTCAATGCTCAGCTTTCACTGGAGTCTTTTGAACTGGGAACCATCCCAGAGCCCAGTACTACAGCTGTGGTGCTGTATTGCATAAGAAAAATAAAACTTGGGATTTGCCAAAGGGACCTCAGAAGGAGGTCAGTGACAGAAGTGGCAGCTGAATTGAAAGCATAGGAGTGGCCAAACTTCACTAGCTGCTTTTACTTGTATTAACTTTTAAAGAAAAAACCCCCAAAACCCTATGTTTACTCATTACCTTAAGCAGCTGTGACTTCTAAATGAAGCCATTTAGCTCTTGTTCACAGTAAACAACACTGGAGGTGTATTTATGTATTTAAAGCAGTAAACCCTGTAGTCACATGTGTTTTCCTTTTAAAACCTGTTTGTGTAAGGCTGTTTAATTTACACGGGGCTTTACAATCACAGGTAAGACCTGTCCTGGTAACTCATTCCTAGAGGCTTGGACTTTCCAAATTAGTACTTTGTTCAAGTGTTAGGACATCCTCTTGCTTCCTTGTGTACCCTCTGCCTGGCATTTGGTCCATGAGCCAGAGCCTTATTTATGTGTGGACATTGCTTCACCCAGGGGGTCTCTGGTTCCAGTTGGGCACTGGGCTCTGTTTTGATGGTGGCAGTAATTTTGGGGGTGGTGAGTACTGCACCCAGGAGATGAGCTGTCAGCTAACATAACGGTAATTGTAGGAGTAAGCCCAGGCTTATGTCGCTACCAAACTCCATATGTTTGTGTATAAATAATACTCTTGTTGTGACAAACACTAGTTAGGATGTTGTGCATCTCATAATGACAGCTCTTGGCATTTCTTCTTGTTGTAGATCTGTTCTACTCTCGTCTTGGGAAGGATGCTCTTTGTGTTGGAGGCACAGGGAGTTTGGCGCAGTTTGGTGCAGGTTGCATCTGGGTCGTGCTGCGGTGCTCTGACGCAGAGCGCGCTTGTTCTCCTGAGCTTTATCTCTTGCTTGCGACTGCTCGTGGTGTCGAACCCTTCAGACAGGCTGTAAAGCCTGAGTGTTTCCTGCAGGAACGTGTCTTACTCTCCTGGTGCCAGATGGGTCAGAATCCCTGGTGTGGCTGTGGCAAACTGTGGAGCTGGCAGAGGAACGAATAAATCAGAGCCTGTGTGAACGTTATGGGGAGATGATCGTTAACCAGCATTCATGTGTAAAAAGCAGCGTCTAGACATTCAAACACTGCTAATAGCCTTTGATTAACCATTTTTGTTTTGTTCTTGCTCAGTGTGTTAATCACTGTGATTAAAATGCTTAGCCACCATGGAGCTAGACGTTGTATAAATTAGTAAGTAAGCAAATCCAAACAGATGGGGCAGGGAAAATTAGTGTCTCTGGCAGGGCCAATGTTAGACAAGGCAGGGCCAAAGAGGATTTAGGGGAAGACCCTAAATAATCTAAGAAAATCAGATTTGCCTATCCAGGGGACCTGCCAGTCCTCCCCACCATCCTGCTCCTATAAAGCTTTGTCTGCTCAAGGCTACTCTCTCTGCCTCTAGAGCCCACCACTGTCCTCACCTGGTCCACCAAGTTGCAGAATGAGCTGGGTCTCTGCCCAGGATGCTGTGGACAGGCCCGGAAACTGCTCTTCCCTTTGCACTAGATGAGTTACTGCCATGCCAGCTCCTCCGTGATGTGGATGCTGCTCCCCATGCTGCAAAAACTTCCAGATGGAGGACCTGGGATGAAGAGTCACAGAATCGCAGAGTGTTAGGGGTTGGAAGGGACCTCAAAAATCGTCTAGTCCAAAGCCCTCTGCCAGAGCAGGATCACCTAGATTAGGTTACACAGGAACATGTCCAGATTAGTCTTGAATGTCTCCAGAGAAGGAGACTCCACAACCTCTCTGGGCAGCCTGTCCCAGTGCTCCGTCACCCTCACAGTGAAAAGGTTTTTACTTATGTTCACATGGAACCTCCTCTGCTCTAGCTTGGACCCATTGCCCCTTGCCCTATCATTGGCCATCACTGAGAAGAGCCTGTCTCCATCCTCCTGACACTCACCCTTTACATATTTATATACATTGATGGAGTCATTAAAGAGTCAGACACTTAGGCTGTTCTGTCAGAGGACCAGTCTGGCTTTCTAGTTATTTGGGCTTATATATAGCCAAGGAGCACTACTGCTGTTCAACCCCTCCACCACCGAACGCCTGCGGATACCATCCTTCACTGGGAGGATGGACTAACTTAAGCTGTTGGGTTTAGGGCTAATTCCTTTCAAGGAAGAAGCAAAACTGGAAAGGATGGCAGGAGCACCTTGCACTACTTTTAAGATCAGGAGCCTTCATAAGTGTTGAGGTTCATTAAAATCAGAACCCAATCCTGTCATCTGTAAAGATAAATCACAGTTAAAATAGGTAAGAGTGGGGGTTTCTCTGTAGTAGGCTTAGACAAAGATAGAATTACCTGAAGTAGGGAGTGTCCATGGGGGTGATAGTGAGACCACACTAACAGCCCTTTCTGTTCTTCCCTCTTCTTAATCCAGTTTTCTGTGTAACTCATTTTCTGGTAGAGCTGTGAATAAAATTGAATGGGTAGTTTTGGTGACAGTAGGTTTTTGCCTATTATGTACTAGGATCTGTAGCTAGGATTTCCAATTTCCCTTCTAATCAAAAGCCTTCCTGAACCTTTCAGAAGGGCTCTCCTGGGATGACTACACTCACAGACATGCAAGTGCTTTGTTGCTGCTGGTGTCCAGCTCTTCAAAGGTAGCTGAAGCACACCACAGCATTGGACCCAGTCCTGGTCTTGTCGGTGCTGCTAGGAGTGAGCATCATGGGGCTGGGTGTACTCAGTACAAAGCTCTTCCTTTCCCAGTTGCTTCATCCCAGTCCTCTGTAACATGATGGGCCTAGGTTGGAAATCCTTGCAGTTTCCCCACTAAATGAAACGCTGAATGTCATCTGAACTAGTGCAGAATGAGTGCAGTGTGCCTCTGTGATGCTTTTCAGGTTAAGGTGAATTTTGTTCTTGGTTTTTTGCTCTGCTGGAGGGATCTTTACTGATCGCAGACTCACACAGAATGATCTGGGTTGGCAGGGACTACTGGAGATCATTTAGTCCAGTGCCCTGCCAGAGCAGGATCACCTCGAGCAGGCTGCACAGGACAGCATCCAGGCAGGTCTTGAATGTCTCCAGAGATGGAGACTCCACAGCCTCTTTGGGCAGACTGTCCCAGGGCTCTGCCACACTCACAGGAAAGAAGTCCCCGCAGGAGCATCTCTGCTTGGGCTGATGGGCAGGAGAAGCTTTTGAGCTGTGAGGCTGGTGAGGCTGGATGGGGACCTGTGCTTGAGGAAGGAGGTCTCTGCTCAGCAGTCAGCTGTCAGCGCAGACCAGCTCAGAACCTCAAGTGGCAGGAGGTGAAGTCCTCATCCTGCTGGATTCTGTGGGATTGCTGATGGTCACTGGAATTTGTCCCATAGAATCATGAGAAGTCACAGGAGGTCACGTGTTGGCACTTGGGATAAGTTGAGGGGTTTCTCCATCCACTGAAGTGCTGACAGCAGCTTCATTTTGGTGAAGGCTGTGGAGATGCATTGCTGATGGGTGTGTGAGCTGAGCAGTCAGCTGCAGATGGATTCAAAAAGCCTCGTAGCAGACAGCAGAAAGAGCTCCAACTGAACAGATTTCCAGGCAGAAGCCACATGCTTGATGAGTTCTTGAGGGTACGTTCCTGGCTCCTGGTACTCTTCTCTGAACCCAGGCAATACTGTAAAAGTCCCTCTCTACTTGTTTGTTGTTGGGTTTTTTTATTTTCCTCATCCCCTTGCTATAGTGTTCTTCCTCCTATCCTTATATGAACCATCCATCTTTTTCTTAGTGTTCCTGATTTATTTCTTAGCTTGACTAATCACAGCAATTTTCAAGAGTCATAAAAAACTTTGTTGCCTGTGTCTCCTTCCATATTCTGCCCTTCCTTTGCTTTCATCTCCTGGTTTTTTTTTGTTTTTTTTTTTTTTTGTCCAAGGGGCATGTGCAAGAATATACAGGTAGAGCTATGTATTCCCGAATTTATACCCGAATTATGTAAGAAGATCTGAGACTGTGTAAGTACCTTAAAAAGGTATGTGAGACGTGAGAGTACCGCTGAGTGTGCTAAGCTGCACAGTGACCACAATTCCAAGTGCATTGCAAATATTTTACTTGCAGTGTGTTAAGGTTTTCAGAAACTGCTCTATTGTTATTGCCAGGAAAATGCTGACATATATTTTATGTAACACATCAGATGTGATACAGACTCACTTTGCAGAACTGAGTAGCATTGCTACGGCCAATTGTTCAACACAGCATTTTGCTACGTTTTCTGACATGCTTAATAAAGATATTTTCATGATTCTAGATTCAGTCTGAATGCCATTAACTGCTGGCTTTCTGAGGAAGCAGGAACGCAGCTCGCAATGCCAGACTCTGCAGGTTTTGTTCAGCAGCCATTAGGTATGACTTCAGAGCATCTAAACCCTGGAAATAAAAAGCACCTGCGCTGGTTGGTGTGAGCTGGGCTGCTGCTTTCTGTGCATACCTGTTCTGCAAATTGACTTCGCCCATCAATTAGGGTAAGGCAGAGATGGGGGTAATTTTCTCAGGGATGGGGATAGAGATGCTTGAGTATTCTGGCACACAGAAGACCTGGCAGAGAATATAAGGAAAGCGTCTGCTGTCAGCCTTTGTTAGGGTCCCCGTGGTATCCATGTGTTGTCTTGGCAGAGCCCAGAGCCCATAGACATGCGTACCCTGCAGCCGGAATATGAAATCATTATGTCAGGAGAACGAGAGCTGGGTCTGGCTTTGTTTGGATTTAGTGGTTTTTCACTTACAACCTTCCGCAGTGGATATGTGGGGTGGGAGGAGAGTGGGAAACCTGCAGTAGAGGTTTGGAATTTGTACCTGGTTTTGCATGGGGTTTTGGTACTCCGGGAGAAAACAGTCTGCTTGTCGCATTTCCGGGAGATGGGGTCGATTGATGCAGTGTTACTCGGGGTGTATGCGCCTCCATGTGAACTTTGCTTGCTCTTGGGAGCATGCTGCATTGCTGAACGTCTCTGTGGTGATGGGACCAGGCTTGTTTCCATGCCTTCCCAAATAGGGTATACCTGCTTCTTGGGCATAACCAGTTTTCTCCAACTTCTGAGGTTTTGTGCTTTTGTGTGAGGCGGGGGAATTTTCACCAGAGAGAAACAGAAATGTGTGTGTCTTAACTTTCTCCACCATGAGGACTGCAGGAGAGGATGCTGTCATGATACGGGTGTTCTCTTTGATTGTGTGAGCTGTTCAGAAAGCTAACAGTGCCAGAGAAGGGTGGAAGTCAGCAGGAGTGTGAAGGAGGGGGTGGGATCTTCAGTGCTTCTTTCACAAAGCCCAGAGATGCCCCAGTTTGGTGCAGAAACTAAAGCAGAGAGTGGCAGAGAGTTGGCTTGCTGTTTTGCATAGATCTGTACAGCTTTTGAGTTGCTTAAAATGAATGCTTTGAAGGTATCATGTTCCTGAGGAGGTAAATGCTAGAGTATGTGCAAGTTGAAACTTGGGAAAGGATGAATTGTCAGAGCTGAGACTAAAATGTGGGGAACTGAGGGAGCTGGACTGTGGAAATCCAGAGAATGTGTGTAATGAGGAATGTGTCCAGAAGTGGGGTCAGAAGAAGAGGGGGCTGTGGTGAAGTGAAATAGTAAAGATGTTTAAAGGGAGTTAGAATAGAAACTTCAGTTGGAAGGAACCTATGATGATCATCGAGTGCAACTGCATGACCACATCATTGTCCAAATGCCCTTAAGCACCGACAGGCTTTGGGCATCAGCCACCCCTCTGGGAAGTCTGTTCTTGTGTTTGGCTGACATCTGCATAAAGAAATATTTCCTAATGTCCGGTCTAAACCTTCCACAGTGCAGCTTTGAACCATTCTCACACTTTCTGTTCCTGGATCCCAGAGCAATGAGGTCGCCTCTCAGCCTCCTTTTCTCCAAATGAGACGAACTCAAAGTCCTCAGAGGACGTTCCTTTAAATGCTTTGACCAGCTTTACTGCTCTCCTCTGGATGCATTCATGGACCTTCTTCATCCAGGTGTGAATGAGAACGTTCTTCATCCTTCTTCAATTGCAGGGCCCAGAACTGCCCACAGTACTCCAGGTGAGGCTGTATCAGCGTGGAATATGGCGGGATCATCCGTCTTTTGACTCTCTGGCTACGCTGTGTTTGATGCACCCCTCTTGGGTTTGCCCCCTCAGCTGCCAGGACACGGTGCTGACTTACAGTGAACCTGCTGTCAACCAGTATGAAGTTAACCACAATGTGAAACAAACCCAGAATGCTGGTGAGAGCTGGTAGGAGCTTTGTCACTGCTGTGATAGTGTCACCATGCTGTCATCAAAGCTTTAGTACACCCATATTTACTTCCAGCACAAGGAGAGAAGTATGGCTTGCCAGTTTTATTTAGCTTTCCTCAAATGTCTGCAGAAGAGAGTGACTAATACTTAGATGAAATAGAGGTTGCATTTATGATGCTGCTTAAAAGTCTTACGAGAAAACCTGATTAGTGTTTTCCATAGCGATCTTTAGTGTTTCTTGATGTGCTATTACAGTCCTTTTTTGAGGAAAATGCATCTGAATCATGAAAAAGCACAGCATGAAGCGTGTGATCTTTAGTCTTTCTTGGAATTAGTTGGTGCTTATTGTGATGATTGGCGTGTGTGCAGAAGACACAGAGGCAGTCCCTGTAGTGACTTCTGAATGTGACTGATTTCAGTGGAATTTTTCAGTGTAGATTCTGAAGAAGCCAAATTCTAGCAGAGTACATGAAACCATAGGGGAGAGAAAAATGGGCCCAACAGAGTGAAAGCTGCCACATGTTGAGTCAGAGAGTCATAGAATCCCTGAATCTCCTGAGCTGTAAGGGACCCATAATGACCATCGAGTCCAACTCCTGGCTCCACACAGGGCCAGACAAGTCAGAGCAGTGGACTGAGTGCATCGTCCAGAAGCTGCTTGACCTCAGCCAAGCTGGGTGCTGGGACCACTTCCCTGGGGAGCCTGTTCCAGTGCCTGACCCCCCTCTCAGGAAAGAGCCTCCTCCTGACATCCAACCTCAACCTCCCCTGGTGCAGCTTCATGCTTCTATCCCTGGTCACCAAAGAGAGGAGATCAGCGCCTGCCCCTTCGCTGTCCTCATCAGGAAGCCACAGAGTACCATGAGGTCTCCCCTCATCCTCCTCCAGGCTGAACAAACCCAGGGACTTCAGCCTCTCCTCATCAGACTTACCCTCCAGACCCTTCCCTGTCCTCGTTGCCCTCATCTGGACACTCTCCAATAGTTTTATGTCCCTCTTGTCCTGTGGCACCCAAAACTGCACCCAGTGCTCCAGGTGAGTCCATGAGTGAGTTTACCTGGAGATACCCATTCACAATGCACTGAGCTTCATCACCACCCCTTATCACAGATCTGGCTGTCTCAGAGGAGCATCACTCTTTTACAAGTCAGAAGTGATGCCTTGATCTGAGCCCAGAGCTCTGGTTTTCCTCCTGCATCTCCTGTTGATCCCTGCTCAGACACGGCACTGTCCCAGGCATCGCAGAGCACGGTGCTGTGGCAGGGGTGTGATAGATCGTGACGTGCTCTGGAGATGGATGTGAGCTCTGTATATCAGCCCGGTTACTGAGATTTCTGTGCGATTGTGTTGGTTTAACTCCGTGGGAGGTTATTTGAGAAGGAAATGAAAGGCTCAGTGAACAGTGAATGTTTGAAGAGGTGTTAAGAGGAAATACCAGACATATAAGCTTTAGGTTTTTTTGTTTTAAAATTTTTTCACTGTCTCTTCAGCCAGCCTGGTTTGGAGCGCAGCACAGAAGTAAGTCTGCAAGCCCACAGGAATCAGAGAGACCCAGTTCAGAGGAAGAGGAGTTGTGTGGAGAGGACCTGGAGTAAAAGGAGCTAGGGATATAACGAGGCTCGATAGAAGGACGAATTTTTTTTAAAATGGGGATGGTGAAACACTGCCACTGGTGCTGGATGCTCCATCCCTGGAAAAATCCAAGGCCAGGTTGGTCGTCCGTGGGAGGGGGACAGGACTAGGTGAGTTTTAAAGGTTCTTTCCAACTCAAACCAATCTGGGAGTGGAAGTTTTATCTGGTTGGGCTGTTGGCAGAGAATGACATGGCCTTACACCAGGCTGGTTTGTTAGGGGACAGGATTTTATAACGAGCAGACCTGCTCTCTCCATGGGGAGATACAGTCCTATAAAAGCAGTTTTATGACCGAGAAGGGTTTCTGGAGGCCAGAATTCAGTCTGACCATCAGGTTGGTCAGCCTGGACTGTTGTATTCCTGACCCATGCTGGAGAAGGGAGAACTGCAGGATTTCCACGCAGGAACAGCCTGGTGTGAGTGGGAGTGTTCAGAGGGGCTCTAGGACACTGTCTTGGGGACAAGCTCTTCAGACTGAAATAATCAGGATTCTCTGAGCTTAAAAAGCAAGTGTTTTTATCCTTCCAGAAATTCTTTTTGAGACTTAATACTCTTTATTTACTGGGGATTCTGAACTATTTTAAATCTCTTTTCCTAGAAAGAAGTATTTTTATGGAGAAAAAAACCACACCTGATTGTATAAATGGATGAGTCTAAAGTGCTACAGGAAAAGAGGGCAAAATTGGCTGTTCTAAAATCAAAACTTTCCTAACAGTTACAAGTGATCATGTCAATTACATCAGAAGCCTAGTCGCAGTGAGGTAATGAGAGGGAGATTTGATTGCTGAAGCAAATGTAATTTCCACAGCATTAAGATCTGGCCAGAACTACTCTGAGGCAGTGGATTGCATTCTTATTAGACGACTGTGGCTTTCCCTGTTTTGCTACACACACACACAGACTTATCACTATTGAAGCCAAGTAGTCAGGGGTACAGCCTCTCACTGGCATGTAATTTCTGTCCAAGCAAAACCAACATGTCTGTTTCAAAAACCTGTAAAAATTGTGGCTGCTGTCCCTTTTATGTGTTTGGGATTGACGTACTGGAAATAGTTCATTTGCTTTAAAAGCTTTGCTGTGAAAGATTTGAGAACCTGATCTACGCTTTGGAGGAAAGCACCGTGTCCAAGTAGTCTGCTGTCCCTTTGAACTGAACTTCAGTGCCAGAGGAGGTTCTTTCCCAATATTTTTTTTTAATTTTTCCTTCCTTCTGAAAAACCTCATAGCAAATCTTAAGTCTCTATGTCCAAGATTGAAAGGCTATCTGCTTCCCATTTAGATGACATTGCTGGTGACTCTTGCTGTTGGTCTAGCGTGAGTGCGCTCTGAGAGCTGCAGTAGGGGAAGTGCTGGCATGCACAGTCAAGAAGAGCTCTTGCATGTTCTTATGGTTGTTTCAAGCAAAGTTTTCACTGCTGCCCCATGAAAGGTAACAGCAGTGGGGCAGCGGCTGGAAGTCCCAAGTCAGTGTTGAAGGAGGCGTCAAGACTTAAGTGTTGACTTCTTTCTCCAGATTTTATGCAGTTGGATTATCAGTCATGTTTCAGAAATGGCCCCTTCTTAATTATCTCTCTATTTCTATATATTATTTTTATAGTCTTTCCCAGAGTTTTTTCACATAATTAGTGAAAGATGGTGGCATCTGCCTATTTTCTAAGCAAGGTGCTTTAGTGCCCTTGAACCTAGCATTTGTCTTTATCCTTCATAGGCACTTGCACATTGTTCTCCACTTCTTGAGCCTTCCCTTTTCAACATTTCTCCCTGGGTGTGTGTGAATTGGTACTCTTAATGTTATAACTAAAGTATACTGTGAGATTGAATGGTTTATAAAAAGGAGGATAAAAATCTCATTTCTTGAAAATAAATCTTGTGAAACCACGTCTAACCTTTGAAGTGAGCAAGAGTACTTCTGGGGAGATGTATTCTGTGAAATTACACACTGAAGAGACAGAGGATAGTTGGTGTTTTGGCTCCAGGGCATCAAAACTCAGCCCCTGATCTTGATACCATCTAAGAGATAACCTGATAGGTCAAGAGCTGGCACATAATTTCAAGCCCACAGTGTATGCAGTGACAGAATTACACTGGATTTAATATAGGTTTGGTTTGCCAGGGAATGAACTGGTGTGCTCGGATGGAGCCGGAGAGTGGGCATCAGTCCAGCATGTAGGGACGATCCCTGAAGTGGTGACATATGACTTAAAAACCAAGAAGAGCAGCTAGACCATCTCCAAAGGAGAAAATAGACCCTGGTTCAGCTTTTTCTGTGCTGTTAATGCTGCAGACGGTCTCCAGAGTGGTTTTGGCAGAATGAGGTTTGGCACTGGTGCAGCATCACCTGGTTGCACCCTTCCTCGATTAAACGTTGGCACGGCCCATCTGTGCTAGCTGCTGACTTCGATCCTGCCCCCGAAGGACCTAAGCCAGGAGAAGTGGCAGTGAATGAGGCTGTAGCACAACAGTGCTGCTTTGTCAGCGGCAGCAGATTCAGGTGAAGTTTAGCCACAGGGTTTTTTCTGAGACAGAGCAGGTGGAAAATACAAACCCTTGCATGGCTTGAGAAAGTCTGTCCTTGCTCTGCTCACCAAGGAGCATTGCTTGAGAAAGGATGCTCTTCTTCTCACCAGGGAGTATATCAGGTAGTTGCAGAGGAGAAGTCTACGTGATTTATGAGTCTAGATGGGCTACAAGGCTTTTTGCCTTTGCTTATAGACAAGAGCAAGTTGGTAACAGATTTCTTCCAGCTCCTTTTCCAGGCTGCCTCTAGTAATTCATCTCCACACAGGAAAGTGGAAGAGGGAACTTTATGGACTGTTGCTTTGCCACCTCCTGAGGAGTTTTGGTCTCATGTGAAGGCAGGACATCAGCCAAGATGGACCACTGGTCCCTTATAATTAAGTTAAGCACATTGCCTGCAATGCATGATGTGACCTGTGGAAGAGAGTTATGAAAAGGGGTTGACCTGGGGCCCGAATTCATGTTGGATTAAAATCACAGAATCATAGAATTGTAGGGATTGGAAGGGGCCTTCAGAGATCATTGACCACTTAGGACTTTTGAGTTCTCAAAGAGGAAGATATGCAGGTTCTGGCTATCATTTTCTTCTTTAGTTCTGTTAAAGTCCTGAAAGTAGTTATTGATGGCAAATGAGCAACTTAATGTTGAAATATGAAGTAAAAAGTCTTTGATACTGAATAACTTCGGAGTTTGGGGATAGATTGTATTTTTAACAGTTCCTTTTCTGACATGGATTAATGCACCATCAGTTATATTGAAAAGTCTTCCCATATCACCTCATCCCCCGTGTCAATTATGTAGAGTGTTGAGGGGGAACGCGCTTGTTGAAAGCTGCATTTAATGTTTATAAAACATCAGGGAATCACAGAAATGTTGTAACTTCAGGTTGGTGACTTTTGGTTTTATTCTTAAATACAACTAATGTATGTGGAGGCTGCTGAAACAGTGAAGCAAACATTTGTGGGTTTGTAGGAAATCTGTGTCACGCTTCTAGAGTTTATAGCTGTGGGTAGGAGGAGAAGTGTCATCTTATCTCCAGGAACTAAAACATCCTGATTGTATCACATAGAATCAACCTCCAAAATTCATTCCTTCACAGAGAAACCCAGTCAGATAAAATTGCCCAGTTTTGAAGAAGGACTTTGAAGCTTTGTGACCACTGGCATTTGTGTCAAACCAGGGTTATTTACGGGCTACTGTGAAGGGGATTAACTATCACTTGTAGCGTTAGTTTTTCATCTCTTGGAGGGAAACACTATAAAATCCTTGAGTTTTGAGTGAGGTCAAAGAGGTTTTTCACTTGGAGGCATCATATTCTAACCCCTAGCAGAGGCACAACAGGATAGTATCGTTCATTTTGCTTTCAGAATGCAAAAAAGCGGTATGCAAGAGGTAAAACCAGAGCTGGGTACAAGGGTGGAGGTTAGAGACATGGTCCAGGCTTTGTGCTAGGGAAGCCAGAGCTCACCAAGAATTGGTGCTTGCATCAAGGACAGCAAGATGTTAGTGCTGGACACGGCAGTGTTAGGTTTACTTGGACCTGATCTTTCTTAAACGTCTTTTCCAGGCAAAATGAATCTTTGATGGTCTGCTCATGTGTTGTTGCTGATCACCTGTTGCTGTTTGGGGTTCATGATTTAGCACCAATGGACACTGATAAGGCTGAGATCCTCAGCTCCTTCTTTGCTTTTGTCTTCACCAGCAAGGTCTGCCAAGCTATGTGTTTATCATCAGGTTTGGAGATGGCACAAATAACGTGTACTGGAGGGCAGGGCTGTTGTTGGGAGGGTCCTGGACAGGCTGGGGAAATGGGTCAAGAAGTGGCTTGTGAAATTTGGAAAGGAAAGTGCAAAGTCCTGTACTTGGGATAAAGAACCCTTTGCAATAGGACAGGCTGGGGACTAGCTGGCAGAGGAACATCTTGCTGATGAGGACTTGGGGGTTTTGCCCTTGAATGTTGGCAACAAGGAAAACTACCAGCATCCCAAGCTCTTTAAGAAGGAACACGGCTGGTAGACAGAGGGAAGTGACTTGAGCCCCTTTGCTCAGCATATAGCATATCCTGCCTCCGGTTTTGTCCCCCACAGTACAAGAAGAACTTCAGTAAACTGTAGTGAATTCATCAGCAGGCTGCCAGCATGGTTTTCTTTTGAGACAAAAAGCGTTTGCCTGTAGTGCGTGTTTATTTTGTGGAAATCTGAGATGCTGTGATAAGAACTGAGCTAGATAAGCACTATCAGTCTGTCTCTATCATGCTGTTATGTGTGATGAGTGTGGAGGTTGCAAAACCAAACTAAGAACAAGAGCCAAGCAAGTAGACAACTAACCATTCCCAGAATTATCTGAGGGTTTTTTTGCTGTTAAGTCTGAGAACAAGAAGCATGTGTTTTCACAGAGCATAGCTGGGTCTGTTGGCAAAACTGTTAGAAGACATCTAACAAAACTAAGAAGTGGGTTGAACTTCCCAGGTTTTACATTTGTAGGAGAGGCAGTCAAGAGTTTTTCCCCACCGGCAGCAGATTGCATTGAATCCGAATTAGGTGTCTACCATCTGCTTTCTTGCAGGCTTTGCAAGCACAGGGCAAACCTCCACGGCACGGGTGAGGAGAGATGGTGGAGAGTGTTTACAACTGTTTGTGGGATTTGGGATAAACACACTATTTTCGTATTTTGAGTCAGAGTAAAACTTAATTAGGTTCTGGCTGCAATTTTGAGTGCCTACTCACTTTCAGCACCGCGGTGTGATTTAAAAGATGAGTATCAGGAAAAGCTTCTTCCCAGAGAGGGTTGTCAGGGATTGGAACTGGCTGTCCAGGGAAGTGGTGGAGTTTCCATCCCTGGAGGTATTTAAAAGATGATTAGATGTGGTGCTGAGAGACATGGCTTAGTGGTGGATGGCAGGTCAGGGTGGTGGTTGGACTTGATGATCTAAAGGGTCCCTTCCAACCAAGACAAGTGTATGATTCTGTGAGTTTCTCACCTCATTCTCTACCGAAATATTTTGCCGCCATGCAGTCTAGTTTCAGTAGTATAATCCTTGAATCTGTATTTTGACATTTTTCTGCTCTCAGTCCACTCTAATAGGCTCAGATGATATATTCTGATATGGAGTCTCAGTGGTGAACTAGAATCCCTCAAAATTTTTGTAGGAAAAGGAAAGTAAGGTTTTACAAACCGTAGGATTGGCTTGAGTCGTATGGATAGCTGATTTCTGGAGTAGGATGTCATGACCCAGACAGAAGGGAGACATCACAGTGTCAATAAATCACAAGGTGACTTGAACTTCCCATGGTGCTTTTGGGGGCATGTTGTATTTGAGATGCACAGGTACATCTTCTATTTTTAGTCTTTTATATTTTTTTAAAAAAGCAAAACAAAATTGAAGCACTGATGTTAGCACTGCAACTGAGGTCAGCCAGGTGCTGGAGTGAGCATCGGTGGGATGACATGAGGGCAAGGTGCTTGTGCCAGGCTTCTCTTCCTGCCCCAGTCTTCTTCTGCCCCTGTCAGTCTGTCATTGTAAGGTCACCTCATGTTCAGGGCTTTGGAGGATGACTCTGTGCTATAAGGGATGAATTGTGAGGTGGTGACCCCGATCAGTGCAAACGACTGGAGGCATCACTCAGTCTACAGAGTCCCTTTTGAATCCAAAGGAACAATGGTGGGACCTGTGATGAATAAAGATCCTTACCCATGTTGCAAAGTGTGGTGATTTCACTTAACTTTTCTGATCTGGCTGATTTCACACAGAAGGGCTTGGCTTAAGCTTTTCTCATCTGTGTGGGTAAATCAGAGTGTGTTATGGCAGCAAGTGGGCTGGAAGGGAGACTTTTATATTGGTGGAGGTGCAGACAGTAAAAGCAGGTTTTGGACAGCTCATTTATTGGGCATTTCCTTCTATAGCTTTTACAGTGCCTCGTGTGATGCTGTGCTTCCCAGATGCCATTCAAAAGAAAGGTGAGCAACCTCTTTGCACACAGAAAGCCGTGCTGGCTCAAGGCACAAGACAACAAAACATCTGGTCTCCAAGTTTCCTTTGATTCTAAACTTGAAATCTTCAGTTGGATCATTGTTTACACTCCAGCTCATTTACACCGCTGTTAGAGGAGGTGTGGGTATAATTTATTCTCACATTTACACTGCTGGAGTAGTTTAAAGTGGTAAATGAGAATCAGACCCTCAGTTTTCTGGTAGTTTCTTTTTGTTCTAATGACGGGGGCACAGCTGGATACAGTAGCCTTTAACCAAACTCGGGAGCATCTCTTCATTACTCTAATTCATGGTAGTGCCTGGGAGACCTGTTGCAAGTGAACAGAGATAAGAAGAGCAAGGCTCACAGCTGTTTTGCTCTTTTACTTTGATAATTATAGTTTTGTTTTAATTATTTAGTCTGTTTTTTTCTGTGTTACATCATCCTAGTTCTGTGTGCTGCTGTCAGTGGGACAGCTTAGGTGGAGGGGAGGGGTTCCTGCTGAAACCACTATGAAGTGCATGCAGATTTACTCCTGTGACCTAATCAGAGAATGTGTTAGGTGAGAAGGGACCTTCCAAGGCCATCTAGTCCAACCCCCTGCAGTGAGCAGGGACATCTTCACTAGATCAGGTTGCTCAGAGCCCCATCAAGCCTGACCTTGAATGCCACTAGGAATGGGGCTTCTACCACCTCCCTGGGCAACCTGTTCCAGTGACCTACCAGCCTCATAGAGAGAAACTTTTTCCTAGTATCTAACCCAAATCTTTCCTTTTCTAGTTTCAAACCATCACCCCTTGTTTTATCGCTCCATGACCTCAAGAACAGTTCTTCCCCAGCTTTCTTATGGGCAACTTTCAGGTACTGGAAGGCTGCTATAAGGTCCCTGTGGAGCCTCCTGTTCTCCAGGTTGAGCAACCTCCACTCTCTCAGCCTAAACCTTATGTGCAACATGTACGAGTGCTTGAGAAAAAAGAGCAGACAATGGTTTCTTGGTTTAATCTTCCATTTAAAAAAAAATATTAATGGTAACATGAGAGTCCTTAATTGTTCATCTGAGCCTAGCTAGGGCTAGTGGTTTATCAGATTATAAACGTGCTTTCATTACCTGGAGGTATATAAAGTGCTGGTCTGTGAAATACACACTTGGGCAATGAGAAAATGAAGGTCACAGAACCATTGCTGGATCCATGCCAGCGAGTGTATTAAAATTAAGTAAATCCTTGATGCGTTGTCGATGGCACGCGTACAGATACCCTGCTTCGGAGCAGAACGAGTGCAGCGTTCGCTTTGTGTACCCGCTTCGCCTCTGCTTGGTGATGGCCAGTGATAGAACAAGGGGAAGTGGTTCCAAACTGGAACACAGAAAGTTCCATCTTAATATAAGGAGGAACTTTTTCACTGTGGGATGACAGATTACTGGAACAGGCTGCCCAGAGAGGTTGTGGAGTCTCCTTCTCTGGAGACATTCAAGACCAATCTGGACATGTTCCTATGTGATCTACTCTAGATCATCCTGCTCGGGCAGGGGGGTTGGACTGATTGATCTTTCGAGGTCTCTTCCAGCTCCTAATATTCTGTGATTCTGTGATTCCCACCGATGCTTCGTAGCCCTGTTGCAGATATGCCTGATTACCTGAGGCTGGTTGAACATTTGCTATCTGGGCGTGCGGTCTTCGAAGCATTTTAGGTATTGCATCCAGTTCCTGTGGCACCTGCTGGTGTTTTACAGGTGAGGATCTGGTGGGATCCTCCCCGGGGTTAGAGCTAAGCTGAGAGCAAGGCCGTGTGTCTCGCAGCTCTGGAGTCACTCTGGGTCAGGCTCAGAGCTGATGAAGGCAACTGCAGATGCTTTGGAGGTAGTGTTGTGCCCTGGAATCAGCAGACAAAGCAGACACATCCTCTTCTTCCTTGGCCCCAAGTGATGGAGGGTTGAAGCGGGGTTTCGCCAGCTCCTTCCACAAAAGAAGTGGAGAAACCTCTGCCTTGCCCTGTGCAACGGGCATGCTGTAACCTGTTAGCAAACCCCGTGCTTTGCCATCCCATGACATGCCAACTCTCAGGATTACCTATGCACACCCCTACTTTTCTGTATCTTCCAATTTCTAAGTGAAGTGGGGAGTTTGCCTCCAAGCCGACTCGGTGCCCCTTCTCCTTCCGCTGTACTACTTAGTGGGCTTTAGAAACTGCTGACAGCCGTTTTAAGAGCTGGTTATCAGGTCGGGCCTTTTGTAACACTGCAGCAGGAGGGAGATATTGTTGGAAACCAAAGGCACGGAAGGGTTGCTGTTGCTTGAGGCAGGAGGAAGGGGTGCTTTGCTCCTGGAGAATAATACTTGCGCTTTAAAGTGCCTCTCCATCCCCTCCTGCTAAGGCACTCCAGAGTTTGCTTGGGCAGCACTCCAGCTGTCAGGCTGAGATCTATTGTTGGTAGCATCACAGCAATATAGGAGGAGGTTTGAAACAAGGGGCTGGGGTCCAGAAATGACTGACTTAAATGGTCACTGGGAAACAAAAGATGCTGAGGGAGAAAATGAATTGTGGAGATTTTGCCGGGGTCTTGGGGAAAATTGAAGGGGGGCTGTAGAGGAAAGTATTCCTGTGTGCAGTGTGCTGCAGGAGCGACTTGGTTGTTTTCCTTTTCTTTTTCTCAAGGTGTAAAAGCAGGGGGGGAGTTGAGCAGTGAGTAATTAGGCAAGTGCATTTCAAACACTATCCTAACAGAGAAAATACTAAAATAGTGCCAAGTTGGTTAAATCTACGATGTTTAGCTTAGTCTTTATGTTGCAGCACACTGGCAAAGCAGTGGGTCCCCTTGTTCTCATGGATGCTGAAAAGCATGAAAAGTGTAAGGGCAAGCTCTGTGCTTGGAGTTGCTCCAAGCAGTGAACAAAAATATGTTACAGTCCAGAAGAAGTAGCAATTAATAGTGTGCTTTTATGGAAGAAGAGGGCAAATGCTCTTACTTCGTGGTCTGAAGCCCTGTCCTCATGAGGTCATGTCAGGCTAATGCTGCTAGCGGATATAAGCACCTCAGGTACAGCTTTTTAGAAGAGGATGCAGTGAAAAATAAGAAAGAAGTATGCTTAACCTGTATCGCTGCCTGGCAGGCAGCAGACAGACAAAGCAAGACCAGGGCCCTCACTGTATGAGGGCTGAGGCAGGCTTTGATTTTGATCTTGGCAGCTGCAGAAATGTGAAACAACATCTGGATTGTGACTTCGGTACTTGCAAGACAAACCCAGCGTGTGGGAGTGCGGAGTTCCCTCCTCGCCCTACACTGTGCCGACTCTGTGCCTGTGGTGTGATGGGGTCTTTCGCTGCACCAGGTACACAACTTGGTACAAAAGTGAGACCCTGGACTATTTCCATCCCTTGGCATCATAACATTTCAACAAACACCAATTTTCTTGTTTTGTTTTTTTTATTTCTTTCTGTGCAATTGGAGGGTGGAAATCTGTGGTGAATATATTAACATACATTGAATTTTAGAACAGATACTTAGCATTTTTCCTGAAGGATCCTAAAATGCTTTACAGACACTTTCATGTATCGCTACACAACTGCAGATGCTTTTGCTTCATGCTTAGATTTAATTCAAGATGGAAGGGGAGGGCTTTTCCCGGGGACATCAGGTAAGCCAGTATATGCCTCCAAATCAATTGCTATGGGCAGGTCTTTGTTAGCTCATGGTAAGCCCTACCACCCTGTAGGGAGGGCTGACAGTAAAAGATCCTGATCATTGGTGTACAAAGGAACATGTGGAGCTGATAAGACAACATTCTTCTGCAGAAAGGGATGGATGCTCTATCATATCATGATGTTTCTTTCCAGGAGGACACATCATGATGATGAGTAGAGAATTTTGTTTCATAAACTCAGGAGATGTGCCCAATTCCCCTGTGCCATCCTTCCCAAAAGAAGGTATCTCAAACTTGTCGAAGACCTTTGCTGGTGGCAGAGGATGCTCTCAGGCTGAGGGTTGACATGTCAGGGGGTTTTCTGTGCCAGTGGTCCACCTATGTCATCATCAGGATTTGGAAGTGCAAGACCAGGAACGTGACTCTTTTTGAACCAGCTGGATGCCCTGCTGTGCCACTGCTGTGAATTTGCATCCTCCTTTTCTCCTGAAATGAAAAACCCTCCAAATATTCAGGGTGAAAACTGATAAAATATTCATCTATTCTTAGACTCATTAAAGCAGCGTAATTGGGTGTAGGCGCTTCCTCCACTCTAGCAGTGCTGTCTCGCTCCTGAGCCAAGATTTCCACAGGCAAGAGGATGCTCTGCGCGCTCTCGTTGCGGATGAGGGATGTGTGAAGAGTCCCCATAGCTCCCGTCCATGAAAGAAGCAAACTGGTCCAGCACCTTGCTTCAACTCTTCCTGGGAATGGTTTTGTTCACTGATGCTCCTTTCTCTCCAGCCTTGGTCAGGGATTGCAAATCAAAGCCATAAGCAGCCTCCTGCAGGTCTTTTGTTTCCCAAAATGGTGTTGTGTGGTTTTCTTTTCCTGTGATATTTTTATCCTGCTTCTAACAAAGCTGCATCCAGCTGAAGGCTCCTGCTCCATCTTCCCCTTTCTTTAAGATGCATTTGGGCTTATTGTTCCCTTTTGTAATTGAAACAATCTCCAGCTCCTGTTTGGACCAGGATCTTCCTGGGTGCTTTCTAATCCACAGTGAGACAGATATTGTCCTAAAGAGAGCTAACTTGTAATCCAGCTCAGTGAAAAGCCTTCAAATGCAAAAGCTGCTTCCAGTGCCTGTGTTAGGTGTTGAGTAGCATGCATGCCAGGTGGAAGGGGTGAGGCACCATTTTTAGAGGCTGCGGGTAGCTGGAATTGCTCTCTTGAGTTTACAGCCATCAGGAGGGTGATGGGACGTGTAGTGCTTACAACTGACTTGGGTGTTGGCACCAGGCCTCCAACAAAGGTTCCAAACAAGAACCCTTAAAAAGGATCTTACAATTGAAGAAGCCTTAACTTGTTGCCACCATAGCTCTTTGTGGTGGCAGAATGAAGTGGCTGCAGTTAAAGGTGAGTGAGCCTTAAAGATAACCTGACACAGGATGGCAAAAGGACAGGGGGGCAATAGGTCCAAGTTGGAGCAGAGGAGGTTCCATGTGAACATAAGAGAAAACCTTTTCATTGTGAGTGTGACAGAGCCCTGGGACAGGCTGCCCAGAGAGGTTGTGGAGTCTCCTTCTCTGGAGACATTCAAGACCAATTTGGACATGTTCCTGTGTGATTTAATCTAGGTGTTCCTGCTCTGTCAGAGGGTGTGGACTAGATGATCTTTCAAGGTCCCTTCCAACCCCTAACGTTCTGTGATTCTGTGACAGGTTTGTGGTACCCCAGTAGGTTTCAGATAACCCTGGAATTTACAGATGAATCTTGGTTACAGAGGTGTCAAGAAAAGAGGAGGGCATGAGGAAGCTGGAGGAGAATGCCAGCACCCCTTCCCTCTGGAGGAGCTATCAGGCAAACAATTCATTAATTTTTAGTGTGTGTCAGATTTTACTTGTTTTGCAGGCTGCTGTATTTAATGAAAGCTGCCACAGAGCAATTCCAGTTGTATTCACAGCTCCTAAATTTTTGTAAACATTGTCACTATAAAATGCAGAGTTACTGGAAAGGTTTCTTTATTAAAGTCACCATGTGGGAGTTAATTAACATTTAAGGATTTGGGTTCCTGTCATTTCATTTGGGCCAATCCTATACCACTTGCATCCAGTGGGCCAGATCCTGACAGAGTGGTGCTGATTTATCGCATCAGTTGGGAAGTTTTGCTTAATGTCGTGTCACAGTGATTTTCAAGAGGGTCTGGCCCGGACTGATCTTTTTCTCGGACAGTTTGAATGCTTTCATGCCCCCAGTTCATTTAAGGCATTGCACATCATTGTAATTATTAACATCCAATTACAACACCGTAAGAATTGTTGCTTTGAGGCTGAAATTTGTGTACTGGAGACAGGCGGTGAAGTGCTGAGGGTAATCAGGGGGTGGTTGGTTAAGCCTTATTTTTTGAGCAGCCTTGCTGGGGTTAGAGGGCTCCTTCTTAAGGCGCATTTACAGTATAATCTGTGGAGAGGAGTGTAAGAGAGCCTTTGAAGGAATTAGTGAAATTCAGTTGAGACTGCTTTACATGCAAGCAATAGACTGAAGAACCCATCAATGCCTGAAGGTGTAAGGGATCCTTTTCTGTTCTTTCAGCGATGCTGACCCTAACAACGTGCTTTAGAACTGCTTTTCCACCTGCCAGACTGAGCTGGGACTTCACTGTGGTCTGACAAAGCGGAGCTCTTGGGAAATTTGCTCCTGTTTCTGAAGTGTTTTGAGAGTTTAGTAAGCCACCAACACTGTGTCTGGGCCGAAGGATGGGATTTCAGTTTGGTCCTGCGTGGGCTGAAGAAAAATATTTTTATTTTAAGCATACTGATGGCTGTGGCTGCTTGAGCACATGATGAAGTGTTTTGCTGGCACCTTTGGCCCTCAGTGAAGCAGAGGAGGTGGATTCTGCTGTCTCAATTTAAAGACAGAGTGCCGTGTTTTTTCCAGAAAAGCCTTACGGAGGAAATTTGGGGTGCTGGGAGGATATTCTCCTGGCTGTCAGAGCAGCAGCTTCATGGGGCGGTGCATCTCTTCATCTCAGGTACCAACGAATCAGTTTGCTCATGATAAGAACCTGCATCAAAACCGAAAATGATGGGAGCTGGAGAAATTTGGCCTGACAAATAGCTATTTTTCAGTAGCACTCCCACGGTTAATGCCAGGATCACGATCCTAATAATGTGCCACTTATGTGGAGTGTGGTGTCCTTGCAGGACAGCATTTACAGTCTGTCTGTCTAGGAAATCTACAGTGTCTGTCATAGAACTACAGGGGTGATGATTTACTCCGTACCTCTGCTGGGTATGAGCAAAAGGAAAGCTGATAAGGGCTTGGTGGAGTGGCTGGTGCTGGCTGGATGCAGAGAGGAAACCCCTCCTTTAGGAAATAGTTACAGAATCCTAGAATCACAGGATGCTTTGGGTTGGAGGGGACCTCAAGGTCTGTCTAGTTCCAACACTCTGCCATGGGCAGGGACACCTTCACTAGACCAGGTTGCCCAAAGCCCCATCCAACCTGGCCTTGAACCCCGCCAGGGATGGGGCTTCTTCCAGAATCCCTCTGGGCACCCTGTGCCAGGGCCTCCCCACCCTCAGAGTGAAGAATCTCTTCCTAATGTCTGATCTACAACTGCCCTTTTTCAGCTTGAAGCCATTGCTCCTTGTCCTGTCACTGCACTCCCTGGGGAACAGTCCCTCTCCCACTTCTCTGTAGGACTCCTTTAAGTGTTGGTAGGCTGTAATTAGGTCTCCCTGGACCCTTCTCTTCTCCAGGCTGAAGCACCCCAACTCTCTCAGCCTGGCTTTGTAGGAGAGGTGCTCCAACCCTCAGATCATCTTCGTGGCTGCCTCTGGACTGGCTCCAACAGCTCCATGTCTTTCCTGTACTGGGGACCCCAGAGCTGGAGGCAGCACTGCAGGTGGGGTCTCAGGAGGGAAGAGCAGAGGGACAGAATCCCCTCAGGGCTGCTCTCCATCCATTGTCCACCAGTCTGTATTTGGGCTTGGGAAAAGATATTTAGTTATGAGCACTGGCTCAGGGTCTTTGGCAGCTGCTGGTGCTTGTTGGATGGGGTGGTCTGAAACTAGCTGCCTTCTCTAAGGTGATGTGGGAGATGGACTTTGCTGTTGTGCCCACCCTTTTTCATGCTTTATCCCTTGAATGCCCATAAAACTTAGTGCCCTCAGGTGCTGGGAGAGGGGTTGTGACTGGAAGGGAAAATGTCCTGATCCCATGCAGATCTATACAAGAGGATGAATCATCTGATGAAAGCAGGGTGATTAAGTTGCTGTAGAAAGGTAGGAAGGTTTTAACTTCTACAGCTTCCTCTGAAGCTGTAGAAGTGATGCTGCCAGAGGCACTCAGCAGTGGTAGATGTAGGGAGAGCAGTCTGAAGCAGACACATCTGCAGACCCATTGTACAAAGGCTCAGGTTATCCCCATGACTGGCTCTAGAGCGAATCTGACAGTCCTGGTGCATTTTATTTTCCCACCATAAACATGGAGCCATCTCCTTATATCACAGTAGTGGCATTGGGTTCATTAACATTTACATTTGGTTTACCTTCGAAGAGCATTAGTGATGCTGAGCTTTAGAGATTTTTCCAAGCATAGAGGCGTGCTGCTTGTCCAGAGGAAGACTGAACAGTCTGCAGTCATCATCTCTGTGCTTCACGCACAGCTCAGGGATCCCAGGCAGCTTCTGGCCCTCCTTGTCTTACCCTGCTGCAAGATTTAACTTCTCTATCTTCTCCATCCAGAGCAGCCAGTCACCGGAGCAGTGGGTAGCCCAGCTCATGCACTGAGTTAACAAGAAGTCAGAGATGTCATCAAGATTCGAGTAGTTTTTAGCCCAGTTTAATACCAGTTCTGTGGCATCAGCGTGTTGCCCCTGTTGCAGGAGGACATCCTTGCCTCACCTGAGCAGCACAAACCAGAGCAGGAGTGATGAGTTAGTGACATTCACAGGCATGTGTGCAGGGGAGCCCTGGTTTAATAGGGCATCCAGAAGTAGGTGTGCTTCCCTGGAAGTTCTTGGGATAAACTTTCTTACTCTGAATCCTCGTAATGTAAGTGACCAACACCACCCACAAAACCATAAATGCTGTTGTGTTGTCACTGTTATTCTGGAATTCCTTGCTGGGGTTCTGGCAGCAAGGTAGTTCCTGTGAACTGGAGAAAAAAATTGTTAAGAATTGAGGGTTTCAGCAACCAGCAGTATCTGAAAGGCCTTTTCTTTTATTCCTCTCAAGTTGCTTTTGCATATCCAAAGAATCTGATTTGAGACACGGATTTTGTTTAGAAGATGCTGGAGGTCCTTCACATTTCCATGCCTCGGTTTCTCCACACCTTCCCCATAAGTCTTTCTAACACACTTGATGCCTGCCCCACACAAGGTAGTCCTGCTGCTGGATCACCCTCCAGGAGATGTAACAATACTAACAGTAACACTGAGCAGCTAATTTTGGTGCTAATTTTGCTTTTGAAGGGCTCTCCTTTGACCTCACATGTTATGGGGAAGCTCTGCAGATGAATCTGCTTGCCTCTCTTCCCCAACATGCTTTGTTTCGAACCCAGGTTTATCAGTAGCCTTTTGCAGATATTAAAAGTGCCAGTGCCCTAGTCTGTAGTATTCTGATTAAGTCCAGCTATATGAACATCTTCTCTGATTTCTCCTGTAATGTTTTTACTACCCAGAATAAAACAGGAGAATGACCTTCCTCTGATGTGAGTATTCATACAGTGAGAAGAAAGAAGTGTACATTTTACAGTTAAAATTTTACTTTTGAGGTACCAGTCTGGGTTGGTGGAATTGGTCTGTTACTGCTCCCAAAGGCAAACTATAAACTTGTAATGGAGCACTGGACATAAATAAATGCTTCAAGCAGTATAGCTGCAAGTCTGGATCTTCACCTTTCCTCCTTTCCCCCTCCATTCTCCCTCCTGCCTGGCACTGTAATGATTTGAAGGGGTTTGTGTCTATTTTCACGTGGCTGCCTTGAAGATCTTTTCAACCAACTTCCCTCTGGACTATCTACAAACATTAAAAGATGTTTGAAATTACTCAACCTCAACGGTGCTTGAAATTGAGCCATGTTCTGTTGTGTCAACAGAGTGTTTCAAGTGGTGATTGTAAAGGCCAGAATAAAGGTTTCCAGCTCTGGTGCTGCCCACAAAATGGCCTTATTAAGTGATTTTCCCCTGCCTGGTAGTTGAGATGTGCTGCTCTGGTTGCATATTTGTCCATCATATTTGTTCCTCTATTTTCTTTGTGTTCTGTAATCAATAAACAGGTTGAGACAGTCAAGACTTGGAGAATCCTAGAATCCCAGACTCTCCTGAGCTGGAAGGGACCCATAATGACCATTGAGTCCAACTCCTGGCTCCACACAGGGCCAGACAAGTCAGAGCAGGGGACTGAGTGCATCGCCCAGGCGCTGCTTGACCTCAGCCAAGCTGAGTGCTGGGACCACTTCCCTGGGGAGCCTGTTCCAGTGCTCGACCCCCCTCTCAGGAAAGAGCCTCTTCCTGACATCCAACCTCAGCCTCCCCTGGCGCAGCTTCATGCCGTTCCCTCGGGTTCTATCCCTGGTCACCAAAGAGAGGAGATCGGCGCCTGCCCCTTCGCTCCCCTCGTCAGGAAGCCACAGAGTGCCATGAGGTCTCCCCTCAGCCTCCTCTTCTCCAGGCTGAACAGACCCAGGGACTTCAGCCTCTCCTGTCAGACTTCCCCTCCAGACCCTTCCCCACCCTCGTTGCCCTCCTCTGCACACTCTCCAATAGTTTTATGTCCATCTTGTCCTGTGGCACCCAAAACTGCACCCAGTGCTCAAGATAAGGTTGCCCCAGCACAGTGTAGAGTGGACCTTGTCCCTGGACTTGTTCCTATTCGTTTGCGTTGTGTGCTTGGATCTGCCCTATGGTGCTTTGGGGAAGAATTGGGTGCTTCATGGGTTATTGGAAATCTGTGGCTCACTTGAAGCCTGGAAAATTTCACAGTGCCCTAGTTGGCAGTCCTCCGTTTCTTCCTTGAGCAGCCTGGCTGAAGCTGCCACCTCTTCTTCACCCTTGTGTTACCCATGACATACATGGAAGGGCAATGGCCCGTCATAATTTGACTTAGTTCAGACTCACGCAGTATCTTCCCTGATTAATTCTGCTCGATGCCATCTGGTTTATGTGGCCAGTTGAAGTTACGCTTTTATTTTGTAAACTCTGCCTTTCAGTGGGTTCAACAGAGTCTCTGAAATCCTGGCTTAGGATTTCTTCTTTCTTGCAGCCACTTTGATATTTTGCAGTTAATATCTGGGAACAGGACACCATAGTCTGGTGCCAGAAGGCATCCTTTAAGTGAAAGATGAGGAATGAGTTTCTTTTATACTTAAGAAAGTGTATCATGCGTTCAGTGAGCAGGGAGATCTGCCGATGCTGGATCACATGTGGAAGAAATCCCATCTCTGCTGGTCCCACCTTGCAGTGAAAGCAGCAGATTGGCCTCTGTGTTTGAGGTCAGAATAAGCAGAATGTTTGAAGGGCCAGCGATTTCACAGTGAAGTGGTATGATAGCATTGGTGATGAGGATTTCAGTGGAGAGAGGCTGGGAAAGGCTTGTTTTGTTATCTTCAAGTTTGGATGTCTCAGGAGCAGTGCTGTGAGTGCCAGACCTAATGAAGCCTGGCATCCCAGGGGCTAGTGTCTCATGGTTGGCTGCTCTGGACCCCAGGAGGATATTGCTGACCCATAGAAGGTTATTTATAGGGCTCTCTGCCTTGCAGATCCCTCAATGACCAAGAATTGAGATGTTCACACTGTGACTTTCCCCGAGGATGAGAGCCGAGGAGGGTCCACCGGCATCAGGGTGATATTTTGTGGGCTCAAACCTATTTTAAGCCTGTATCTTCCATGGGAACTCAGTGTCTTTTCCCTATTTAAAAAATCTAGAAACACAGATAATTGTGAAGTTTGCTTCTGCTGTGTCAGATGCAGCATATGCACAGTACGGTCAAATAAGTTTTCTGTCCATAAGAAAGCAACAAAAAAGTCAAAACAACTTGTGTGACAAGCCAAGCTTACGTGTGACAGCTTCATCTTTCACTGTGTGGCTGCCACTGAGCAGATGGAAATGTTAGGGGAGAACCAAAGTTGATTTTGAGCACTTAAGACTGGAGTTGCATTGTCAGGTTAATCTTTGTGGGAATAAATGTACAATAGCTTAGATAAAAATGCACATAGATGTATAAAATATGTGTAAATATATACACATATTAAAAGCAATATATCACAGAGTCTCCTGAGCTGGAAGAGATCCATAAGGACCATCAAGTCCAACTCCTGGCTCCACACAGGGACAGACAAGTCAGAGCAGGGGATTGAGTGCATCGTCCAGGCGCTGCTTGACCTCAGCCAAGCTGGGTGCTGGGACCACTTCCCTGGGGAGCCTGTTCCAGTGCTCAACCCCCCTCTCAGGAAAGAGCCTCTTCCTGACATCCAACCTCAACCTCCCCTGGCGCAGCTTCATGCCGTTCCCTCGGGTTCTATCCCTGGTCACCAAAGAGAGGAGATCGGCGCCTGCCCCTTCGCTCCCCTCGTTAGGAAGCCACAGAGCGCCATGAGGTCTCCCCTCAGCCTCCTCTTCTCCAGGATGAACAGGCCCAGGGACTTCAGCCTCTCCTTGTCAGACTTCCCCTCCAGACCCTTCCCCATCTTCATTGCCCTCCTCTGGACACTCTTCAATAGTTTTATGTCCATCTTGTCCTGTGGCAACCCAAAACTGCAGTCACTGCTCCAGGTGGATCATATACATCCACACCAGTGCGGATGTATATGATCTTATATATTTATCTGTAAAGATAGATACGTACTGGGATTTTCAATAGGGGATACTCTCGTAGCATCCTGAGAAGTGATGCCCTTCCTTGAACAAGGGGAAGGAGAAGACAGTGAGGTGACTGCTGAGGAGGTGAGATTGCTGGTTCAGCAGCCCTGCAGGAAGGTAGAACTAACAGCTGTGAACATTGTTATTTGTGAGAGCATTCGGTCCTCCTTTTAGAGCTTCATCTGCTAATATGTGCTGCTCACCTGAGAAAAAAAACTGCTAGTTTGCACTTAAGAAACATATATATGCATTCCTGACTCTATTTGTGAAAAACCTGTGGAGAGTATGAGTTGGAATGCTGAAAATCAGGAAGTAGAAAGCACCACCCCCCTATATGGTGATATATTTTTAAATCCTGTGATTAAGATGTCGTAATGTGGTCAGCTTTGGCTTATAAGAAATCTGCCCTTCTGGAAGACGGGAAGCATTCAGGCTGTCTGCTTACCCTTGTGGCAAGTTGGAGCAGAGCTCTAACCATTTCCTGTGTCTGAAGTGCCTTTGAAACTGTGGAGATATGAGAAGAAACATGTTTCTGATAAACTCAGAGCCTTACAGTGACTGGTGTATTTAGAAGGTAAATTTGAATGTCTTCAAGACTTTAAGGTAAGGGCAAGCAGAAGGTAACAGTGGAAATAAAATGGATAATAAGCATGTAAGAAAAGGATGCTCTGACACTTGAAGATGAGTAGGAAAGGTCTCACCTGTGAGGAGGACACAAAGTTGTGCTGTCTGTGAGTGTCTGTAATTCTTGATGTTGGGCCTGAGCCTTGAATTGGATATTAGAGAGCAGAGGGAGGAGGCACTTTGAAAGTCCTTGCTTACCCTCAAGGTTTCTCGAAGGGGGAGATGTGCTGGAAATTGGACAGGGCATGTGTGAGTATGGGAAGTTGTATGAAATTGATACCTAAGCAGGAACGAAAAAAGGTGTTTCAAGTGTGAATGTGGGAAGGGGTGGTGCAGACAGCAGCCGGTGTTGCTTTTGGGGAGAGTGGCAATTCTTAAGTCTTACCTGGTGAAGGTCCCATAAGATCTTGGAGAATAACATGATTGGGGAAGGGAACAGTGTGCAAAAGCGTGGTAACTCAGGGGTGTTAGAATAGCTGGTAGTGCCTTCTGAGCAGGTGCCCTCTGTCCCAGAGGAGGTGATACCTGCTGTAAGGGGGGCAGCTTGCAAAAGCTTTGGGAAGGGAGGGAAGAAGTTAATCAAAATGTTTGTTGAAGAGCAGCAAGACTTAATCTTTTAATAACTGTGGAGATTTGGGAGAAACTTCCAAATGCGAGTTTGAAAGGTCACCAGAAGTGTTTAGGAGAGCAAGTCCCAGAGCAATGGAGCTTTGGGCATTTAAGATCCTCTCATATATGACCTGGGAGCTGTGCCTCAGGAGGCAGATTTAGGTCTCCATAATTGTGTGTGGATCTCTGTGCATTTTTTAAGTTACAAACATTTTTAAGGTGGCTTTGACTCGGTTGTCATTCTTTGCAAATGGGACGCGAGGAGCTCGAAGACCTTAGATACCTTATGTGATGTGACAGCATCAGTCAGGCAGGTGGAGATGGACGGATGCTCGGTGGTACCGGCAGTTATAACCTCGTGACTTCAAAAAAAGCTTTGAAAACTCAGAGCAGCAGAGCTGCCGTGTTTCCTCTTTCACTGCGAGCTTTCAGTGTGCAACCTCCGTTTTGAACGTGGCATTCATCTGAAGTATTCATTAAGATGGGGAATTATTTGCATATTATTAGCATTATGACATGGAAATAAAGCTGCTGCTGGTTCTTCCCTCCCTCCATGTATCTTTCATCACTCGCCTTTGTAACTGCTCTGAATCCTGTTTGTTGTGTGACAAACTGGGCTGATAAATCTCGTTACTCACTTGAATGGCTGGGAGACTCGTTGCACATTACTGAATTTTGTGAATTATGTAATAAATGCATAATTAAAATTAAACCCAGAGCCTCTCGTGAAACCTTATAAAATTCCGTTCATGATGAATTATAGAGAAATGTACATGGGTATTAAAATTTAAGCCTAATTATTTGGATTTATTTTTGATCAATATTTAATATGCTACCTATAAGTTCCTGCGTACCCATGGCAAATCTGCTGTTGTGGTTTTGCTGGGAAGCACAGAAGGTCTCTGTGTATGTGTTTGTAGAGTGAGATGTTTGTTTTCATTGTGCTTCATATTTTAATATTTGATTACAGAAAGGAAAACTCTGCTGAGCACAACATGCTCAAAAAGTTGTTCAGCCAAGGGAGGTGACTTCTAGGAGTCTGTTTTGCTCAAGTCTTTTACCACGTGGTCACATTTGAATGTCGCTGTTTATTGGAGAGTTGCAGTTGTAAGAAGTAATTCACGCTAATGGAGCACCTCAGGAATCACAGAATGTGTTGTGTTGGAGGGGACCTTTAAAGGTCATTGGTCCAACCCCCTGCAGTGAGCAGGGACATCTTCACTAGATCAGGTTGCTCAGAGCCCGACCTTGAATGTCTCCAGGGATGGGGACTCCAATACCTCTCTGGGCAACCTGTTCCAGTGACCTACCAGCCTCATAGTGAAGAATGTTTTCCTAGTTTCCAACCCAAATCTCTCCATTTCTAGTTTCAAACTATCACTCTTTGTCTTATCGCTCCATGCCTTCATGAACAGTTCTTCTTCAATTTTCTTATGGCCATCTTTCAGTTACTGGTAGGCAACTTTCAGGTACCAGAGACTTCCTCACGCTGAAGAATGCCATCTCTCTCATCCTTTCTTCATAGGGGAGGTGCTCCAGCCCTTTAGTACACCTCTTAGAATCATAGACTCATAGAATGCTTTGGGTTGGAAGAGACCTCAAAGCTCGTCTAGTTCCAACCCCCTGATATGGGCAGGGACACCGTCACTAGACCAGGGTGCCCAAAGCCCCATCCAACCCGGCTTTGAACACCTCCAGGGATGGGGCTTCCACAACTCTTCAACAAAAGCCTAACTCTCTCAGCTTGTCATTGTAGGAGAGGTGCATCTGACCCCTAATAATCTTTGTTGGCCTCCTCTGGGGACTCACACCACCAGCTCATGGTTGTTTGCTCCGTCTAAGAGGGGAGTGATAGAGCGGCTTTGGTGGGAGTCTGGCCTCCAGCCAGGGTCAAACCACCACAAATTATCATCAAAATGATTCTGAAAATTTTCTCAGCGATGTATTCCCGCACTCTTGATCCTCACTTAAAGGCAGCTGCCCAAACTGCAGTCAGATTTAAACCTGAGATGCGCTAAAAACTTAATTTCCAAGCGCTAAAATGGGCTTTAGAGATGTTTCCCAACGCCTTGGAAAGAGAAGGGGTATTTTAAGGCAAACAGTCTGCAAGCCCCCATTTAATTTTGAAAGGTTTGTCTCTTAAGTATGAAATTGAATAGAAGGGATTTTATTCCCCATAATCCCCGATTCTAGAGAAAGCAGCTTGAGATCTCAGTAAGAGAATTAACACATGGGTTAAACTCACAATAAGAAGCAGTACTTGGAAAATGCCTATTCAGATGCCGTTAAGGAAATAATAGGATTAGTTCTTGTCGTGTCAGTGTGGATCCCTCAAACCGCGGGCTGGTGCTGACACGCGTACCTTGTATGTTGCTGGCCTGGGCGTGAAATTGAGGACAATGAAAATAAAGATGACTTTTTCTAGGGGGAGATTTGTTTGAATGTTTAGGGTGGTAATTCTGCACACACATATGACAAATAAACCACTAATAATCTTCCTCATCCCCTCCATGCTGCTGTTGGTGACGGAGATAATTGTGGCAGTGTAACTGCTGGAATGCCTTTATCCCAGACCAGGAATGCACCGTGGCAAACGCCTTTTCTATTCCTGTGAGCAGATTCCTAGTAATTTCTGCCATCTGTTAGAAACACAATACATATTTTTAACCTGTTATTTCCATTGTGTGTTTAAATGAGCCATTTATTGTTTCAATGTATATATATATATTAATGTATATACATTATAGCTATTTTGGATATAGCAATTTTTGTCCTTTTTTTTTTTTCACAATCTAGAATCCTAAACCAAAGTGTTATTCTCATTTCTCATATATGCCATTTCATAATCATCCATGTGTATCTTTATTTTTAGCTTAAGCGAATGACATGAAGCGTTAAGGCTGAATTGAGGTTGCTTTGACATCATCTGATTTCATCATGGTGCTGTAGGAGATCGTCGTGTTGAAAAAACTTCCAACAAAAATGGTAATGAGAAAAAGAAAGGCTTCTGCTGTGCTGTCATTCTTCTCTTTCTTTGCCTGCAGACAAAATTGCTGCTTATTTACATGGTGTCGCTTTGCTTTCCTGCGGGGTTTGCTTTTCTGTGTAGTCCTGGATACCTGGTAACACCCCCACCAGCTTTGGGAGCAGAGTGGACCTTGGACGGCATTTCACTGAGCAGAAACCTGCGTGACTAAGAGCGATGTAAAGGCTTGTACAGGCAGATAATCTCTGTGAAGTGATGACAGTGGAGTAAACAGTGTAGGCACATGCTCAAGTCAATACCTCGTAGCTGAGTGCGTGTCTGAGAGAACACCCGGGTACTCCTCGGAGCTGGAACTGAAGAAGGAAGTGGAAAAAAAATTGCCTTACAGAGAGTATATGCTGTGTTTTGGCACGAGATATATTTTGGAGTGTGTGTGATGCTTTTGAAAGGACTTTCTTCACATTCTGAGGTGATGGACGTGTGCAGCAAATGCTGTCTGCGGCGCGTAGCCGCTGAATATGCTCGTTCAAGGTAGTTTTAGCGTAGCGTTACTTGACACTCACTAGAGTAATCTTTTCAGAGGGAATAATCGTACCATTCTGGAGAACAGCGATACATCATATTTTGTAGCTTGTAATTCAGTATTAAAAAAAAAAAAAAGGAATATAACTGTGTAAAGGAATTCATTTAGAAGAGCCACCCTACATAGAATCATAGAATAACAGAATGTCTTATGTTGGAAGGGACCTTCCAAGGTCCCGGAGCTTTCTCCAAGCTGAGCAAGCCCAACTCTCTCAGCCTATCTTTATAGGAGAGGTACTCCAGCACTTGGATCGTTTTTGTGGCCTCTGGACATGCTCCAACAGGTCCATGTCCTTCTTGTGCTGAGGGCTCCAGAGCTGGACACAGTATTCCAGGTGAGATCTCACCAGAGCAGAGCAGAGGTGACAGTCCCTCTCTCCATCTGCTGGCCACACTCCTGGTGATGCAGCCCAGGAAGTGTTTGGCCTTCTGGGCTCCAGATGCACACTGGTGGCTCACATCCAGCTTTTCATCCACAATTACTCCCAAGTCCTTTTCCTCAGGGCTGCTTCCCAGCACATCATCTCCTGACCTGAATGGATAATAGGGATTGTCCTGACTCAGGTGCAGGACGTTGCCCTTGGCTTTGTTGAACCTCATGAGGTTCACCTGGGCCCACTTCTCCAGCCTGTCCAGGTCCCTCTGTATGGCATCCCATCCCTCTGGCACAACATGAGAGTTGTGTTGGTCATACCAGAAATCTGTATGTATCAGGTTACTGTGCCATATTTTTCTCTTAACCTTGTACTGCTCCTTGCATGTGATGCCTCATTCTACCCTTCTGCTCCTTTCCTACTCTTTCCTAGGAGATGCTCTCTTCTAACAAAAAATGTTTGTCGGCATTATATGTGTTTTTAATGTGACCATCTAAATTAATACATGTATGATATAATATATCCACTTATTGTTATTTGATATGTGATCTGGCCTTTTGATACTTCATGTTTTTTTGCCTTTTATCCATCAGGATGTTTTTCAGATGGCAGTGTGAGAGTTAATTTACACTTGAAAGTAGGCTATATGTTTTAGTGTAATTCTGAGTTTACACTTAGCTTTTTACCAGCACATCTAATGGTGTTGGTGGGTTCTTACAGGCTTACAATATGGAAGGATGTGTCATTCCAAACTAGGAATCCCCATTCCTCGCACAGTACAAGGTATAGGTAAAATAATCCGCTTGCACCTACCTATACAACATACATCTAATCTGAACCCACCCTGGCGCAGTGTAAGGCCCTGTCCTATCCAATCTCCCCTTGTCCTATCACCTGTCACTTGGCAGAAGAGACCATCACCCACCTCTCTACAACCTCCTTTCAGGTCATTATAGGCAGTGATAAGGTCTCCCCTCAGCCCCCTCTTCTCCAGACTAAACATCCCCAGCTCCCTCAGCTGCTCCTCATAGGGTTTGTTCTCCAGACCCTTCACCAGTCTGGTTGCCCTTCTCTGCACCTGCTCCAGGACATCAATGTCCTTATAGCGAGGGTCCCAGAACTGGACACAGCACTCGAGGTGCAGCCTCACCAATGCAGAGTACAGGAGTACTCACCTCCCTAGACCCGCTGGCCACGCTGTTTCTGATACAAGCCAGGATGCCACTGGCCTTCTTGGCCACCTGGGCACACTGCTGGCTCATATTCAGTCTACATCAAACAACACCCCCAGGTCCTTCTCTCAGTACTAACACTGCAGTGTGACCTCTCCTAGTGATCCCATCTTTCCATTGGCTCAAGCTTTGACAGGATACTAACCTCTCTGCAAGTACCTGGAAGGAGGGTGTAGCCAGGTGGGATTTGGTCTCTTCTCCCAAGTGACAAATGATAGGACAAGAGGAAATGGCCTCAAGCTGTGCCATGGGAGGTTTAGACTGGGTATTAGGAAAAATCTTTTCTTTCAAGAGGTTGTCAACGATTGAATTGGGCTGCCCGGGTGGTTGAGTCACCATCCCTGGGGGTATTTAAAAGACATGTAGATGTGGTGGTTGGGGACATAGTTTAGCTGTGGCTTTGTCTGTGTTGGGTTAATGGTTCCACTGGATGATCTTCAAGGTCTTTTCCAACCAAAACGACCATCGATTCTCTGTCAGCTGGTGTGTTGTGGAATAAACTCTGCTTCCCCACCAGCAGGAGCTGATATCTGAACAGCCTCTGCATCCTTCAGAATTTCTTTCCCTGGGTGCATAATCTGTGATATCCTACTGGAAGCTGCAAAACCGCCCCTGCTACAACAGGAAGGCATTGATCATGCAGCAGGGAAGTTGGTGTGCTGAGTCCCATACAACACCTTGCCCTGGACCTGAGCCATGTGGCCAGTGGTTCTAGCAGGGGCATGTGTGCCATTATTTAATCAAAACCATCAACTGGCATCCTGCCTTTGCCACAGGAGACCTTTTCCTGTCATGTTGGGGGGTTTAATTTCGTTTCTTCTGTACAATGCCATCTTCACAAAAGCCATGGTTGCAGACATCTTCAACAGCATGGGCTTTCTGAAGTCAAGGAGGCATGTGGAAAGCTTGACAGACTGATAGCAGGAGCACACCATAGTTCTGGGATGGAAGCTACAGCAGTACTGTGTGGCATTACTGCCATCAGCTTGAATGGCCATGAGTAGAGCATTCTTCAAACCAGCTGATGGCTCAAGATGCTGTTTCCAGCCATCCAGGAGAGCACTCGGTTGTAGTAGCCTCACAGGGTGAGAAGGAAAAAAATATATAAATACTTTTTAGGGTGAAATCCTTTCTTCACTGAAATTACTGAAAGGAGTTTTGTCAGTGGCTTCTCAGTGTGACTTGTGGGTCTTGATGACATGCTGCATACTGTAGAGAGAGGAGGTCTCTGTCACTGGGATGCCACGCACGATGCCGTGTGGATTCCCCGAGGTGTTGCTCCCCAAGCCCCAAAGACAAGTCAGTTCGGGGTGCAGATAAGCTCTGTTTCCAGAGGGGACTGGCCCTTGCAGTAGTGCTTCTTACTGACAGGTCTGAAGCTCATCTCTCCCTGGTTATATTCCACTAAAAAAGGTGCATCTGATTATAAAGCTGAACCCCCACAGGTATTGTTGGGATGCCAAGAATTTCCACAGTTTTATTTTGTTGAGAAAATACTGTTCTCCTCCATTTCTGCTTAATTTTTTCCTGTGACAAATGAGAACATGGGAGTATACCAAGAGGAAAAAAAAATCCTGTTGTACATAGGACTGGGTTTTTGTGAAGTGGTTCAGTTCCTGTATGTCTAAAGCATTATTTTAATTTTTATTTCACCATTTACCATACTAGATGTTGCTTAGGTTTAGTGGTGGCCTTGACAGTGCTAGGTTAATGGTTGGACTTGATTTCCAACTGATTCTTTGTTTCTATTCTATGATTTCAGCTTTAATTTACTGATAATTGACTAGTTAATCTTTGAGCATCACTATTGATTTAATTATTTTCTTTTCTTTTTTCTTTTTTTTTTTATAGGTCGAAAGTTTGTTTGTGTTCCAGTATTTGGATCAATGTGTTTCATTTAATGTTGGGAAGGAGTGGATTTTTTTTTTTGTTGTTTGTCTGGTTTTTTTAAGTTGCTATAAGACAGCATAGCAAATCCAGGTGAGGTGTACCTATGTATAGAAATAGATACAACATTGTGTGAATGAAACCATCTCAGGGCAGAAGAAGACTCAAAGGAACTGTCACAGAGAGCAGTAGAGTGAACAGGGAAGCTCTGACCCGAGGAGTTGATGAAACACAATTGGTATCAGATAAGTACGATGAAAAACATGGTACACATGTGGACCAAATGCAGCTTCTTTGAGCACGAAAGCCGACTTCCATGAAAGAAACCAGGATATTGGAGATGTACTTCACCAGCAGTGCTGTATCAGCTAGAACTCTCCTTAGCCAAAGGTTTAGCAACATTTCTGCCATGGTGTGATTGACATGGCAGAGGGGAGTCTCTCTCCTGGGCTTAGCAGGCTGGAGTAGCATCTGCTGGAACAGCAGAGTCTCATGATGCTAAAGGTTGCGGAGCCTCAGGTGAGGTCCTGAACACTGTGGCGCACAGCAGGGAGCTTTGCTGCTGGCTTCAGTATCTCTGGGATTTCACCCCTCAGCTGGAGAACTCAAGCGTGGTTTTAATTTCCTCCTGTGCTCAGGTCTGTCCCTGTTCATCAGAGCACTAAATCCTCTGCCTGACCACTTCAAGTCCTCTTCCAGGGCAATGTGAGAGCTGTCATGAGTTGTGTTTTGGGGATTGCATGAGCCAGGTTAGGGCAAAAAACATAAAATTGTAAAAAAAAATATTTATATGTGTGTAAACATAAAGGCATCCTGGGATTTCTGGCCTGCGATCAGACGGGATGTGATCTGGATGATGGCATCCTCACAGTAACCAAGTGGACAGACCCCATGTAACGATCTTTTTCCTTTGGTATTTAACCTGCTCTGTTTTCAGCTGGCCACCACTGAACCTTAGAAAAGAGAGAGGTTTTTATCTTACAGTTGGAGTGTATCTAGATTTCAGAAATCTCTGCAGAAGTTTAAGCAAGTTAGAGAAATGAGCTTTGATCCCTTTCTGCCAGCATAGGATTATTCCGCATCATACTAGTTTTGAAGTTCATGTCTAATCCAGTTTTACACATCTCGGGGGACCGGGATTCTTACAGCTTCTTCTGTTTGACAGTTGTGTGGTGTTGCCTCTGATTTAGAGGTGCTTGCTTGATACTGAGATTCAATTTGCATTTCCATTACAGCAGCTCATTTCATCCTGTGCCATATATGTAATGTTGCTGCTTCGTGATATACGACTTCCAGAAGAATACGGATCGTTACTGTGCTCAGACCAGTTTATATGCTCACTGCATGCTTAGTCCAACACTATATATTTGAGCACTCTTCACAAAGATAGCTGTATGTGACTTGTGACTTTGAACTGATGAACTTATTTACATGCAAAAAGACTTGCAGAGTGTGTAGGTTATAGTGTGGGAAAACAACTGGGGTGAAACTGTCCAGCTCTGGAGCCCTCAGCACAAGAGGGACCTGAACCTGTTGGAGCGCATCCAGAGGAAGCAACAAAAATGATCCAAGCGAGGCTGGAGCACCTCTCCTATGAAGACAGGCTGAGAGACTTGGGCTTGTTCAGCCTGGAGAAGAGAAAGCTCCAGGGGGACCTTAGAGCAGCCTTCCTTGTAGTCCTTGAAGGTACCTGTAAGAAAGCTGGCGAAGAACTGTTCCTGAGGGCATGTAGCAATAGGATGAGAGGTGATGGTTTTAAACTAGGAAAGGGGAGATTTAGGTTGGATATTGGGAAAAAGTTCTTACCTCTGAGGGTGGTAGATCGCTGGAACAGGTTGCCCAGAGAGGTGGTGGAAGCCCCATCCCTGGAGACATTCAAGGTCAGGCTTGCTGGGGCTCTGAGCAACCTGCTCTAGTGAAGATGTTCCTGCTCATTGCAGGGAGGTTGGACTTGGTGGCCTTTGAAGGGCTTTCCAACCTAACACATTCTGTGATCTATGAAACAAGATTAAAAGAGCCCTGTGTGCAGAAATATTGCTAATCCAAGCAAAGAGAAGGTTGGGTTACTCTTCCAGAAAAGTGGAAGGTTTAAATTGTTGGTCTTGAGGGTTTTTTTTAATGTACTAAGTGTTATCCTTGATGAGTTTGTCAAAACATCTTTCTTTCTAATAAATGTGTATTTTGAGGCTTAAAAACCCACTTGTCTGTGATCCTTTGGAGTGCCTTTTTATGGGCATTTGGCGTTGTCTCAGAACGTGTTCTCCTGACATGGGGCATCGTGGTAACACACGATCTATTTTAAGTACAGAAACGATGAATTTAAAAATGAAAGCGGGTTTTACTGGACTGACAAAGCTTGTTCAGAGCAGTGTTACATCAGCACCTGGATCGGTCCCGGGGATGCTTCAGGCACTGCCTTCTAGGGTAGAAAGTACCAGAGAGGTCAGAAATACAGTTTATACACCAGAAATGTGTTGTGTAGGTCAAGAGCTAAAATTTCCAGTTGCTCGAGGGTATCTGTGTTTTCTTGGGAAGCCTGAGAGATTGCAGAATTGAACCTGCATCTCCTGCCTGGCACCTTCAACCTTTATCCCTTTATTTACACCTGTATTATTGTTCCTTTTCCAGGAAAAAATCCTGCATCGTGCAGAAAGAGGATAAAGGTTGGATACAATAGATAACCTCAAGATTATTCTGTGTTTTCTCCAGATCATCTACAGCAGTAGCTTTATTACATAAAATGAACTTGTGTAGACACTTGGACATACATATGCGTTTCAAATGGCTTTTGGCAGTGTGAAGGATGCACTCGTGCAGCCTGGACAGCAGAGAGTAAGCTGAGATGCTTGGAGAACTTGTGCTCTTGCTGTTATCTTCAGTGGTGACAGTGCAGTTGTGGGGCAGAACCCAGATCTGTCCTGATGTCATTTAGTGAACCATCCCCCGAAGCTGTTCTTGGCAGAGAGGTGACATTAATCCTGATGCGAGTCAACATATTTGGGGATTTCACATCACCCATGAGGGAAAGGTGGGTTTGGAAGTGTCCTCTTCCATCCTAACATGGCTTTGACCAGACCATCGCATGCTTCTGCCACCATGGGAATAACTTCTGTAAAAAACTTCAGATGGTTTTAAGTAAATCAGGGCTGGAAGGTGGCAGGGCTGTCAGAGTGACTTACCGTTTCTCCCTTGAAATGGCGTTTTGGGAAGATGGCGACGGATGCTGCTGTAGCACATCCCCGGCTAACAGTCTGGTCTGAGTCCTGCGGAAGGCCTTCGGGAGATCGATCAGATGCCCTACTTAATTTAAAATGTTTGGGGGTTTTGTTTTGTTCCTATCACTATAGTAAAATTATTTTTGCGACCCTTTGGGTATTACCTGCCTTTATAATCTTTCTATAATTAAATTTACAAATCCGCTTTTGAGCTGGTGATGTATAAAACCTTGCAAACGGGATCCTTTGTGCGTTAACCTATATTTATGTTACTTTTATTCCTTCTGGCAGTAATTATCCTGGCTCTAGGCCTAGGATTAATCTATAAGATGCTGAACATGCCTGAATGTTTTTTCCCCTGTTCTCTGTGGCTGACTCTCTGATCTTATGCAGAGCAGAGCAGGACATTTTTAAAACCACTTCCGATGAAGCAGTTTAACTGTTACCCCTCTTAAATGATTTGCAGGAGGAGCCGTAGCAGAGGTTAATTGATCCTGTGCCGTGGAGTACGTACGGAAAGCAGACATGATTCAGCCTCCAGCACGGAGGTGCTTGGCTGTTTGTGAGCCTGATGGCGCAGCTTGCGCTGGGGGCTGAGACCAGCACCCATCGTTGCCCTGTGTGTTTGAGGCGTCAAGCTGTAAAACGTCTGTGTGCGTTGTAGAAGCAGTGCAGGGCCTCCAGTGCTGATCTGATGGGGTTGAATGTCCATCATTTTGGAGCTCTTGGGCATGAGGCCATGCTGCCCTGTTCTCCAGCACATGCTATATGTACTAACCTATGGGGCACTGGTGTCCTCGGTGGCTTAGAACTGGATACAGAGCATACCAGGGGACTGTCATGTGTCTCCATCCAAAAGTGAAGATCTTGGTGACCTTGGTAGAAGCTGGGTGAAATCCTTGGTCTATTCCCTGCGTGTTCTGTGCAGCTAAATCTTTTGGATAAAACCTGCAGAGTAACAAAGCTGCAAAAGAAAGAACCAAAAGTACATTCGAGTTGGCTTGAAAGAATGAGGGAGCAAGCAGTGGGGAGGGTTGGACCAGATGGCTTTTAAAGGTTCCTTCCCACCTAACACATTCTGTGATTTAATGATTCCATGATTTAAAGTTTTATCTGGTCATGTCAGAGAGAAAGAAGTCTTGGTTTTGTTTGTTGGTTTGGGGCTCATTTGGGTAACTCTTCATACAGTAGGGAGGGACATTGAAGTATTTCTGAGGCCTTAGTGCTGCAATCCACTATCTGCAGCATGCTCCAAGATCTTTAAGTCATGGAGGGCACACACCCACTGTAGAATGCCTGTATGGAGTTCATTGTCTTACTCTAGAAGATTTAGGGGCCATCAAGGAGAGATCCCAACAGCCTTCTTGATAGAGAAGTGGGTGTTATGTGTAAAGTGAGCACAACCCTTGACATGGTTAATCCACACAATGGGGGGAAGTAGACTTGAATAGCAGGTAGCCCAGAGAAGTTGTAGATGCCCCATCCCAGTAACCATTCAATGTTAGGTCACAGAACAATCTGATCTACTTGGAGATGTAACTGCTTATTGCAAGGGGTGGACTAGAGGAGCTATAAAGGTTCCTTCCAACCCAAACCGTTCAAGCTTCAGCCTTCCTGGAGCCCCGGATCAGTGCAGTGCCATGCTCTTTGCTGCCGTGTTGGGAGAGGTGCCACGTGCTGTAGCAAACATCGTCCGTCGCGACTCTTTCCTTAGCAAACCTTTCTGGAGTCATTGATTTTCAGCGTGTCTGAGCCAAATTTAAGCATGGAGCCACATAGATCTGAATTTAGCTGTGCTGGCTGTTTTCCCTAGGAGGAGGGATCACGGGGATGGATTTAATTGCCTTGGAAAATTAGTGTTGATTTCAGTGAAGAATATTTTATTACAGTGTTTGCATTGGCATTCTCTTCATAGGATAATGGCTAAGAGTTTCCAGTGTTTCCTGTGCTTGTGTGTATTTAATGATTTAATCTATTCCTTTTGAATACTGGCTTGGAAAAAAACAAATCCAACCAACAAAAACAACCAACAAAACCCAAGGGCTGGCTGCCTACTCTTAATATCCCATCATAAAATAAAATTACTAATCCCAAAGGTGGAGTTGCAATTGAAAAGAAAGAAAACTGATCTTGGAAAGTATTAAAACTGAATAATATGCTTTAAAATAGATACTGTCCGCGGTGTTTACTTCACTTACGGAAGAGAGTGAGGCCATTAAGCTTTAAAAAATCGGGATGATGTTATTTCCATCCCTTAGTGTGGCTTTAGAGATCGGGCTAGGGTCACTAGTTTGAAGCTGGTTGCTGCTGGGGGTGCTCAGACTTCCCTCAGCACATTTAGTGTATTGAGCAGCCCACAGACACCTGCCTGGTGAGGAAGAGTTGAACCGATTGCCTGCATACAGCCCTTTTAAAGCTGAGGCTTCTGCTATGATTTCCAGAGTATGGACACTAATACCCTTCAGCATTTGATTGTCCAGGTGTGGCTCTACAGGGCAGAAACAGAGTTGTCAAGTGTCTGCCCTATTAGTATTCCCCAGAAGAAGCCCTAGAAATAACCGATGGTCTCCAAAGAGGAACAGAATCCTTGTCAAGCACCGCTTGGTGACGAGGGATGTGTCTGTTTTAAAAATGTAGAATGACAAACTGATCAAGCAGCTGGCTTTATAAACCATGTTTCCTCCCCATGTGAGCTCTTAACACTCCCCCTCGCCCCCCTTCCATCCCCTCAGACACCCTGGCTCATCACTATGAGGCTTTCCCTCCTCTGAAGACCGAGACCATGTGGAAACACGTAGGAGCTGGGAAGGTTGTTTAAGGGCAGCTCAACCCAGTTCAGTTTGGACTCTGACTTCCAAAGATCAAGGTGGATAAGAGCTGCCGCTGCAAGTGGCATGCTCAGGAGTCTCCCATCTCCCCGCTGGCTATTGCTAGCGAAGGATGGCTTGCAGCAAAGGTAGAGATCTCCAGGATGGGCAGGCATGTGGCAAGCTTGAGAGCTGTGCATCTTAATGTGCCTGAAGATTTCCCTCATCTCCCTTCTCCACAGCATCACTCCAGGGCATGGGAAATTTCATCTCAGCGGGGAGTATCTGTAGGCAGCTCCAGCAAGTGAGACAGTAATGATAAAGGCTGTGTGGTGCTGTGGCTGGCCTGGGTCGCTCGTGAATTCAGCGCTGTACCTGTTAGACTGGGCAGCTGCTTCTGGTGCTGGTGGGAACAAGTGCAATCCAAGGTACTTCAGGCACGCGAGTTTGGCCAATTAAAATGATGTGCTGGAGCTTATGAGGGCAAGGCTGTGTTTTATGGGGAACAGGGCATCCAGGGAGTAGAGCTGGTCAAGGGTGTTGCTCCTTCTGCTAAGGACTGGGCAGAGAAGTAGGGAGATGGTAGCAAAGGAGGGCTGAGGACCACTTGAAGGTTATTGCTTGTTTTGTGTAAAACCTGAGCCATGATACATAGCGTTGCTGAGACGGTGAGGAATCCTGTCTGGGGCTTACCTCAGCGTATTTCTGGATCAGGATTAACCATCCAGGCTTTGTCTCCTCTGAGTATATCCCCTTGGTGAGAGGGGTGGGGTGGTCAAGAGGGATGAGCAAAGGAGTGTAGATGACAGATGGCTATCAGACTGACTTCAGGGTTTCTCTGTGGGCAGCAGAAGGGCCCCTTTATGGGGTGTGTTTACCAAACCTGCCTAGAGGAGGTTATTTGAACAGCATTGGACTGAACCATACTCTTGACATAATTTTCCTCCATCTGCAGCCTAAATACCAGCTTCTTCTTTGAACTGAATGACTCTCCTCGTTAGTCACATGCTTTTAAGTTGCAGTTGTTCCTTTGTAAACTCCTGTGCCATTTAGAGCTGCTGAGCTTGACTCGGGTATGCCAGACCAGACATATGAAACACAGCATTCCTAGGAGCATATGTAGAATCCTAGAATCCCAGACTCTCCTGAGCTGGAAGGGACCCAGAAGGACCATTGAGTCCAACTCCTGGCTCCACACAGGGACAGACAAGTCAGAGCAGGGGACTGAGTGCATCATCCAGACGCTGCTTGACCTCAGCCAGGCTGGGTGCTGGGACCACTTCCTTGGGGAGCCTCTTCCAGAGATGCCCTCTCAGGAAAGAACCTATTCCTGATATCCAACTTCAACTTCCCCTATCACAGCATAGAAATAGATATCGGCATTCAGGCTGAATCTGCATGAAATGGGGACACACGTATCAGGACAGGGGTGCTGTGAGATCGTGGTGCTGAGATCAATGCTCTTTACGTGTTGTTTCTGATGACATACATGTATTTTCCTTATCTGTATCAAGCCATACCTGGGGCTTGGTGGAATGAAGATCTGACACGCAGTAAAAGTGGCAGCATCCAGTACTGAGCAAAATCTGTTGGTTTGGGAAGTGTTCTTAAGTATACATCCACATGCCAGTGTCTTTGACTCTTGCAAGCGATGGCTGCTGCATCCAGATGTGGTGGGTTAAGGTGTCACAGTGCTGTGTGTACCCTGTCCCTCTGTTAGGGGCAATGCCTCACAGAATCACAGGACTTCAGCAGTTGGAAAGGATCTCAAAAGATGATCTAGTCCACCCGCTCCCCTCCCCACCCGAGCAGGATCACCTAGATTAAACCACACAGGAACATGTCCAGACGGGTTTTAAATATCTCCAGAGAAGGAGACTCCACAACCTTTCTGGGCAGACTGTCCCAGTGCTCTGTCACACAACCTTTTGACTTTAATGGCTGTAGAGGAGTTTCTGTGAATGTGCTGCAGGAGGAATTGTACTACAGAGGCTGGAGCACATTGATCACTGGGGGGTACTCTTGAGGTTTAGTTCAGTGCGGGGCTTTCAGAACCATCCTGAGCACCTCCTGAGGTTGAGTCTTATCCAAAAACCTTGAAGTTTGGTAGGAATCTCCATCATATTACATGTCCTTTGGCAGTGGTGGCACTGGGGTCCTTGGAAGCTGAACTGGGACCATCTTCCTGGAAGGGATAGAACTTACCACACTTGGTCAGCTTGGTATCTCTTGGCTTTCCTGCAAAGCTTTTGGGGCTTATCTGTGCTTGAGCTGCCATTCTCTCTGTTTAGCCAAGCTGAGGAGATGGTGGTTAGCATAAACATTAGCCAACGTGCAGTTGTTCTTTCAGAAATGTGTGTCCATGGCATGTCAGTGGACCTAACATGAAGTGGTGCTGATTTTTATTAAACTCAAACCATCAGGGTGAGTTTGTGCTGGGTCAGAGCTTTAAGTCAGGGATCAGTTTACAGCAACCTGAAGCTGGATTTACGTATTAGAATAAAATAGTTACAGTTGGAAGAGATGTACAATGATTGTCTAGTCCAACTGCAAGATCCCATGGCTTGAGCACTGCTGTCAGCTCGGTCGTAGCACAGAATCGTGTGGGGTTGACTCTGAGACAGCCCTGTGGATGGACATTTCCCATTTGCACATCCCAGAGCAGAGCTTGTAGCAGTTGTGGGCTGTTTTCCCCAGTTCCTCTGTAAGCCTGAGCCCTGCCAGTCAAATCAGTTTAAAAACACCATCACTTCTGACTAAAGATGAGTTGTGTGAAGAAGCACTTGAGTTAACATCACTGGGAACTCTTAAGTTTGCTGCAGAAACTTATGCTTCAGAAAAGAGGTGTGTCTTTTTCAGCAAGGCAAGTCTGCTCTCACCCAGTCCTTAGTGGCTTGGAGTGATTGGTTCAAGAGACAAGTAGGTTTTGTGGCTGGAGAAGCAATGAAAAGTTGTGGAGAAGAATTGGAGTTGGTTGTGCTAGGGGAGGACTGTAGGACATGTGGAGGGTGAGCAGTGGTGGTGGGAGTAATTGCTCTCATGCTGGGTGCACGTGTGGTACGCCATGGTGGTGTGTGGTGTGTGTGGGGCTGGAGCTTTGGCCTGTGAAAAGCTGGTTGTGGTAGTGGGAAGAAAAGAGGTGGTACCACCCAGCTCATGTTAAAAGTCAGGGGTAGGTGCCTGCCCATCCTCTTGAAGGACAAGCTGCTCGAAGCTTGTTCTCCTGTGGATGTCTTCTGCTCTTTCTTCACTATAAATGACTTGCTTTGCAAGCTGCAAATGTGATTGTTAAATGAACCTTCGTTTTTGACTGATTTATGAAACCTTTTGATGTGTGAAGAGTCTTGTCGCTTGATTCTGTGGCCACAAAAATGTACTTATTTTAAAAAGGAAAAACTCAAACCTGGGGAGAAATTCCCAGGAGGACAGTTTAGCAGCTTTCAAAGTGTTCTGCAGCACTTTTTCTTTGTGTGTGGGCAGGAAGATTTCCCTCCCCTCAAAATAGACAGGATCCTCTCTGCAAAATCCTTCTGGGCTTTGAGATAAGTCTCAGACCTGTGGTCCCTTCTGATGGTGCCATGAAGTTATCTGGACCATGGGAAGCCACGAGTGCTGTGATCCACGCTGACAAAAAAGCTCCTGTTAGTTCCTTAGCTGTGGTGATAGCTGGGGTCTTCCCAATGTTCAGGGACCCCAAACACACCATGCATAGTACCCAAGAGCTGCAAAGGACGTAGAGCAGCCTGGGGAGCTGCTTGGCCCTGACCAAAGCACCTCTTGCAACATGCACTGCAGTATGGACACTTCTAGACCCTGGTCTGCACATCTGTTCACCACCACTTGCCTTTCCATCTGCTACCTTTGCAAATAAGCAAGCATACATATTCCTGGGGTGAAACTCTCAAAGGCTTTTGGCATTTAGCAGAGCTAACAGCAAGTACCTACCAGAGTGGTGGAGGGGAAATTTTCCTGATTTCATCTTCCGCAACTGATTGAATTACCAATCCCATGGTTCCAGTCAAGCACAGTAAGACCTGAGAGCATGTGGGACTTGGAACTGGTGAAAAAACCTCAATGTGGTCTCTTGCTGCTGAGAGATGAGACCTGACAGCTCTCCAGATGGTACTTCAAAGCCAACTGTGCTGCCAGTGGTAGGCCTCAACCATTCCTCTGCTGAAGAGCAGGACAAGTCATGATAGCCTGGTCAGCTTCTCAGAGAAGAGCAGAAGCACCTCCAAAGTCCAGGACAGAACTTGGAAACATCTCTCATTCCTTCCTTAGATGTTGGAATGTGTTAGGACCTAGTGGTGTCCAGCTGAGCTTGCAAGAGGTGACAGACTGTGTCCTTGTAAGAGCTTGCATTTGAATGGGGGGCAATGGGCAGGTGAGGTGACTTCAGATTTAGCCATGAAACCTATGTGTGCACAGTTTTGTCTTCTGGAGTGAGAACAGCATGGAGATTTTCATTGGTATTGCCCAAGAAAGCATGTGTTTCATCACAGTGCGGTTCAGATCATTGACACAGGCAAGCGCACATCGAGCCCAGGTCCAGCAGATCTTCCAGGAGTGTGTGACAGCTGGAGCAAGTCCAGGTATCACTGAGCTGCCAGGTGGATCTGGGTCCCTGTGGTCCCTTCGGTCCCAGGATTTCCTGATTCTGAGGTCTCTGGGGAGAGTATCATTATCTAATGCAATTTGAGATCCATCACTCAGTGAAACTCCATGGGAATTGAGCACCAACTTGCTCCCACCTTTGCTGAGCCCATTGCTTTTGCTGCAAGAAGAACTGCTGTGCTCAGGTGTTTATTTCCTGTTTTTTTCTTAACCAAAAATACTCGTTTCCAGTGAAGAAATGCCTTCACGCGTGATGAGGCCCAGCTGCCTGCACAGCCATCATTCTGTGTTCTCTCTTGAAAACCGCAGTGCCACCGTGATCGTCATCTCTGTGACGGAGAGCAGACAGGCAGCCACGGAGCTGAACAGCTGGAGAAACCTCCTATAGATCGAGTTCTGTATGAATTTAGGGGTTGGGTATGGATAGAGAAGAGGTGCTTGGCCAGCCAGGCTGGGACTGTGTTCATCTCATATAGAGTCATAGAATAATTGAGGTTGGAAAAGACCTCCAAGATCATCTAGTTCAACCGACCCCCAACTACCTCTATTCCTTACTAAATTATGTCCCTAAGTACCTCATCCAACCTTTCCTGAAACACTGAGAGACAATGAGTCCACCACCTCCCTGGGCAACCTGTTCTAGTGCCTGACCACTCTTTCTGAGAAGAAATTTCTCCTCATTTCTAACCTGAAACTTCCCTGGTGCAACTTGCAGCCATTCCATCTTGTCCTATCTCTTGTTATCTGTGAGAAGAGGTTGAGCCCCAGCTCATCACAACCTCCTCTCAGGTAGTTGTAGAGAGCAGTAAGGTCTCTCCTGAGCCTTCTCTTCTCCAAACTAAAGAGTCCAGTTCTCTCAGCCACTCTTCATGAGACTCCTACACCTACATGTAGGAGTCTACTCCAGGGAAGGAAGCCTCTGCAGTCTCCATCAGCTGCATGCAGATATCTCCATTAGCTGGACAAGGAGACTGGAGAGGAGACTTAGACATAGATGCCTGAGGTTTGGTGGGTTTCCCAGCCCTTCCTGTGAATTATGTCTGCTTGCTTTGGAGACGCCCTGCCCATAAAGCGTCTCTCGTTGTGGATTTAGGTGGTAGAGCAATGTGCCACCACTGAAGTGTTGTTTTTGGCACTAAGTCAGGAGCATCTGGTGAGAACCACATGGAACCTGTTATCTATGTGCAGGGAAGACTCGCTGGGGCCTTGGGAACCACAGTGGAGCTGCAGAAGGAAGCAAGTGGGAGTCTGTTTTTCTACCAACTCTGAATTCAAAAGAAGCCATGAGTGTAGAGACAGCTGAGCGACGGCGCGGCCTCCGCTTTCCTTCTGCTCCGGGAATTACTTCCTCTAAAAGGGCTGTTTTGTTTTTTAAAAAAATATTAATTCTCCATTTAACAGTGTTACTTAGGGAGCTTCGGTACAGTGTGCCATAACTCATGTCTGAGTGCAGAAAGCCAGTCTGAGCATTACCCTTTCCTGTGCCAAAAGTTCCTGCCAGGTTCATTTGTGGGCAGGAATATCTTTTTTTCCAGTTTGCTGGGGGAATTACAATTGCATAGAGGATAAAATACTTCACTGGGTCCAGAGACGTATGGATCCAGCATTCAGCTACCCAGTAACACCCTCCTAAGATTTTGGGGAATCACAGAATGTTAGTAGTTGGAAGGAATCTCAGAAGATCACTCAGTCCAACCCCCGTGCCCGAGCAGGATCATCTAGAGTAGATCACACAGGAACACGCCCAGATTGGTCTTGAATGTCTCCAGAGAAGGAGACTCCACAACCTCTCTGGGCAGCCTGTTCCAGTAATAGGTCACCCGCACAGTAAAAAGTTCTTCCTTATATTAAGATGGAACTTTCTGTGTTCCAGTTTGGGAACATTTCCCCTTGTTCTATCACTGGTCATCACTGAGATAGAAGAGAGATCTGCTGCCCATTGGATGTTTGTACTCTGGCATGGCAGGGCACTCTGGGTGGTATTTTCATAGTAGTGTTAAATAACACTGTCCACAGGATTTTGGTGGTTGGAGGAAGAGATCTAGCAGTTGGCCCTTGTGAGTGTGACTTGGTGGATTATCAGAGTTTAATGTGATATGGGAGATGTTGTATGGTTCTGCAGCTTTATATGTGGCTTCATCCATCCCCGGCACTGTCTGTCTCTGATGTCCTGGTTGGGCAGATCTATACAGACATTTTTGGTGATGGATGTCTTCACCAGAAGTGTTTGCATTTTGTTTGGATGAATCCTACCCAAGATAACAACCACTACCCATGCTCACTGGAGGTGTCTTAACTGTGTGATGCTTTCCCATATAAGACTCTTCATGAGGCTTACTATATATGTCATCTCCAAGAAGAAAGTCCTGCCTGGAGACATAGGAGAAGACTGCGCTGAACGCTAAGAATTGTTCATCTGAGCAGAAAGGGTGACACATTTGGGCAGCCAGTTTGATTTGGAGGTAGGCTCCTGAATGGGTTCCGCACCAGTGTGAGAAAGAACTTCATGGTGAGGGTGACAGAGCACTGGAACAGGCTGCCCAGGGCGGTTGTGGAGTCTCCTCTGGAGACATTCAAGACCTATCTGGATGCCGACCTGTGTGACCTGCTCTCGGGAACCTGCTTTGGCAGGGGGATTGGACTTGATGATCTCTGGAGGTCCCTTCCAACCCCTACAATTCTGTGAGTCTGTGAATAGCTTTGAGGACCCAAGCTATAGTTCACATCAAGGACCCATGGAGAGGGTCTTGTGTGATTTATTTTGATGAGTGGTTTGTACATGGCATCAGCAAAGCTGCTTCCCAGGCCTTTCTCTACTTGTCCTCTTTTGCCTCCTCACTTATGCAGTACTCATTGCTGCAGTATCAAACATTCTTCCTCATATAAAGTATACTTTCACTTTGCAAGGCTGTGTTCATAGAATGGTTTGGGTTGGAAGGGACCATAGAGATCATCTAGTTCCAACCACCCTGCTATGGACAGGGACACCCCCCACCAGCCCAGGGTTCCCCAAGCCCCATCCAACCTGACTTTGAACCCTGACAGGGATCATGGGGCAGCCACAGCTTCTCTGGGCACCCTGTGCCAGGGCCTCCCCACCCTTACAGTGAAAAACTTCCTCATTATATCTATCACAAATCCATTCTGTTACAGTTTATAGCCAGACCCCCTCGAACTATCACTCAACGCTTTTCTAAAAAGTCCTTCCCCAGCTTTCCTGTAGGCCCCTTCAGGGACTAGAAGGCTGCTATGACATCTCCCTGGAGCCTTCTCCAGGCTGAACAACACCCACTCTCTCAGCCTGTCTTTATAGAAGAGATACTCCAGCCCTTAGATCATCGTCATGCCTGCCATCGGGACCCACTCCAACAGCTCTGTGTCCTCCTTATGTTGGGGACTCCAGAGCTGGACACAGTACTCCAGGTGAGGTCTCACCAGAGTGGAACAGAGGGCAGAATCACCTCTCTTGACCTGCTGGCCACACTATTGGCCTGACCTGTTGACATTTCTTTTATGAAAAGGTCTCTCTCAATTAGGTGTGTTCTCTGAAACCTGTGCTTGATCTCAGCGTCACCGGTGCATTTCAAGTTCCCACAGTCCTAGAATACAACTGGACTGGGTTGTGCCTCTGCTGTTGACCACACCTGTACGTTTACTTAGCAGAGAGACAGAGAGACTTGACGGGAGTTACTCATCCCATCTTGAGGCAGGTGCCAGACCACTTCCAACCACCGACCTTCCTGCTCTCCTGTCCTACTTCACAGCTTGTCTCAAAATGGGAATAACAAAGCCTCCCTCTCTGACAGCCCATCATCATCATCCCCCAACCGTGACAGCATTTGAGAGTGGATATCCAAAAGCACTTGAAGTGCCAACTTTGTACCGGCTGCTGTTCTGTTTCTGCTGTCAGCTGTGCTGTCACACAGGCTTGGGAAACAAAGCAAGGACAGCCAGGTGGTGGAACAGCTCAAAAGACTCTTTTGTTTGCTTTTTGCCCTTGAGAGGCAAAATGACGTCACGGAGGAAAGGTTGAAGGCACGAGAAAGCTCCTTGTGACATTGACACCCGAGTTTAGGAAGTTAATTGTGTAACTCACCTCGTCACACTCCCAAACCCATCATCTGGGTAGCATGGTATCAAAAAGGAGGACATGAAGAGCGCAGAGCAGCACTCGGGGGTTTTCCAGCTCTTCTTGATGGGGTCCCTGTCTGTGCATCACGGTGGTCTCTACCGCATGGCATCCAGCACAGAGTTTACAAGACTCACCTGGATTGTTTATAATGACTTGAAAAATAAGATCTGCACAGGGAGTCTTGGGGCAAGTCTTGGGGGCGGGTCAGCAAGGAGGCGATTAGCTTACGGGCTTAATCAAAGAGAAAATTCTAATAAGATGTTGCGTTTTCTGGCTGCTAATGGCAATGGGGATGCAGCCACAAATTAAGAAATGCATCACGCATTTTAAACCTCCCATACAAGAATTTCTGCAGGGAGGATAATAATGGCACAAGCTCAGCAAAGTACAAGGAGGTACTCTGAGGCAAATGAACTCCTGTGGATAATGGAGAAGAAGGAAAGAAAAAGAAGGGAGAAAGGAAAAACAGCTGGATTGGAGCAGAACTGAATCCTGGAAATACTCCAGGCTTTGGAAATCTGTAGGCTTCTGGTTCTTGATGGATCCCTCATGGAGCTTAACAAAGGCTGGAATAGAAAGATATGTTAATACTTTTTCTTTGGGAGTTGTTTGCCTCTGTTGTGTACTACGGGACTTTACCCTCAAGCCTAAAAATAGGGATAACTGATGTAATCCTAAACCAAGGGAACATGATATCTGACTGCACAGATTATAAGCCTGTCTCCTCAACATGTGGAGGTCATGGGGTGATGTGCAAAGAGGATATTCTGTAACTGCTGCCCCCCTGATCATCATGTGTGATGCAGTAACAGCGTGTGGTGTGAGCGAGGGAGGGACGGACCAATTTGGAAACCCATTGTCCTTCATGATAGGCAGTCTGGGCATGGATTTCAGGAAGCTGACACCTTCTCTGGAGGTCAGCCCATAACAGTGGGCTGCTGTGGAAGACAGCAAGTGAAGGAGGCGAGTTTTTTGTCTGAATTTAAGGTGTCTTAATCTCCTGCTGCCTTCTCACTATAGATGCAACTAAGGGAGAACCTTGTGCTGAAGGTGAAATTCCCTCTCAGTTTTAAGAATGAAGGTTGGCAGCATAGTCTTTCTAGGGATGTCCAACTCTGAGGTCCACCTCCACGTTGATCTGAAAGTGGTGGTGGCCTTTGTTGCCTGCTGAGAGACATCAGAATGAGTCCCATGGTGATAGGGTTATTTTTTTTTCTCTTTAGGCAGTGCTGGTGGGATCAGAACAAGGATGTAGGATGTAGGAACAACTGTTTGCAAAGACCATTGAGCAAGGAAAATTATCTCTGCAGGCTTCTGCTAGTCACCAGTGCCTGCCTTCAACTAAGATCTTTAGATACCATCCAGATGTCTTGAGATCTATTGTGCAATCCAGCCGATAATGTATAATTTCCTTACCATACCTATAGAGGCACAGCCATCCTAAAGATATCCTAGGCACATCCAGGCTGACTGTTTCGATGCCCAGTAGGACTAGGGACTATTCCCAACAGGCAGTTTGGATGTCACTACCCTGTTCTGGATGCCAGGGCTATTTAATAGCAGAGACATACAGCAGAGGCTGTAGATAGGCCCCTGGCTGTAGTTTTCCCATCCCATTGTAACTGTCTTGTTGGCAACAAGAGTAAGAGGTGAAGCGAAGAGTTTAGTGAAGAGTCCAAGTTGGGATACTGTCAGATACTGACAGGGTGATGGCTGTCAGTTTCATCCCATGTCCACGTCTTGTCGGGGACAGCTGCGTTAGGAGAGGAGAATGGGTGATGCTGGAGTATAGGAAGTTCCATGTGAATGTAAGGAAGAACTTTTTTTTTATGAGGGTAACAGAGCCCTGGGACAGGCTGCCCAGAGAGGTTGTGGAGTCTCCTTCTCTGGAGACATTCAAGACCAATCTGGACATGTTCCTGTGTTCCTAGATGATCCTGCTCAGGCATTGGGGGTGGACTAGATGATCTTTTGAGTTCCCTTCCAATTCCTAACGTTCTGTGATTCTGTGACAATCAGGTTGGGACAGGCAAGATGGGTGATGGCTGTGGGATTCATCCTGTGTCCATGTGCTGGTAGGGACAGTCAGTTTGGGAACACAAAAAAGGACATCAAGAGGACTCAGGGCTGTCCCATCCTGTGGCTGGGATGCTGCTCAGCAGTGACCCTAACCAACTGTGAGGCTGGAGATTTTAAAGCTCTTCTGGGCAGAGTCCTCATCCGTAACATAACCGAGGCTTCCTTAGGTCTGGTGGATGGTACTGAAAAATTAATCATGCACTTAACGGGTCTTAGTTAAGAAGTCAGCTCTGGGCAGTGAGGGAACGTCCCTGCTGACAGGGCCTGAAAACCTGGAGAGCTAAGTGTTGGTTGCTATTTATTCCCTCTTATTTAGCATCTATATTTAATGCTTCGCCTCTTTCAGTGGCTTTGCAAGTACGAAGGAATTAATTGGGAAGTTACTGCAGCACACATAGCAAGTAGAGCCCTGCTAATTAGTGAGGGTGGGGTGTTCACGTATCTCTGTTCAACAAGCTACTTGGAGAGTTCGTCTTTAGTTTCTTCCTTCACTCCACGTGCTGCTTTCAGCTACACTTCAGTGACGGGGAAACCCGGGATTCAGCGAAACTGCTTCCTGGAGGGTTCTTCCTCGAAAGGGAAAGTGGAACCTCCTTGCTCCAGAAAGAGGAGCTACACCAACGCATTTAATGTCCTGATTTAAAACGAGTTAAACGTGTCCTTTTTCCTTCTTTTCTCTTTCCTTCTTTGGAAGGGTGATCAGATAGCAGTAAAATATACCTAGTTGGGAATGTGTCTCTAATTAATTGCATTGCAGCAAATGAGACCATCTCAGTAAATCCTCCATGCACATTTTAGACCTTAATCAAGTGGTAACTGATTTGACAGCGCATTGCAATGAGCTCGGCAATTTCACCCCTGTTGGAATAAGGCTTATTCCGTACAAGTGATTAATGAATTAGGAGGTTTAGGTCATTCTTTTATTACAGTCACTGTGAGGCATGTTTCTCTTTTGCATCCATGCCCAAGAGACAGTTTTCCGAGTGTTCTTCTGCTCAGTAACTTCATGCTTGACCTTATCCATCCAAAATCTCCCTGTAATATTAATGGGAAGACGGTGGGCCAGGGAATGAATGCAGGGGAAATGAGGTTGCTTTCAGTGGGTTATCCTGAATTTGTGGCCACTAGCACATCATACAAAAATTGATGGGAACTGAACTTTCTCCATCACTGTGGCTTCAGCTTGCACGCTGCTTCTGCACTGGTTGCCTGTGGGTAATTCAGTGTGTTAGCCCTTGAAACAAATGGAGATGGTCACAATAGTCCGTATCACTTTTAGTTTTCTGAGTGGACATCTCCAGCATTCCCTGATGACCTGGATGGCAAACCATATGGCATCCTCCAAGGAGTCTTCAAACATGAATGGTTGAGTCTTCAGAGATGTAGACTCAACAGCCTTGAGCTCTTACGTGCTTTGTAATTCAGTAGGCCATCCACACTCACCACAGCGTGGTTTGGGGACACAGTTGTATGAATTACAGTTGGTGGTGTAGTCATCAGTATTATTTCATGGTGTAAGAGTTTGAGAGTCCTCTGATCTCTCCTTGTACCACTGGGTTTCCTGCAGTCCTTTAGTTTCATACTTTATGTTGCTTTCAACTCTGTAGCAGCAGAGTAGCAAAAATGAGTGAAACCAACTAAAAGTAGCTCAAATAAAAGGAAATGCAGAGGAGGTAAAATTTACCCAAATCCAAGGAATTGTCCGGGGTGGTGACTGCATGTTTGTTATTTCTTTGGCTGTATTTTGCCAAGACAGGGGAGAATTTCTCCATGAAGGTCTGGGGATTGGCAGTTCTTTATTCCTTACATCCTCTTTTTGCTCCTGCCTGGTGGAGAGGGCAACTTTCCATGGTCATTTTGTGTAGTCACAGGTTCAGAATGCTGCTCCTACTCGTTTGTGAACCTGCTTACAAGTCAGGAGGCTCTTAAGTCTTATCCAGCGACGCAGCCATCTCTGGGTTTGCTGACGGATCCAGCCAGCAGTCTGCCTAACTTGGGGTGTGCTGTTCTCACCCTAAATTCCAGATATGACTCTAAGCCCAGGAAAAAAATGCTTAGTCCCACCTTTCTCCTTCTTGCTTCATCTTTTCTGGCAATGGAAGTTCCTCTCTGATTCCACACTTTTTGCTGTGCAAAGACCATCAACCTCCTTCCTGGGTGCTTCCCCTCTGAAACCCTGCACCAATCCCTTGGCTGGTCCTTTCCCAGCTCTCCTGGCCCTTCTGTCCCCTCTGAGATGCTGCCTCAGGCCTCTGGCTCTAGGATGATGCCAAAGCTTTGTAGCCTCCGGGGAACACCGTGATGTTGGGTTCATCCCTGACACGGAGATGTTTCAACACGGCCCTTACGGATGCCGGGGAGATGCTTGCTTGGAGGGAAACGTGGCCAGCACACATCAGCTGCTGCTCAGCCACTGCTTTATCCAGCATCAGGCTCGGATAATCCCCTGTGCCTTTAAACGTGATGCACATCAAAGCCAAGCAGTGCAGAGGAATTCCCCCTTCCCACCTCACAGCCCTCACTCCTTTTCTGTTTAAATTTTAGGAACCGGAGAGCGGATTGCGGCTGACACAGATTTGTAGCCGTAGCCATGGCTACAGAGACGAGTTTTATGTGGAGCGTGTTCATTGTTAAGTTTCTAATTTCAGAGAGGTCGATGGATGGTTTTTCTCCCTTCCCCCCCTCCACCCCCCAGCTTTGAGATACCCTCGAGGGGGATGAGAGCTGTCGTGCCCCTGCCTTCCCCTGCTTCTCCAGGCTCCATCCTTTGCTGCATCCCTGCTGTCCTCTGAGAAAAAGCATGGGGAACCAGCCTCCGGTGTTTGAAGCTTCACTATTTCTCCCCCATATTCCTCTAGATATTCGGCTCACATCCGCCTTGGCAATTCCCACTGCTCCTTGAATTTCCTCAGTGCTTCTGGAGATGTCATCTTCCCCCCCTCCTGCCGTCTCCTCTGGCTCACAGCCTTGCAAGTACAGACCTCCGTGGGTGGAGATGCATCTTGGTCCATGGCTGGTGGGATGCTTTACAAAGGTTAAGGTACAGCGGGCGTTGCTGGCCACTTGCCAGTGCCTGTATTGACAAATTGTGTCTGAGGACAAGGGGTAGGGCATTACCCAGCCTCCTGTGGGGAGAAGTGGGATGCAGCCACCGGTTTTAGAGTCTGTGGTGTCACTGGTGTTTCAATGGTTTCGGACCTTCCAGTTTGACCATTTATCCTCATCTTGAGGAAAAACACGCCTGCATGGGGACTTAGGGATTTTTAAAAAGATTTGTTGAAAATGAGGTGGAATTTGATGTTCCAAAATTAGGATTAATGCTGCCTCCCCCCACCCTCAAGTCATCATCTGATGGGTTGGGAGGACAGATACAGTGTCCCTTGTACAGATTCTCTGTGACCTCATTCATATTTCCCCATGGCCATGGGGTCTACCTCCCTCTTCCCAGAAGACATGCAGAAATTCAGTGCACAAACCTGGTCACATCCACACCACACAGTGCTAGGCCTTAGGTGTCCTTCATGATGAAGTAGTAGCTGTGATGTGCTGTAATCATCCACTTGTGGTCTTTTCTCTTTAGTGTCTGGAGTAGTGAGAGAGCTGTGTTGTAGCCTGTCTGAGTGATGTTCCTGTAGGGCAAAGCTGAAGGACTGTGTTGCTTCTCCCAGGGAACATGTAGGAGGCTTGGCTGGTGGTGCTCACTGTGCTGGATGAGGGGAGTCAACATACTGTGATGTGTCTATGGCTTCTGTTGGGAATGGACACTGCCTGGGAGTTGTTTGGGTCAATGTGGGTCCCCATCAGCCAAAATTTTTTAGTTGGCTGTAGGGGTGTCTATGCAGTTGAGAACTTGGGAAACTGTTCACAAGGGCATGTAGCTGTAGGATGAGGGGTGTTGTTTTTAAACTAGAAAAAGGAAGATTTAGGTTAGATATTAGGAGAAAAATCTTTACTCTGAGGGTGGTAGACCACGGGAACAGGTTGCCCAGAGGTGGAGGCCCCGTCCCTGGAGACATTCAAGGTCAGGCTTGCTGGGGCTCTGAGCAACCTGATCTATTGAAGATGTCCCTGCTCACTACAGGGCATTGGAGTAGATGGCCTTGAAAGGTCTGTGCCAACCTAACACTTTATGATGGCATAACTGGAGGATGTCAGGATGCTGGTCACACTTGGCCTGGTCTAGCCAAGATGCATAAGCAAGGTCAGCTCCTATCTGGGAATGGATGTGCTTGGGCTGTCCTTAGTGGCTTGGGTTTAGCTATTCTTGCAGAGAAGACTCAAGACATGGAGTCTTGGCTCTAGAAATAGAGCAAAGAATAGACAACTGGTATGCTCAAGGTCAGGAATGATCCCATGAACATTGTCTTGTCCAACACTTCGTGTTTCATAGAATTATAGAATCATAGAATGATTAGGGTTAGAAGCGACTCCCAGAGGTCATCCAGTCCAACCCCCCTGCAAGAAACAGGTACACCCCCAACTAGATCAGGTTGCTCAGGGCCTCATCCAACCTGGCCTTGAACTTCTCCAGGGATGGGGCATCCACCGCCTCCCTGGGCAACCTGTTCCAGTGCTCCACCACTCTTACAGTAAAGGACTTTTTTCTAATATCCAATCTAAATCTCCCTCCCTCTATTTTGAAACCATTACCCCTTGTCCTGTCACAAGGGGTTTGTTTGTTTGTTCACAAACCCCTCCTTCCTCAAAGTGAAAAACCCACCTGTGTTTGACCCATCAAGTACTTGATGGCTTTGGGGTTTTTTTCTGGACTGCAATGGAAAGCAGAGAAAGATGGTACATTTGAACTGCAGCACCCTGCGCTACCTTTAAATGCCCTACGTCACCAGGTCAGTTAGTGGCCTGGCTGAAAACCCCGTGGGTGTGCTAATTGAATTAAACTCCTTCCTATAAAGCACTGGGCTCTTAAGGTCAAGTGCAATGAAACACATAGCCATAATCGAGGTACTCGTTCACTCATGTGCATGCTGGAGGAACGGCTTGTCTCATTGATGTACCTACTGATGCGCAACTTGAGTAAGGATTTGTCTGACATTTCAGTCCCAGCTGGTCTGTTTGGGGAGGTCTTCATGCTTCCTACATACCGAAATAATTTGCCTTTATCCGACCCATTTCCTCTCCTTGTAGCTTCTGTGAGAAGGTGTCTCGTTCTTGCTTCTCATGTGTGTTTGGAAACCAAACATGAAGGGATGAGCCAATCCCACCGCTGGAGCCCCACGTCACCTTAACACTGTCTTTTGTGGTAGACCAGCCTGTGCTGACCTGCTCTGAATTACTCGAGGAAGCAATTTATCCTTCTTTTTTCAGTACATGACCATTTTCCTTTGCTTTTTCACCTTTTCAGACAGACAATGAGTAGTTCCCAGGGCTTTTCTTACGGGAGATGAAGGAGCAGTTGACTAGAGGAGAGATTAAATCTCATCAGGGGAGTGATCAAGAAAGCCCCTCACTAGAGACTGCTGTTCTGGTCGGGGCTTTGCAGGAGATGAAAGACTTTGGGTGGATTAACCCCAGCAGTAACACTTGTGAATTGCAGCATAGAGTGATTTTTTTTCTGCTTTTGGAGAAAAAACATTGAATTACTGAATGGGGGAGGGGAGATGTGATTACAGGAGAAAGAACTATGCAACAGTATGTATCCTCCTCACCAGGCATGGGATTAACTGCTCACAAGAAGTGTAGGAAGTCAGTGGGCATCTGCAGGAGATCTGTGAGTGTCAGGAGGATGGAGCCAAGCTCTTCTCAGTGATGACCCATGACAGGACAAGGGGCAATGGGTCTAAGCTGGAGCAGAGGAACTTCCATGTGAACATAAGGAAAAACTATTTCACTGTGGGGATGACAGAGCCCTGAAACAGGCTGCCTGGAGAGGTTGTGGAGTCTCCTTCTCTGGAGACATTCAAAACCCACCTGGACACATTCCTGTGTGATCTAATCTAGGTGATCCTACTCTGGCAGGGGGTTGTTGGACTAGATGATCTTTTGAGGTCCCATCCAACTCCTGACGTTCTGTGGTTCTGTGTAACTGGGAAGCTGCTGCAATGGTCTGGCAAGGAAAAGGCTCTTTCTGCTTCTGGAGATTGCTCAACCATTGCAAGAAAAGCAAAGCGAAAACACATTAGGGACTTGCCCTGGGTTCCCAGCGGGAGTGCTGGAAGTGGCAGATCACAGCGGATAAGTGGAGATCACGGGCTATCATCGCCGAAGCAGCTCGGAGACAAGGCTGGATAAAACCTGCTTTCCACCACCAGAAAGCCAGAGATCTTGTCCATTTGCTGCCAGAATTTGTCCTTCTCCCACTGCTTGTAGGCTACAAAAAGGTCATATTATAAGGACAAATCCAGTCCCTGGTCTTAGAGAAGGGCTGTTATTACTCTGAAGCAAGAACAATAAAATCAAGTAATACCAGACTTTGCGGTAGTCCCTGTGCACAGAGAGCTCTGAAGGCTTTGCTGTCTCCCTGGGAAAGAAATTACAGTCTGGGGGTTAACTCTTCTGCTTTAGCAATTTTTCAGAGTTGAATTTGGCTTTGGTGTAGAATATCTCCTCAGATCTTTTTGCATGCTGCCTGATATTTTAATAAAAATGTTTTATTTCAAGTTTATAGTACTTTAAAAATAATTGGGAGGGAAGGTAAAGGTATAGCTTTTCACTGAGCATCTCATTTTCTTCAAGATCCTTGCTTGGAAGAAAATTTTTCTGCAGGAGATATGGATGAACAGCTCTGCTTCCCTTGAAGAGAGAAGGTGAAATGCAAAGTATCTGCACATCCCCTAAAACAAAGAGTGGGAGGCTCCAGCCCTACTCCACCGTGGAGGCACCAGCACATACCTCATCCCAGAAGTGCTGCTGAAGCCGCGCACCCCCCAGAGAGGCTGTTGTGGCTGTTTTTGCTCTTTGGCATTTTTTGGAGGTGCTGGCACTGCTGCCATGCTGTGCTGCAGAAGGCATTTGCATTAAAGGGTTACACTGGCTGCAGAGTGATCCTCACGCAAAGGGAAACTGATGTACTGCAAATTCAGATTAATAATAGTTTCTGTTAGCCCCACAAATTTTAGGTTTGCCTCCAGACCTGGTCTTGAGGCTGCTATGATATGGATGTAGAGAGACAAGCAGAGGGCCATGAGGTCAGTCTAAGTGGCCTTGTGGAATGATGTGTGGAGCAGGCAGACTTGGGCACACAGACCTCATGGACTGGCTCCTAGGAACTCACTGCAGTAACTTCCACCAAGATGCAGTGTCTGGGCTTGGAAAGGTCACAAGGAAAAATCAAACAAGTGTGAACCCATCGCCGAGTTGAAAACGTAGCATGGAAGTGGAAAAAGGAGGGGGGGTGAGATGTGTCCCTAGTACAGACCTGCTTGATCCCATCATACCCCAGAGGCCATGCTGGAATGTGGCACTTACTTCTGCTCTCCCCTTACATCAAAGGTGAGTCCAGGCTAGATTGGGGCAAGGTCCAGAGCGCAGAACCAGTGTGAGATGAGATGCCCAGATCATATCAAATGCATGAGCTAGAGGGATAGTGGAAGGGTTTTCAGTACCAGCTGGAAGCACCCTCTATTTCCCCATGAGTTGGGACCCACCATCAAGTAGACCACTGTGTCAACCTGGGATAGGTTGCATTACCAGAAGCATGGCCAGCAGATTGAGAGAGGTTATTGATTCTCCTCCTCTACTCTGCTCTACTCTGTTCTGATGAACCCATCCCTGCACTGCTGTGTCCAGCTCTAGAATCCTTAACACAAAAAGGACATGGACCTCTTGGAGAGGGTCCATAGGTCACAGGGATGATGCACCTCTCCTGTGAAAACAGGCTGAGAAAATTGAACTTGTTCAGCCTGAAGAAGTGAAGGCTCTGTGGAGCCTTGGAGCTCCTTCCATTACCTAGAGGGACTTAGAGGAAACTTGGGGAAGGACTGTCTTTAAGGATATGGAGCCACAGGTCAACAGACAGTGGCTTTAAATACAGCAGGGGTGGTTAGATGAGACATTCCCTCCAAGGGTGGCAGATCACTGGCACAGGTTGCCCAGAGAGGTGGTGGAGGGCCCATCCCTGGAAACATTCAAGGTCAGGCTTGATGGGGCTCTGAGCAACCTGATCTAGTGAAGATGTCCCTGCTCACTGCAGGGGGTGGGACTAGATGGCATTTAAAGGGCCCTGCCAACATAATGCATTCAATGATGCTTTGATTCTAGGTCAAACCCAAGGGTTGAACTTGGTGCTCCCCTTGCTACAGATCCAGTGTACAGGCATCAGCTATGGCTTTGTCCTCCTGGCTACAACTCTTTCATCACAGCCTGTGATGATGGCTAAAGCCACACCAAGACAGTTACCACCTCCACAGCTGAGAAAGAAGCAGGACTAATTAACCTCCCTTATTAGCAGCACACTAATAAAAACGTTAGCACCCCCAAAGGGTTTGTAGAATTTAACACAGCTGTAGCAACAGCAATGGAAGAGTAAAACTGAACAACAAAAGGAAAGCATATCCCACATGTTGGTTTCTCTCCTCAGCACATGCACACCCATATATGTGTTTTTGCCTGCCCTCCCTCCTAAAAGTGGTGTTGGAGTAGTGCACAGAGGCCCCAGCTGAAGTCACCCGCATGCTGAAGGTGCTTCACATCCTTGGAAGATGGTTGCTGCTCTGAAGTAATATTGCAACTAATAGAAGGATTATTCTTCAATAGGAAGATGTACAGAACTGACAGACATGACACAGAGCTGGCGGGACTGCAGCATTACGAAGCAGCAGCTGAAGGTCAGGAGAAATACCTTGTGGCATTGTCTCTGGTGCTAGATGCCTCCCTGTGGGCAAGAGACTCAAGCAGAGAGAAGCTTGGAGGGAACCATTCAGCTGAGACATCTGCTTCAGGGAGAGCTGAACCTTGTGGACGATGGACTAGGACTTCCATGGCTGTGGTGGAAATGCAGGCACATGTAGATAGGTGCACTGGTGCTTACATACCTTAACCTGGAGCTGAGTCTCAGGCTGTGGTCTTCTTGGTGATGTGTATGGATGATTTCTGTGAAACATTTTTGGAGCTTCACCAAAATAGATTTCAATATTAAAGCCTTTGGGAAGGGAGGTCTGTTTCAGAGACTAGACCCAAAAGACACAGTGTAGCACCCAAACACCTGAGCAGAGGGAATGGCTCGGTTGGCAGTAAGTGGTGGGTCTGCACAGGGAGGAGGAGAAAATTATTGTATCAGATGAGATGAACCAACATGGCCACTGCCAGCTGGATTGGTTGAAAACATGGGCAGTGTTACAGCAGGTTGTAAGGTAGCTTGGCTGGGGGTGTTTCTTCCCATCACCTAGATGTCTCAGTTCGTATTGCTCACGAGGCAGTGCCTGTGGATTTAGAAATGCCTGGTGGAGTGCTTTCCATTCCCTGCTCAGTGCCCGACCTTCTCGATGTCTTTAGGGAAGCTTCTCACCTCCTTTGGCTGTGTCTGTAGGGTTGGTAGTTCTTCCCCGCCAGAAAACAACGATCACGTGCAAAAAGCACCCGTTGCCTGTCTGCGTGGGCTGTTTGCCCACCCCTGAGCTCCGTGACGCAGATGCCGTTACGAGTCTGGTGGGTGACGTTTCACCGGGTGCTGGGACGGGGCTGGGATTCTGGGATGGGTCTGGAGCAGGGATGGGGATGGGGCTGGGATGGAGCTCGGATTCTGGGATGGGGCTGGGATAGAGCTGGGATGGGGCTGGAGCAGGGATGGGGATGGAGCAGAGATGGGGGTGGGGGAGCACGGGAGCCCCTCGAGCACTGCTGCTCATGCTGTTTTCGGATGTGGTTACGCTCCGGTAGTGTGCCTGTTCGCCCAACGCCGGGGATGGGCACGTGCTCCCAGCCCCTAAGGACATCCTCTGGAACCGCAGTCTGTGAGGTGGTGGTGCTGCAGGCTGACATTTCATTTGGGAGGAGGATGCCGTTTGGTTTCTGTACAAGGAAATCCAACCCTTTCCGACCTGAGGGTCAGATCAAACACCAGCCCGCTAAACGCACTAAGTGCTAATTTTCTGGGTTTTTTCATCTGCTTCACTCACTTAAAATAGTATCCCTCCTCTGGCTATCCTTGGGAACTCTTAAAGGAGGTTAAAAATACAAACGTGAAGGCTGTAGTAATAAATGTCCCCTCAGGATTGATCCGAAGCCTTTCAGACGTGTTGTGGAGCCCGGACAGAAGGTGGCAGAACTAAAGTTGCAGTGCTCACACAACTGTTGCCCCCATCGCGGAACCACAGAGGATGTGAGCAAGAAGTTGTGTGATGCAGCATGGAGAATGGTGCTTTGTTTCCTTGAAGAACAAGGTGTCCATGTGCATTCGCTCATGCGCAGCCTTGTTCGGGGGGAGGGAAAGCCTTTTGACCTTCATGAGGTTTGCACAGGCCCACCTCTCTGTCCTGTCCTGGTCCCTTTGGATGACATCCAGTCTTTCTGGTCTGTCAACCTCACCACTCACCTTGGAGTCATCTCAGACTTGTGGAGTGTGCACTTGATCCCACTGTCAATGTTGTTGATGAAGATATTAAACAACACTGGTCCCAGAAACCTGGTTCAATGCAGCTACCTACGCATGTAAGCGCCTACAGCCAGCGTGGTTATAGCCAGGGAAGATCTCACCACAGTACTACGTCTTGCAACACCAATCCTGAAACAGTTGAGGCTTGCACGCTTGACCATAGCAGGGCATTGTTGTGGAGGCTGGCAGGGTTCCTGTTCTGGCTGAGCACACTTGTGTATGGGAGCTCGCAGAAGGACGTTTCTGAAGTCAATACACAGGGTTGATGCAGTCTGTGTCTTTCCCCATAAATTGGTTTTTATGACTCTCCAAAAGTGTGGCAGTGTGGAGAGGCTGCTACTGTCAAAACTTGTAAAGGAAAATATCTATTCTTACGAGCTCCCAATTAAAAAAATAATACAGTAATGGTAGATGTCCTGATGGTGAAGGGTAAGACTCGGGCTTGTTTTGAATTGGTCTTGCCAACAGGAGAAGGAGGAATGTAGCTTGAGTCAAACAAAAAGCAACATTTTCGGTCTCTCCACTCTCCCTGCTCTTCAGTCTTTAGTGCCCATGAGGTAACTGTCTTTTGCAAAAGCAGAGACTGGGTCTCCTCCTTCACTGGCATCCTGCTGCGGGAGCAGCCGAACAGAGCCAGGCTTCCAGATACACTCCAGCAGTCCTGGTGTATTCCCTCTCTTTTGCCATACCCTGTCATCTCCATGGAAATCAAATAACTTGGAGCAAGGACAGCCCCAGCCCATGTGTGTGGATTACATGGCTACTTTTGCCTTCAGCATCTTGTAGGATGAAAGAGGATTCAGAGTTCCTCTGATTTTTTTTCTGGGAAGCAGCAGGCAGGGAGATGGGCACATGGAGGATGTAGGCAGGTGGTGAGGGCACGTCTGTGCTAGCAAATTAAACACTGCCAGGACCTGGAGGGCACTTGTCTGTAATGCTAAATTTGAGGTACCTCTGCTTTTGGATATAGATAGACAAAGCCAGCCAGCCCAAGATCCTTGCAGGCATGGTCCATGTGTGCGGTCTGAAAGCTCACCAGGACCACGTCTCTCTGTTTGTACCAACAAACCAACCAGGGGAAGGGAACAAGGCTGAGTCCAGTCTGGGATTATCCATACCACGGTCCCAAGCCTTGTTTTGGCCATGACCAACTCTCCCGCTCCCAGACAGTATTTGGGCGTGCTCGAGGGTTTAGCATGGATGCTTTCCAGCCGGCACAGTGCCAGCCTGTTTTGGAGGATGGGCGAGTTTAGCCATATGGATGTGAGCTGTGCCATGCTGCTTGCCCTCAGAGAACTGGCCATGACCCATTTCATTTCCTAGCAGGGACGTGGGACGTGTGTCCTGGAGGCGCTGGTTTTGGGCACCGCCTTGTCGGTCTGTGCAAGCAAAGCTGCCCTTTGCCAGGTGTCTGGAAGTTGTAGGGATTGTTAATGAGAAAACTAAACCCTGCTGACTGCCACCCCTCCCTGGGAAGCCCGTGATGTACTCCTGGTTTTGGTGCATGCACACCAGGTCTAGAGCACTTGCAGTCAAATGCAGGGGAACCGAGACAAGGGGATCCTTTCATCTACAGATCTGTGTTTACTTTGGAAGCCACCACCAGAGAGCTGGTGTTTGGATGTGGGTAACCACTTCCATAAAATCACAGAACCCCAGACTGATCTGGGTTGGAAGGAACCTCAGAACCCATCTAGTTCCAACCCCCTGGATAGGCAGGGACACCCTCCACCAGCCCAGGGTGCCCCAAGCCCCATCCAACCTGGCCTTGAACCCTGACAGGGATCCAGGGGCAGCCACAGCTTCTCTGGGCACCCTGTGCCAGGGCCTCCCCTGGCACCCTCCCCGGGAAGGATTTCTGCCTCCCAGCTCCTCTCCCTCTGCCCTCCTGCAGCTGAAGGCCGTTCCCCTGGGCCTGGCCCTCCCTGCCCTTGGCACCAGCCCCTCTTGTTGTGTGGATCAAGGTAAAGCTGATATGAGGAACCAGGTTTCTGTATAAATAATAATATCTCAAGTCTTAGAAGGACTCATCTGATCCTGCTGTTTCCTCTTATGTTGGAACTTCAGAGCAGCCCCAGGTTGGGTGGGGATCTACCTTCTGGCATCACACTTCCCAGATGGAAATCAACCCTGACCAGGGAGCTGGCCAACAGCTGTGTTTGAGCTCAGACAGCTTCCTTCAGCATTCTGCTGTGCACCACACTGTCCTCACATGGCAGGTGACACAGTTCATCTGAGGAACTCATTGCTGAAAAGGGCTGTGTATGCTAGAGGTTACATGGCTTGAAAAGTCATTAGAAAAATAGGGAAAAAAAACCCAAAACAACTGTCTTATATGTTGATTGCAGGAGATTTGGAGTGTTGTGGGAAAGTCTTACCCAACTGTATTGTCTCCTGGGAAATCTGTCGTTGTTAGAGAGAGAAAATGGAGAAGTCTGACCCAGCACAGCAGTTTCATTTGTAGAATTGTTTATCGTGGAAAAGGTGTTTAAGGTCATCAAGTCCAACCATTTCTGATACCCTGTGCAATTTGGTCCAGCCTAGCCAATTCAATGGAATTTGTATTTGTAAACCCAATTTGAATGTCTCTTGAATATTGAAATTATATGATAGCACCACAGCTTATTATATATATATGTATGTATATGTATAAAATTACATATACAAAGGGCTATACACAGTCTTGGTAAGGGCAATGTTTGGGCTCCGAGGGACTGATAGTAGCCCAGAGACAGCATCATGACTGCTGTGTGACTTCAGATCTGTAGTGGAAACTCCACCTTACAGAATCACAGAATCACACAGAATGGTCTGGGTTGGAAGGGACCCCAAGGATCATTGAGTTCCAATTCCCCTGCCATGGGCAGGGCCACCAACCTCCAGGCCTGCATCTAGACAAGGTTGCCCAGGGCCCCATGCATCCTGGCCTTGAACACCTCCAGGGCTGGGGCATCCACCACCTTTCTGGGCAGCCTGTTCCAGCACCTCACCACTCTTTCTGTGAAGAACTTCCCCCTGATAGCTAATCTAAACCTTCCCTCCTCCAGCTTCAATCTATTCCCCCTTGTTCTACCACTCCCTACCCTTTTAAAAATCCAATTCCCTTCCTGTCTGTATGCTTCCTTTAAGTACTGGAAGGCTGCAGTGAGGTTCCCCCTGCAGCCTTCTCTTCTCCAGGCTGAACAAGCCCAGCTCCCTCAGCCTATCCTCATAGGGGAGGTGCTCCAGCCCCTTGATCATCTTCGTGGTCCTTCGTGACACTACCACCAAGGTAACAACCTCCATGTTCATATAAAAGCAGCCTTCACTACAGGGAACCTGGCTCATACCTAATGTGTTCCAGATCACATAGCTCCTAAAATTTTCTCCAGACTTTTGGCTGTCTTCACCGAAACTTCTCTGTTGACTGGGGGAACAGATTCCCAGTGCTTCCCACAGAATGTATTTGGTGTTCATCTGCATAAGGTGGATGAACAGCCCTGCTGAATTAATAAAGAGCAGAGCTTTGCTGCTCTAAGTGGTTTGATGCTAATTTAAAATGGCACAAAGTGGAGCGGGAGGAGGGCGCCAGCTTTTCGGCAATGCTTCACCTGTCGGGAGAGGAAGCAGGGACTGACCTTGAAGGAAACTCATCTCAGATGTGGACGTCTGTGAGCAACTTGCTGTTCAGCGTCAGTAATGGGAATGTGTTCCCACTGGTACTGCAGTGGTGGTACACCGTGTGTGCACTATTGCATGGTGGTGCTTCAGTCACCAGACAGCTCTCCGAAGAGGCAGCTGCCACCGAGCAATCACAGAATGTTAGGGCTTGGAAGGGACCTTGAAATATCATCTGGTGCCTGTGAGAAAGCTGGGGAAGAACTGTTCTTGAGGGCATTGAGCAATAGGGGGTGGTCGCTTTAAACTAGAAAAGGGGAGATTTAGGTTGGATATTAGGGAAAAGTTCTTCACTATGAGGGTGGCAGATCACTGGCACTGGTTGCCCAGAGAAGTGGTGGAGGCCCCATCCTTGGAGACATTCAGGGTCAGGTTTGCTGAGGCTCTGAGTAACCTGTTCTAGTGAAGATGTCCCTGCTCCCTGCAGGAGTGGGACTAGATGGCCTTGGAAGGTCCCTTCCCACCTAACACATTCTGTGTTTCTGTGAGGCTGTGATCTAGTCCAACCCCCGAGTCCCCTGACTAACACTTCCACTGATCCCTTCCAGCAGAGAGAGGAGCTGTGAGTACAGACCTTCACTGCGATGAAAGGCATTGCACTTAAAGAAACACAAATATGAGGCTTCAGTTGGAGAATACAAAGCACAAGACCCATTCTTCCCTCTGCATGGAAGACATTGTAACTTCTACAAGCCTGTTTTCCCATGAGCATCCTCTCCTGTCCCATACCTGCCTCACAGACCTTGTCTCTTTCCCAAATTATCTGAAACCTCACTGTGGGTAGTTCTGTTGTACCAGAGAACGGGTATAACTGGCACAGGGATATTTTCTTCTTCTCTTCGTCAGTCCAAGAGCATGGTTCCCTCCAGCCATCGAAGGAGTGTAGCCTATTCCCTTTCTCCCCATAACTCCCGAACTGCTCCTGGCCAAACACTTGTTGCTTCAAGAAGTGTTTGATTTAACCAGAGGCAACTTAACAGCATAGTCATCAGTCAGCTCTTGACACTATCAAGGCCCAGGAGATAAAGAGGCAAATTAAAAGGGATGGGAATAAAGAAAGAGAGAGGGAGAATAAAAATAATAAAAAAACCAACCCTGTCAACTAAGATCCAATTTCATGTTAAATGTTTTCATCTTTGGAGTGAGCATTAACAGAGCAGCAGTGTCTGGTCTTTTCACTCCCACATAAAATGCAATTGTTCAGAGAGATGGGGAGTATCATCTCCTGCAAGGAGACGAATAGCTGTTTGCTCCCTGGGTGTGACAGGGTACTGGTGGGACTGTTTTTCAGGAGAAGAACCTTGGCGTGTGTCCAGGATTTTATGGGGACTGAAATGGGCAATTGTTGCAGTCAGGTCAGCAGAACTTCACAGAACTTTGACAGGGCTTTCTGTTGACAGGAGTTAAGAAGGAGTTGTGCCATCTGCTTTAACATTTGTAAGTATCCCTACCAATATTTTCAGAGTCCCACTTTGACTCCTGCTTTTGCCAGCTCTGCAGTACAAGTCTGATCTCCTGTGGTTGTGAAGAAATGCAAATTGACTAACTTTGATGGAGAAACTTTATTTACAACACTTGTGGTTGCCGTGGACATTAATGCCATAGTCACTTGCTGATCCACAACAGTGGAAATACTTAGACTAATGCTGCATTTGCAACCGCTTTGGTGAGAAGCTGGAGTCAAAGAGACTGTCTTTGTTCCACTGCACCGGAGGCAGAGATGTCCATACCACTCAGGAGAAGGCAAATTACTCCTATTTCATGAAATAAACGCTAGTTACACATCTCATTTCCTTTTGTTGCCACCTGTAGCATGGTCTGGAGGGGAAGTCTGACAAGGAGAGGCTGAAGTCCCTGGACCTGTTCAGCCTGGAGAAGAGGAGGCTGAGGGGAGACCTCATGGCGCTCTGTGGCTTCCTGACGAGGGGAGCGAAGGGGCAGGCGCCGATCTCCTCTCTTTGGTGACCAGGGATAGAACCCGAGGGAACGGCATGAAGCTGCGCCAGGGGAGGTTGAGGCTGGATATCAGGAAGAGGCTCTTTCCTGAGAGTGGGGTCAGGCACTGGAACAGGCTTCCCAGGGAAGTGGTCCCAGCACCCAGCTTGGCTGAGGTCAAGCAGTGTCTGGACGATGCACTCAGTCCCCTGCTCGGACTTGTCTGACCCTGTGTGGAGCCAGGGGTTGGACTCGATGGTCCTTATGGGTCCCTTCCAGCTCAGGAGAGTCTGGGATTCCATGATTCTGTAACCAGCAGTGGCCAAGATGGGAGTCAAGGGAACACCTACAAATATTCATTGATTGATACCTGGCACCTAAAGCATCTTTCTCCTGGGACCTTTTGTCTATGTTATGTTTCCATCATAGCAAGAACCTACCTTCCAATTTTATAGAGTCCCAGAAATGAGTTGGGAGAGTTGACTGCATTAGTCTTACAGCACCTCTACCTACACTGTTCCCTGATTTTGAAGTCATCAGAGGTTTAATTCCACATCAAAGTGGTGTGGGGTGGTCAAAGTCATTTGGTCTCCACCAAAGTGTTTTAAAGGCAGGGCCTTTAATGGAGGATCATGCTTTTCACTATCACCTGTGGATCTTCTGCAGAAAGTGAAGAGGACTTTATGTCCTGGGGTCATTAATCTGAGTATCCAGGCATGCGGTTTTTGGAGATCTTTCTACCCGCTTGCTGGAACTGAGTCCAGACTACCAGACTGGTTTGATACCATGGAGTGTTAGACCGTATCTTATGGCAACTGTCACAAGATGTCACAAATATTAAAATAATACTTGTTCTTAGGAGGTTTTTTAAGACAAATTCTCAGAGAATTTGAGAATTCAATGAGTAAAGAAATATTAAAATAACTGGGAACTTCAATTTTTTAAAAGGAATAATAGTTTTTCCAGTGATACTGTAGGCCAGCCATGAGATGTTGCAGTACAGCATCCCTGGTCATGGTTCTTGCTGAACAAGGGTGACAAAGCTGGAGCTGGAGCTGAGTGTTTATCTTTTTTCACAAAGATCCACCTCGTGTTTAGGAAAGCTTGGGATTCCTCTAGCCATGGCAGCTGGCTCAGGGGTGGGCACTCCTTGCAGCTCCTCGCAGGCACTGCTTTTTCTGCCATGTGCCTCTCAGTATCTCCTTGTTAAGAACAGCTTTTGGTTTTATTCCTCCTACCACACGTTTTTCACAGAGACCCAGTCTGCTACCTAATAAACTCAGCATGTTGGCAGCCAATCGTCTGATACTTCTGAAGCAAGTGCCTCTGTTTCTACTAACACATGCAACTTGATTTGTAAACAGATACTTAAGTGGGTGTTTTTAGCGGTATAGCAGATGGTCAATACAGCTGCCTTCTCTCCCTTCTCTGCATTTGCTCCCCTCCTCTACAATTACAGAATCTTGCCATTTTTCTCTGTAATGTGGATTTGGTTTTAAAAAATAAAATAAAAAGAAAAAAAAGCATTACAGGAGGGAGAAAATTGCTCAGTGAATTTCAAGAAGAAAATTTGGATGTTACCTTAAAAGCACTGTGAAAGCTACCCACACATCCTCACTTTGCTTGACTTTCCCCGCTTGAGTAACTCTGGATCTCAATGGGACTGCTTGCGTGGGTAGAGCACAGCGCAGGGATCGACTTTCCTCACACACAGGAACTCGTGACTAACGCCACAATGCGCAGCTAAAGCATTCATTTTCCTCTCTGCTTGATGTAGTTAGTCACTGGTACTTAGGCAGGTGCTCCCTTGAATTCTGCATCATGGCTTGGAAGTAATGTGAGGAGATGAGGGGATGGTGTAGATCGCTCGCCAAGGTTTTGGTTTCTTTGGTCTAAGCAGTAGCATTGGGGTCTCTGTGGTTGTCTTGCTCTTGCTATTGCATGTCTGCCTTGTGTTAGACTCAGGATTTCTAAAGTTTCCTTGCTGTATCCTGTGGGATCAGCAATTTAGCAAAATCAGCTTGTTCAGCCTGGAAAAGAGAAGGCTCCGGAGGGACCTTATAGCCTGTCCCTGAGAGGTGCCTGTAATAAAGCTGGGGAAAAACTCTTCATGAGGGCATGTAGTGCCAGGACAAGGGGTGATGTTTTTAAACTAGAAAAGGGGAGACTTAGGTTGGATATTGGGAAGAAGTTCTTCCCTCTGAGGGTGGTAGGTTACTGGCCATCACTGGCACAGGTTGCCCAGAGAGGTGGTGGAGGCCCCATCTCTGAAGACGTTCAAGGTCAGGCTTGCTGGGGCTCTGAGCAACCTGATCTAGTGAAGATGTCCCTGTTCACTGCAGGATTTAGACTAGATGGCCTTGGAAGTTCCGTTCCCACCTAACACATTCTGTGATTCCACGAAATTGGTGGGATCCAGTTCATTTCTCTCCTAGGCACTGTACCACAAACCAACATCTCTCTTGTCAGAGGGTCTTTGTAAACACTTTAAATATACCTTTTGCTTGCTTTCAAGCTATTCTTTGCATTTTCCCTTCTGGCACAGCCGTTTTGCGTGGTTAACACCTTCAGGAAGCAGCACTTAACCTTTGCAGACACATTAAAGCAGTGGAGTGAGACTAATCCAACACGAGTCTGGGGACTGGACTGACTTAAGACAGTGTTACAGCTTTTAAAGGAAACCAGCCATCATCTCTCTTTCTTAGCACAGGTTTGGCTAGGGATGAAAGTCCACGTGAGGTCATACCAAGTATGGTCATACCATACTTGTCCTTGACAGGTTGTCACTCTCTGCAGTTCACCCATAAGACCTGGAGATGCTATCAGTGAAAACAAGATGTCTTTAGCCTACCCAAGCCTAGGTCTTTCATGTGTTGCCTTCTCACTGGGGGTTGCAGTTTCGTTCTTATCCCCACAGCTTAAGATATTACAGGGTTGGCAGCCAGGTCTCCTGACTCGACACTTGGAAAGAAACCCACAGAGAAATTTCTGTGCTGTTGACATAAGATGGTGCATTTAGCCCATGGATCGCGACATGACCTCTTTGTGGTTACACCTGAGAAGGTAGCCTGGCAAAGGTAGCCCAACTCTGCTTGAACTGATTTCCTTGGGTCTGTGAGCATCGCTGTGTGTCATCAGCCTCTTAGGCCAGTCTATCGTGATGCCCTGGGTGGTTTTGAAAAAAAAAAGAAGCAACCCCAACAACACTCCTATGCATACTGTGCTAAGCTGGCCTTCTGAACAGAGCAGGCTGAGAGCAGTTGCACTGGTAGATCTCTGCTTGGAGCAGAAACACCTTAGCTCCTTGCTGATGAGCAGAGCAGCATGTCCAGCACTGCCTGAGGCAACCATGAGGGTTTCTTGCCTCTTCAAGCCTTGTCCAAGCAGATTGCACTGAGGCATAAGTAATTTCTTCAGTGACCCCATTCCTGATGTTTCATGAATCTCCTGAAAAGTTAACCAGGAATTTCTCTAGTCAAACTTTTATTTCCCTACTCAAGAACAGCAGTCGAACAAAACAAACAAACAAAAAAAATCCCTTTTCTGGGAGGATGCTTGTTTCTGGTGTCCCTGGGGACTTGTCTAGGGTTTACTAGAGCAAGTTTTACTGATGATACTAAGCTTGGTGGTAAGGTTAACATGCCAAAGGGACAGGATGCCATCCAGAGGGCCTGGGCAGGCTGCAGAAGAGGGCCCAGGAGACCTTATGAGGTTCAACAAAGCCAAGTGCAGGTGGTGGTTCACTGGCCCAGGTTGCCCAGAGTGGTAGTGGAAGCCTCATCCCTGGAGATATTCATGGTCAGGCTTGATGGGGCTCTTAACAACCTGATCTAGTGTCAATGTCCCTGCTCACTGCAGGGGTTGGACCTTTGAAGGTCCCTTCCAACCCAACACATTCTGTGATTCTGTGATTCTACTATTTACAAGTTTTCTTCCTGTGATATGTGCACCCGTGGGTGTGACATGCTGTGGTAAGCCCCGGGGTTTTTGCCCATTCAGTTCATCTGCCTACCCCACCCATTGGCAGGAGACTTCTCTCCATGATGTGCTGTATAAACTTCCCAGCCCTGTAAGCACAGGCTTTGGGGGATTCATCGTCTGGATGGGTGGGCTGCTGGCTCCGGGTGCCTTTTCTTCTCCAGCAGCAGTTGCAGAAAGCTGCAAGAAGGGATCACATACGATTTCCAGCACTGGAGGCATCTAGGAGAGCAAAAGATGTGAATGCATGAGGAGTTGTATGAAAGGTATTTGCAGCTTGGGCATCCCACAACACCCATGTGCTGCCCCTACCTTGTCCCTACATATCCCGCTGAGAGGGTCTCACTTGCTGCTGGCATGTAGGACTGGAACTTGGCTCTAAATCCAACTGGGAAAACAGCACTGCTTGGGTTAACAGTGCCGACAGAGGGATGAGCACAAGGGCAGGAAGACACGACCTTTCCCAGGGACAGGGCTTTGCTGAAGGGTCTTCTCCTTCCTCTGGACCCCGAGGAGAATTTCTGGCCCAGGACACTTCTGCCTCGCTGTTTCCTGGCGGTGTCTCATTGTGTGGGGATGGCTCCGGGCTCCTGCCCATGCCTCTGGCCTCCATCCATGGCTACCAGAGGGCTCTGTGTAATAGCCAGAGCCGCTTGTGCTTCTGTTCTCTGGACCTGAGCCCAGCCACTTTCCCTCCCGGTCCCTCTTTACCGTGAATGAAGCGGAGGGATTTGGCTGGGTGCCTGAACCCTCCGGGCTTTTATCAATGGGATCAACAGTGTGTCAGAGCGGCGACGATGAGTCACAGCGCGGTCCCCTTACTGTCTGTTAATGGGCAGGTCAGTCACTCCTGTTCGCAGCCCTGCCGGAGCCAGGGAGCTGCACGCCAGGAGTTTGCCGGACCCCTTGTGCAGAGGCACCGCCACACCGTCCTCTCTGGAGGACAGCCAGACCCGTCGTGCTCAGGGCACACGCACAGGGTGTGGACACGAACAGGTAAGCGCGGGTGCACACACGTGTCTGTGTGTGTACACGTGTGTGTACAAGCACACGCGGTGTGAGCACGCACCCGAGCACATGTGTGTGTGTGTGTGTGTGCCAGCTTACATGGACACACACACGTAAATGTATGTGTGTTCTCTGGATAGGTGGCATCCTGCGTGTCCCCTTGTGCAGCCATGCAGGGCTGTGGTCACTTCTTGGAGTAGGACACGAGTGATGAGGACTGAGTGATGCATCTCAGAGGTGGTTTGGGGTGAGAGGCACAGCGGGGAAAGGACATGGTCACCACCACCCAGGCAATGAGCCAGCTGTCAGAGTCCCTGTCCCATGAGTACCTCACACTGGTGCGACCAGCCAGCTCTTTTCTCCAGGTTTTGAAAATCAGAAGCTTCACCTGTGACATTGCTGATCTCAGGTCCTCAGAAACTAACTAAAATGATGATCGAATCATGGAATCCCAGGCTGGTTTGGGTGGGAAGGGACCTCAAAGACCATCTAATCCCTCCCTCTTGACAGGCAGGGACACCCCCACCAGCCCAGGGTGCCCCAAGCCCCATCCAACCTGGCCTTGAACCCTACCAGGGATCCAAGAGCAGCCACAGCTTCTCTGGGCACCCTGTGCCAGGGTCTCCCCCCACTCCCCAGGAAGGATTTCTTCCTAAAGGATCTTTTCCAACCTGAATGAGTCTCAAACTGTGTGAGTAGAGAAAAAGCCATCAGCATTCTATCCTTTTATTGTTATTTTTCCCTTAGGTGTTAGAACCTGGAGGAAAATTTTCAAGTCTAATCTCACCTCAGAGACATTTTAAGTGCTCATCTTCACATGAGAGGTGCAAAGATCTGTTCCCAAAGCTTTCCCCTTTGGTTTTGTGGACTGACTTTCAGCACAGGAACTACCCCAGCTTTCCTTTGATTCTGCAGGGAAACCAGACCTCTGTAGTGATGAAGGGTGGCTGTCAGAGGCTGAGGACCCCTTGTATCTTTTAATACTCGCTTGTCAGAGTATAAATACTACGAGTTTCATACAACCAGAGACATGCAAAGGGAAGAGGGACCAGTTTCTATCCTCACTGAAGGAAAAAGCAGCTCAGGAGCAGACCATATCCCCTCTTAAAATGCAGCAAAACCACTCATTAGAGAGACCTTATGAACATCACAGCCTTGGGTGAATCTGTTGCTGGAGTTTGGGCTATATTGGACACTAGAGAATCCAACACCCCGTGTAAACTAACCTTGCATCGCTCTTTTAATCACAAAGTCATTTTTTTAGCTACATCAGAGGGCTGGTAAGTGTTTCATGTTAGAGCATGTTTAGAAACACTTTGGGAGACAAGTCAGAAAGGTGTCTTTTTTTAACCCCAGGATACTGTGGGACCATTGAAATTTCCTAACGGCTGTAATAATGGTAAAGCTGATGTTGCCTTGATTGCTCATGGCTTTCATTTTCCATCACCTCTTGTGGATGGCAGAAAGTGTATGTATGCACAGCATGGGAAGTATGTAATGGCAATGGAAGGGAAGTTCATAGGGAAAGATCATGGTCTTCTTATGCCAGGTGGTACTGGCCTGGTCATCTTTGATGGGACCAAGCTGGAGCTCTTCTAAACCTGATGCTCAGCATGTGCCATGCACTGGAGGTGTGAAAGCTCAAACCAACACCTCAAAATTTGAGTGTGAGTGACAAGCAACACCAGCAACACAGATCTTAATCTTACATAGGGCTATGGAGATGCTGAGGGGACTAGAACATCTCTCTTATGAAGAGAAGCTGAGGGACTTGCGACTGTTTAGCCTAGAGAAGACCGAAGAGGGATCTTATTAATGCTTTTCATTCATCCCTCAAATAGCCTCCAGCAGTCTGTACCCCAGTCCCTGCCCCAAAACCCATGTGGGGACCACAGCATGGGGTGGGATGCTGAAGGACGTGAACCTCCGCCTTGTCTTCCACACGCTTTCCTCCAAAATTCCTCCAAGCTCTTGGGTGCAACCCAGCCTGGCACAGCAGTAGCTGTGTGTCGGGAAGAGTAATTGCCTTTCCATCTCCTGCTCCCTGAGCATCTGCTTCCCCTCCCCTGAGTGCAGTGGGATGGCTTGATCTTCCCGCAGCCCCGCCGCCCATCAGATGGAACCAGCCCCCCTCCCTCTCAGCCCCATTCCCTCCCACACCCCCTTTCCCCTGGTGCCTGCTTAGACCCATTAAGGTTTTAATTTGGCTCCTGTTACAATCTCCATTTACTGCTGCTCCGTTCTTAGCTCTGCTGTTTAATTGTGCTGCCCGTGCCGGTGGTGGTTCAGAGGCAGGGAAGCGAAGAGCCCCGCTGGGGTTTCGGGTCGTTGGTCGGGGTTGGGCTTTGTGAGCACTTCCTGAAAGGTTCATCACGGTCAGGGGCTCATCTGTTACCTGTGCCTCTGGCGCCTGGTGCTGCAGCTGAAACGGGCTGATGGAGGCATGCAGAGCCTCTCCTGGGAAGGTCTCATCGCAGTCATCTCACTGGCAGGTTCTCCTGCCTCTACATCCATGGCAGGAGCTTAAAGTTTCCAGGAACACCATGTTGAGATGGGCATCACCTGCAAACCCCTCTGCTGGGACGTCTTTGTTTTGCTTAGGACCTAGGGGCTGACACCAGGTCAAGGAATGGACAGGAGTATCCCATCTCCTGCAGGGATGCAGGAGGCATCACAGGTGGTGCAAGATCCTTGCATGTGCAGCTGGATCAGGACCTCCTGGGAGAGAGTGGCTGGACAGCTGTCAGGCAGAGAAAGACATGGGTATTTTGGTTGACTGCAGACTGAATGTGAGCCAGCAGTGTGCCCAGGTGTCCAAGAAGGCCAGTGGCATCCTGGCTTGTATCAGAAACAGCGTGACCAGCAGGTCTAGGGAGGTGATTGTACCCCTGTACTCCATACAGGTGAGGCTGCACCTGGAGTACTGTGTTTCTGGTGACCACAGTACAGGAAGGACATCGAGGTCCAGGAGCATGTTCAGAGAATGGCAACCAGACTGGTGAAGGGTCTGGAGAACAAACCTTATGAGGAGCAGCTGAGGGAGCTGGGGATGTTTAGTCTGGAAAGAGGAGGCTGAGGGGAGACCTTGTCTCTGCCTATAATTACCTGAAAGGAGGTTCCATCCATCCATCCATCCATCCATCCATCCATCCATCCATCCATCCATCCATCCATCATCCCTCTGTCCATCTGTCCATCAGTCCATCCCAAATTGCTTTGCTAACCCCCCACTTCCAGTTCAACAACCTCACTGGAATGCCAGGTTTCCCACGCCCCATGGCCCCCCCGCCCCCCATCTAGACAGACAGGACATCCAACAGGCACAATATTCACACACAGGAAACTGAGGCACAAACAGGTCACAGCAGAGCCAGGATCCATCAGGCACCATCCCCATCCCCAAGACCTTTGGAGTTTCTAGCAGCAGGACCTGTTCTTTCTGCAAGACTCCTGAGCTGGCCCCTACACAGAGGTGCCCATCACAGCAGGATGGATGTCTCCACACCACCTGTGCTAACGCCCCATCGTGCCCCCTAGGACAGTGTTGCTGAATGAAAACTGTGTGAGGGGCTGTGCTACCAAGTGACAGCAGGGACAGTGCAATCCCTGTTCCTGTTCCCTCCTTTGGTGCAGACAAAGCCTTTCTGTCCCATCTCTGCCTCTGCTGCATCCTCTATCTTTCAGGCATCATTCTCTCCAACAACTCCCAGCCCTGCCCAGTCATTTACCCAGCAGAAATACGACTTTTAATTACTATTTTTTATGACTTCCTTTTCATAATTGCACTGGGGGCTCTCTGCTGTTCTGCTCTAATCTGCATCCTGAGAAATCACTTTCTCAGGCATGATCTACTGAATGGGAGAGGGAAAAAGGGCTTTCAGAATGCAGCAATGGGCTTGTTGGCAGCAGAGAAATGTGTGACCTGCTTCAGTGTTAACCCAGCTGATGTCCACACAAATACTGTCCCTTCCCTGTTGCTGTTGTCTCCTACCCATCAGGGTGGCCAGATTTCATTTGCTTCTTGGCAGTGGTCTCTGTCCTTTTCTGGCTCCTGAATTTGGTTTGGGATTGCTCTACTGTCTTGCTTTACTGCCTCTAGTATTGGGTTTGCATGGCAGGAGGGCTTCAGAGGTGGCTTCTGTGGGACTCTGACAGAGGCTTCCTCCATGTCCAGTACATCCAGTACCAGCCATCTCCAAGATGGACCCACCACTGGCCAAGGCAGAGCCCATCAATGACAGAGGTGGCATCTCTGGGGTAACACACTGAAGAAGGGGAAAATACACCAAGAGCAATTGCAGCCAGAGAGGGGAGTGACAAGATGTGAGAGGAACAACTGTGCAGAACCCCAGGTCAGTGCAGAAGGAGACGGGAGGTGCTCCAGGCACTGGAGCAGACCAGAGATTCTCCTGCATCTCCTAGAGAAGACCATGGTGAAGCAGGCTGTTCCCCTGCAGCCCCTGGAGGATGATGATGGAGCAGAGATTCTACCTTCAGCCTATGGAGGACACTGGAGCAGGTGGAGACACTTGAAAAATGCTGTTACCTGGTGGGAAGCCCATACTGGAGCCAGCTCCCGACAGGACCTGCAGCCCATGGAGAGAGGGCCCCATGCTGGAGCAGGTTTGCTGGGGGGAGTCATGATCCCATGGGGGCCAGGCTGGAGCAGTCTGTTCCTGAAGGCCAGACCCCATGGAAGAGAACCACACTGGGGCAGCTGGTGAAGAACTAGAGCCCCCATGGGAAGGGTTCATGTTGAAGAAGTCCATGAAGGACTGTCTGCACCCCATGCTGGAGCAGGGGCAGAGTGTGAGGAGTCCTCCCCGAGGAGGAAGAAGCAGAAGAGACAACGTGTGATGGACAATGTGTGATGGAATGGGGACAACCCCCATTCCCTGTCCCCCTGTGCTGCTGGGGGAGGAGGGAGAGAAAGTGGGAGAGGGCTTGAGCCTGGGGGGTAGGGAGAGGGGCACACAGGGAGGTGTTTTAAGATTTGGGGTTTATTTCTTGTTACCCTACTGTGATCTGCTGAGTAGTAAACCCCTTTGATTTCCCCAAGTTGAGTCTGTTTTGCCTGTGATGGTCATTACTGAGTGATCTCTCTTCCAGCTCCTAATACTCTGTGATTCTGTGTGATTCTGTGATCTCCTTGCCCATATCTCTCCTACAAGCCTTTCATTATATTTGTCTCCCCTGCCCAGCTGAGGGGCAGTGAAAGAGCAGCTTTGGGGGGCACCTGGCCTCCAGCCAGGGTCAGCCCACCCCACCAGCCTTGTGACCCCCCCAGCTTGTCCCACAACAAAACATATATTTTTACCTTCCAAGCCAGGAATTATCAAACGCCTTTTCCCGGTGAACCACTGGACAAGGTCTTGATGTCTTTGCAGCTCCCTCCACCTCTGCCCCCGTCTTGTCCCAGAAGCATTGAGGGGGGACACAAAGTCCTGCAGAGCACCCCTGACCTGGTTGTTCCCATCCAGCAGCCTTTGTACTGAGGTTTCCACAAGAGCCACTGCTGCCATGGTACACACAGGGCACTAATTGGATTAAAATACCGGCATTAAGACTGGAGCACAGCAGCCCCTCCCTCCGGCCCACTGGGGCTTAGCTTCCCGGGCGTCAGCCTTGATCAGACATCCTCTGTCAGCGTGCTGGGGTTGTTTGCCCTCTGCTCTCCACAAAGGAGGATCTGCCAGTCACTCAACTGGAAAGTCTTCAGTCCATGCAAACATTGATCCCTCAACATGAAGATGGAGAAACCATCTGGTATGACCAGTCAAAGGCTGCTGGAGACTGGAGCACACCCAGAATGGAGTAGATTGTCTTTCTTTTCTTTTCTTTTCTTTTCTTTTCTTTTCTTTTCTTTTCTTTTCTTTTCTTTTCTTTTCTTTTCTTTTCTTTTCTTTTCTTTTCTTTTCTTTTCTTTTCTTTTCTTTTCTTTTCTTTTCTTTTCTTTTCTTTTCTTTTCTTTTCTTTTCTTTTCTTTTCTTTTCTTTTCTTTTCTTTTCTTTTCTTTTCTTTTCTTTTCTTTTCTTTTCTTTTCTTTNTCTTCTCTTCTCTTCTCTTCTCTTCTCTTCTCTTCTCTTCTCTTCTCTTCTCTTCTCTTCTCTTCTCTTCTCTTCTCTTCTCTTCTCTTCTCTTCTCTTTTCATTTTTAACAGCTACTCAGCTCTCATGCTTGGTATGCTGGTGGAAAGAGGAGATTTGGTTGTCTGCAAACTTTGGAAGTGGGGCTGTCATCCATTATGAGATTCCATCACGGAGAGATTGGGGCTCTGGGATGTGGGTTCTGTCTCGTGCTTAGGCCAAAGTATCTAAAGGAGGAGGTTGTGGTCACCAAAGAGCTTTTTGTCATTATTGGAGACCTTTCCATTCATCCCACCCACAAGTCCTAGACACACAATTGAATGACCACCTCTGGAGAGAGTCCAAGCTGCAGGTGGCATCTCAGGTGACCAACTAACTCATGTAAGGGGCTCTGGTACCAGTACAATGATAAAACAAGAGCAAGGCTGCCCATGAAGGCCAGGGTGCAAAATAGCAATGCGAGGGAGCGCTGGGGCTGGAGACCCATGGCACAGTGGCCTTACCCTAAACCAGTGAGAGGTTTGCAGAATAGGCCCTCTGAAAGCCAGAAGATCCAGTCATCAGCCCTTGTCCTGTCTTGGGCATCCCACAGAGGGATCTGTAGTCAACACGGGCTTCATAGATCCAGGGCAGACAGTCAGTGAAACACCTCCTGGTTCGGGTATCTCCACCATAACGATCCAGGGCTGCGTGGGTGATGGTGAGCAGACCTGTGGTGACTCACAAAGCTCAACACAACCAGCTTCAAACCTCGCAAGCGAGACTCCTCGCAGCAGAACCCCTGAGCCATTAGGTTTCTTTTAGACTGAAGCAGCGTGTAATATATAATTGATAATGGTTATTCCTGGTGCACTCCTTGTAATGAAATTTTAATGCTAGGGACAGCTTTGTGTGTGCGTGTGTGTATGCAATATATAGCTGTGTCTTCGTGCTGTTAAGTACCGGTGCTCAGGGTTTGTTCTGGCAACCAAGTGAATCTGAGATTGTTTTTCAATGTCAATGAGGTCAACCCCATATCTTCCTGGTGCCAGTATTCCCATCGAGGCCAAGGTTCCAGGTCCTGGAGTGGACTCCCTTCCCAACCTATGTTAAAACATGGCCCCCACAATACTGAAGAGTTACCCTCACCATTCCTTTCCTTCATGCGCTGGCAATCTGGCTGCCCGGGAGTGACACCTCCGTCATCTTTGGGCCCTGTGAGGAACATCCTCAGCTGGTAGCAGCAAGCTCTCACCCCTCAGCCTTTTAGCAAGCTGAGTGACTCGGACCCCTGCGGGGTAGAACGACCTGCTTTTCTCTCCACCCTGACGAAGTGGTCTTGCAAACACACTCCAGACCGACAGTGTGGTTTTTTTATTCTTCCCCCGCCTTCCCTCCCCACACCTTGTCTTCGTATTGAATGGCTGGCATTTTCCAAAGAGCACAAACCATTTGATCTCATGGCAATAATTAGCTACAGGGGGGCTAATTAACTCCCTCTCCAATGATCTGAGGTTCACACTGAGCTATGTTTTCCCTTCCACTGATGTATTTCCAAAGGCCAGAAGAGACAGCAGTATGTCTAAGTGCCTTGTTGCTGGTGTCCAACCCTGAGACCTGACCAGAAAGCAGAGGGACCTTGCCTGAAGAAGCCTACAAGAAAGCTGGGGAGGGACGTTTTACAAGGGTGTGTAGTGATAGGACAAGGGGGAATAGTTTTAAATTGGAAGGGGGTAGATTTAGATTGGATATCAGGAAGAAATTCTTCCCTCTGCGGGTGGTGAGGCCCTGGCACAGTTTGCCCAGGGGAGTGGTGGCTGCCCCCTCCCTGGAGGTGCTCAAGGCCAGGTTGGATGGGGCCTTGAGCAGCCTGGTCTGGTGAGACATGCCCCTTCCCATGGTGGGGGGGGTGGAACTTTCAGTTCTAATCATTCTGTGATTCTAAGTTAGTGGTATGGGGAAGGTACAAAATACATCATTGTACCCACTGTTATACCCATGTCTGAATGCTGATTACAGATGTCACCTCCCTTTCAGCACAGAATCATAGAATCACAGAATCACAGAATGTGTTAGGTGGGAAGGGTCCTTTAGAGGCCATCTAGTCCAACCCTCTGCAATGAGCAGGGACATCTTCACTAGGTCAGGTGTCTCAGGGCCCCATCAAGCCTGACCTTTAATGTCTCCAGGGATGGGGCCTCTATGCTCTGCTCTTTCTCCTTTCCTATTCTTGTGTTTGCTATAGCAGAGTTCAAAATGTTGTCTGAGATTTCCAGCCAAGTAAAGTGAACCAGAAACTGTGGGTTCCCATATACACTTCTCCTACCTGAAAGGAGATTGTGGACTTGATGATCTAAAGGGTCCCTTCCAACCAAGGCAATTCAATTAAGTTTTCAAAAGGTGAAAATTTCAACTCAAGTTTGGTTAGGGCTGTCTGTCCCACTTGGACTGACTGATGGAATAAGATCATGGGCCAGTCTTTTCCTTGAGAAAAGGAGGCCTCAATGCATGCCCTCTCTTTATCCACCTCCCTTTCTCTTTTCTATCCAGGTGTTGACTAATTTTGTGACCCATTTCAGACCACATAGGACAACCTACCTGTGTTTGATCTTTGTAACAGTTGGCCCTAGGTCTTCTTTAGGACCCATATGGTGGGACAGTTTGAGACTCGTACAAGACTGAACCAAGGACAATGCTGGCAAAGTCCTTCCCACCCCTTTCTGGTCATTGGTGCTTGGGACTGGGATAGGGAGAAGACCTACAAGAGTTGGACATTTCCTCAACTGTGATAGCTTACAGGACTGCCACATTTCCTAGTTATTAGCAGTATAACTAAACAAGCTGTACTTATTTTGGTGAGTGTGTTCTCTATTTTCTCCTCCCTGACCTCACTCCTGGTTCACAGCTGCAGCTAACTTGCATGTCCCCTCTCCATCCCTGGGCACTTCACTGCAGACACCCTTAGGTGTCTTAGGTTGATAGAGTTGGCTTCATGTCCTTGGTGGATGTTTAGCTAAAGTATCTAGTGTTTGAATCTGGAGTAGAGGGCAAGCAACTGGAAGGGTGTTAAATGAGGCACCATCTAATTTCATTCATTGATGAATGGGCACTCGTCCTGACATTAGCCGTGTCACTGATGAAGTAAAGCACTGCCAGCAACCAGAAGATGTGCTCAGGTTTCCCCAGGCCCTACACTGGATGAGTGATTGGCTATTTCAAGTTGTAAATGAAACAGACTCAAGACACAAATTTTGGGGCTCAATCTTGTCTACCCTTATGTTCTCCACCACCATCACTAGCACCATTTCAGCCCTGGCCAGGTCAGACTTACCCAAACCCTCCCTGGCACAGCTGAGGAGTTGGTGTGAACTAGTGACCATCCCCAACAAGTGGTTGGGAGGGTGGAAAAGATATTTTCCTCAGGACTGGAGACCAGGCTCCAGCATGGTTTATTCTGTTGTGGAGGTGGAACCAGGTCATCAGCTCTAGCCCAGAGAGGGTTTGCCACTTTGCCTTTCCTGCATCACAGGTGCTCTCAACACCCATCTCTTCTGATAACCTTTCCTAGGAGATGGGCCAAAGAGATGATCCCCAATCTAAGAGGCTTTTTTGCACTCCAGAATACAACCACAATTCAGAGCTTCCTCCAAGCATGCAGCCCAAGGGTGATGCCTGGATGGCAGCCCCGGAAAACCCCATGTGGGCTGCACACACACCACAGGCTGTGTGTTGCGTCGGGGTGGGTGAGTGCTGCATCGCAGAGAGAGGCTCAGTGTGATCCAGCCGTTGTCACGGTAACGAGAGAGTGGGTGCAGAGCCAGAGAGGGGATGCCGGAGTGCGGAGGATTCGGGAAAGCGGNCCGTCATCCCTCAATGCAGAGATACCCCGAGGTAGAGACATCTCGCTGCTGCTGCCTTCCACGGCAGAGCTCAGCAGCGTGTCGCCTCGGCTCCTCCCCGCCAGCGAGGATGAAGTTGATGGATCTGTCTGCACTGCTCCTTCTCTGAGCCAACCCGTTCCTCCTTGTAGCACCAGAAGCGGAAAAAAAGAAAAAAAAAAAAGAAAGAAAAAAAAGACTATGAAAATATGAAAAGACTATGTGCTTGGTGAGGAAATGAATAGGGTCCAGAGGTATATGGAGGAATTAACCCACATTCCCACCATCCCCATCCCCAAGATTCCCGTGTTGCAGTGGACAAGAAAGCACCCATGGAAGAGCCTCCTCTGCCAGCACCGCAAGGCAAACTTGAAGCCCCTTCTTCTGCCTTCCCCAGAAAATGTGACAGGACACACCTTGCCCCTCATCAGGGAGCTCTGAGAGGTGGCACTCCATGGAGGTGATGTAGGACCACCAGTATGGTGGGCAGGGCATGAATCTGTTGCCTTCATCACCTTTCTATCCTCCTCCGCATCCCCACTGGCCATCCAAATGTTTGCCAGCTTCCCATAAGGAGGTTGCAGGGAGATCACCAAAGGCTACATCTGGCCTCTTGCTGAAGTTCAAGGGTATAGATGGTGGGGAGCAGAGGCTCACATGTGGACGTTGGGGTGTGCGGAGCAAGTCTTCAGGGCTGTGCTCACTCTCTGGTTGGGCCCTGGCTGAATCTGGGCCAGTATGACTTGTGCAAGGGACCATTTAGAAGTTTTGATGGAGATGGTCAAGTCCCAGTGGCATGGCACTGTTTAACTCATGATTCTAGACAACATGGCTCTTGCCACCCGGCTGGGGTGGAGGAGTAGCCATCTTAAGGTAAGGATCTCCTCAGTGAGATCCCACCCCTTGGCCCGCCTTCTCCAGATCTTCCCATAGTTACATTGTCGCACTGAGGATGTTCCCATTGCTTTCCATGAATTTTTGAGAGCTGGACAATGAAACCTGCAAGCAAGCTTTTGACTGAAAAGGCAAAGTGAGGGAATTGCATTTATTTGGGCTGTTGATGAGATCACTATGAGGAAATGATATAAATTATAAGACCTTACTGTATCACTGTTGGGTTGAAAGTCCTCACAACAGTGGCTGGGTGGAGAAGTAGGTGCCTGAGCAGCAGGAAATTTACCACTGCGTTTTTGTGGATGCTCTATGAGCAATGTCTTACTTGTGGGCTCAACTCAGAATCGCGTCCAGCTCAAAGAATGACTCCCCATCTGGGCTTAGGATGAGTATGCATCCATGGCTGACAGTGTGCCTCTGCTGGGATCTCCGGTCAGTCTCTAAATACAGGGGAAAGCACAGGCAAACGTGTTTGCTTCCACTTCCCAACCCTGCACTGAGCTTGATGGTGGTGATGGATATTAAGGCTGATTGGACATGGCTTATTATTACTATTATTATTATTATTATTATTATTATTATTACTACTATTACTATTATTTTGCCAGCAGCAGGGTGTGTAGCTGGCTCTTTCAACACTCTGCCTCTTCTCTGCTACTCGCGTGACTCCTGGGGACCTGCTTCAGTTTAGTCCTGGGGATCTGGATTGACTCCATAGCAGGATGGTATTTTGCTATTTTTGTAGAGGTTTGGTTTTCCTCTGCCTTTTTTGAGGCAGGGAAAAACTGTAACAATTCCCAGGTTGGAGTGTTCATGGAGATGATAGCATCAAGAAGTGCCTGGACGATGCACTCAGTCCCCTGCTCTGACTTGTCTGTCCCTGTGTGGAGCCAGGAGTTTGTGCTTAGTGGTCCTTCTGGGTCCCTTCCAGCTCAGGAGACTCTGTAATATCAATCTATATATGCCCTGTGAGGGCACCTCAGCGCTGAGTTGACGGGTTAGCACCTGACGTGGGCAGTTTGTCAGTAGGTAAGAGCCGAGTAGTCTGGGTACAGTTCAACGAGATGAGGTGGGCTCCAGGAAGGGACTCTGGAGTTCATTTTATTAGTGGTTTAGTAACCTCTGTGCATCTTCCACATGGGTGCAGTCCCTTGGAAACAGCCATCCTTGCAGTTCCGTCTTCCTCTTCCCATCTGAAATGTGAGTGTATAAATAAATATTTATTTATAAATAAACTTAAAGAGTGTTGCCTTGCCAAATGCTGTGCTGAGCTGGAGACAGAAGGTGTGGGGGAGGGGGGGGAAGGCCCTAATGGGGAAATGAATGTAAAGACCAAATCATGTGGAAGCTGCAAAGCTCTTGGTGAAGGAACTTAATTAATGCCCCTATTTGAGCTGGTCTTTGGCTTTCAGAGAAATTGTGAGGTCACGTTTTTAAACTTTAGGTCTCTCACGACTAGTTCCCAGGCATTCTCTTGATAACGTTCTGTCTGGAGAAGAGAAGGCTCTGGGGAGACCTTGTTTCAGCCTTTTGAGTACCTAAAGAGGATACAGGAAGGATGGAGAAGGGCTGAAGACAAGGGCAGGGAGTGATACTACAAGGGTAACTGATGCACAGGACTTTTAGATTAGAGATTAGGCAGAAATCCTTCCTGGGGAAGCTGTGGCTGCTCTTGGATCCCTGGCAGGGTTCAAGGCCAGGTTGGATGGGGCTTGGGGCACCCTGGGCTGGTCGGGGTGTCCCTGCCCATGGCAGGATTGGGACTAGATGGGCTTTGAGGTCCCTTCCAACCCAAACCAGTCTGGGGTTCTGTGAAAAAATCCTACAACCATGTTGCCCTGAGCACTTTTTAACTTTGATTTGTTTACTGAAAGGGTTGTCAGGCATTGGAACAGGCTGCCCAGGGAAGTGGTGGAGTCTCCATCTCTGGAGGTGACAAGAGGATATGCTGAAGGTGAATAGAATCATAGAATCATAGAATCATAGTATTTAAAAGGCGAGTAGATGATGTGCTGAAGGACATGATCTAGAGGTGGATTAGGCAGGGTTAGGCTGTGGTTTGACTCAATGATCTTAAAGGTCTCTTCCAACCCAGGTGATTCTGTGATGATTCTATGTTTCTGTGATTTTCTATTTGCAGTCGACTTGGTTCAGCAGAAACAGGTCTTGGACATGTCACAAATTGTGGGGATGTCCTCTGACTTCAGTGCTGGGGCTGACCCCGTGAATCATACGAGGAAACTGAGGCACGGCGAGAGGCATGTCTTAGAACCGTGGGCTTTTGTGCACTATGATGGAAAAATGGGGTTCAAAGCGAAGTGCCTGGAACCAAAGGGCACCAAAATTACCTGTGTGGACCAGGCTTTTCAATGTGGCATATTTCTTACTGCGATGATTGCCATTTAGGTGTGGTCAGGACAGCCGTGAATCATGGGGGCAGTTATCTCCCAATACATTGAGGATAATTTGTTTCCAGGAGGGTCGATCTGTAAAGGTGGTGGCATGGCAGCATGTTACATGTTTGTGTGTGTGTGTTATTTCAAGTCCAGGTCCTTTTGTGCTTAGTATAAACACCAGGTTTAGGAGTCAGCCGGGCTTTTGATCTCTCGGGCTTCCGAGGAAAAGTTATATTTAGGAAACAATACAAAACCCACAAGTTCCCGACCACTTGCTAAGCGGGAGGAGACCTTGTGCCTCAGGGCTTTGGGGACTTGGTCTTTTGAAGGTGAAGTTTGCAGGGAAATCCTTGCAGCATGAAGTGCAGCTCCTGCCTGACTGTACAGGCAGTGCACTCGCACTGCTAATAGGGAGGAAGAGCTTTCTGTGATGCTGTGGGCTGGTTGGGAGTGGATGCTCCGGGCAGAGGGAGAGGGGAGCAGGGTGGGATAATGCTTGGGGAGGTGGAGGACATGGGTGGGGGTGAAGGAGGATTTGTGCCACGCACGTTTCTCCACGCCAAGGGGGGAATTTCGGTTTTGGACGTGCTTTTTGCACGGCAGACCGCCTCTCTTTGCCCCTGTGAGGTGGGGGTTGTGGTGTGCAAACAGCTGGGCACCGTGCCAGGGTGTTGGAGAGGAGGGATGCAGGAGCAGGCGTAACTTGGGTGAAGCATCCTGGGCATCTCCTCGGCTTCCTGTGGCCAGCTGGTCCTGCCACTCGCTGCTGCAGTGGGGACGGGGTTTTTATGCGTGCAGACATTGGCTGTTCCAGCGGCGACGGCTCCCGAGATGACCCCGTCGCCGCAGGACCGGTCCCTTTATCTGTAGCAGTGGCGCGCTAGAGGAGGGGATGGAGGGAGGAGAGTGACGGAGGGGAGGAGGAGGAGGAGAGGGAGGCTGGGAACCGATTACGTGGGAGGCATTTTGTCCAGCATCAGAAGCAGCAGCAGTGAGGATGCAGATGAAAGAAACGTCCCTCCTGGGGGAAAGGTGATGGCGAGGATGGTCCGGCGAGCCCATGGGCGGGTTGGGTTGGATGCACCCAGCTCGGCACCCCCTGTGCCCAGGCACCCCTCCGTGCTGGTGGGGCTGTGCGGCTGCCGGGGCTCAGATGAAGATGGATAGATCGGTGAGCAGCGCTTGGTGTGACTGGAATAGAAAACACGGTGGCTTCGTGCTGACTCGAGGGCACGGATCCAGAAAATAGCATTGCTCAGGAGATGATTACTTTACTATTGGAGCTTGTCCTTAAAATAGCAGGCTCGCTCCTCGCTGCCCCTCCTTCCCCTCCGCCTGGGCATATTCCTAGTGATGGCTGAGAGGCTCCCAGGGTGTCATCGTCCCACTTCCATTGCTTGTTTGTTTCCTTTTTATCCGTGTCTCGTCATACTTTGTGAAGATGTCCTTGAAGGCCTCCTCTCCTGGTCAGCACTTCGCTCGCGGGGGGAGAGGGCGCAGAGCTCAGCTCTGGCCATCACGTTAGGAGCAGGGAAAGGATTGGGAGGAGCTGGTTCTGCCTCAGGAGATCACTGTCAGGGCAGTCGTGGGGTGACAATCACATTGTCACACACCTGGGATGGTGATGGGATGCCACCCTGGAGCATAGCTGGGGAACACTAAACTCCATCCCTGGACATTTTCTCCTGGGTGCAAGCCTTGGGGCAGGGTCCTGCAAGGACGTGCCGCATGCTTTGGTGGGTGATGCTGGACAAAACCCCAGCCTCAAGCTGTCCACATGGCCTGACACTGACCTCTGGGGTTTATGTCCACGCGGGGAGCAGCAGTGAGAAAAACTCAGCCAAAACCAGAGCAGCAAGCAACCCAGAACAGTCACCCATCCCTTGGAGCCAAAACTTTGAGCACAAACAGAACCTTGTCCTGTCACCATTGGTGGGTGGGACGGGAAGTCCATGTGACAACCCACGGGTGTATGTGCATCTTCTGCTCTGGCATAGCCACCCATGACAAAGGGGTCATCGGTGCTGAAGGCTGGAAGGGGAAGCAGCAAACCTCTTCCACCGGCTCAGCCAGGAGACCATGACTCAGAGACCTCAGCAAGGGGTCTGAGCTCATTTCAGGGCTAAACTTAGTTCAGAGAGTCCCAGCAGCCACTCGGGAGTGTTGCCACGTTGGGATGGATGCCCTGTAGCAGCATTTTGTAGGCCAGGCCATCAAGATGTTACTGTTAAAAATATTCTCTGCTGAGTTATAGAGGCCTCTGCTGTTGGTAGGCTGTCTCAGTGTGGGTGTCTCATGTCTTCTTGTGTCCTGGGTTTACATAAGATACTGAGGCCTTGAAAAGGGAAGGGAAACGAGATTTCTGGAAGGGGGGGTGTCCTGGTGGAGAAAAGCTGGGGTCAGTGGAAGAAGGCAGTGGAAGAGCAATGGCTCATGAGAGGGAAAGGGGTAGAGCCCTGAGGTCTCTGTAGCAGTAAATTCAGCAGTGTCTGGATCCTGACACAGGGTCTGCTGTTTGTCTGCATTGGTTGGCCAAGACCAATAAACACCGACATACATAATACCCAGGCACGGGGCAGGGACCATGACTGTTCTCACGAAGGCGTGTGGATACAGCATCTCTCTTCAGAGGGTGTAGAGTTTGGTCATAAGGACCTGCCCCTAATGGCTGAGCTCTTCTATTTTCCCAGCCTTGGTGCAGCCTCGAGCTAACCGTGGCCATGCAACTCCAGACATGTCATTTCCAGCTTGTGAGACACCAACCAAAGCAATCATATCAGCCAGTGACTGAGACCAGGCTGCTTAGGTGTGGTGTCTACCATGACAACATGGGACTATGGCGATCTGAAGTACTTCTGGAATCTCCTGCCCTACCTGAAAGATGGAGATCAGCTTCATCCTGACCTACATGAGGTACCAAGGGACAGAATCATCCGCACTGCTGAAATGATGCCATGGTCACTGCCACAGCTTTGACCCAGCGGTTTCTGTGTTGAATTTGGGAGGTGGCACAATCCAGGAGCCATCCCCAACAGCCAGCAGAGGTGCAACAGCCCTACTTTCTTGAGTAAACCCACCAGCAAATCCTGGTGGGTTTAGAGACAGAGCTGGAGAAGGAGCTCTAATATATATATATACACACACATATACTGAAACTGATGTTAACAGCTGAATGGACATGCTCATTTTGGCTTCAGCTAGCCATTTTTCTGCTTAATTAATGATGACAGCTCTTGCAGAATGCTTGGTATTGGTTATGTCATAACGGAGCTGGTTGTTTCTTCTGTTTCTTTTTAGTAATGTGGTAAAGCACTTTCGAAGGAGCTTAAGACAAACTTAGAGGAGCCCTTTGGATGTCAGGGTGTGGTCTGCTGTGGATGACCGTGCCAAGGGTTTAGGTTTAGTTTGAAGGCTGACTTGAAAAATTTGTGGCCAACCCCACAAGGAAGCATCTCTGTTCTTGCTGAAAAATGGGGTGGGGGGAGG
>VXBZ01007858.1:235108-258158 GCA_013399135.1 Heliornis fulica | reverse complement strand
AAGCAACAAGCTAAATACAAGTGAGAATCAACATCTAACTTATCTCCTTGAAAGAGATTTCTCATGCCATTCTGGTAATTTGGGTATTTTAAAATATTTTTAATTTTTTTAATTTTATTTTTAAGACTGGCCATTCAGGGATTAGCTCTCAGGAGAGCAAGGACTGGAAATATTATTCAAGCTATTTGTGACTCAGCAGCTGGGAAGTGCTGATTACTGGCAGCAGCTGACGTCCGAAAAGCATCTAAGTCTTTATTATATTATCCAAAAAGGGCACAGACGTTTTTTAATCACCCCAGGTTCAGAACAATGAGTACCCAAGCCTTCAAGCAAGGCCAGGAACACAGGGCAGAAGGCGGTGCTGTAGGAAAAGTTTCTTTCCCAAAAAGCATTTCAAGTTCTCCTCTCCTAAGTGCATCCAACCAGTTGCTTCTCCTTGCTGTGGTCCCTTTGAATTTAGGCAAGATGAACAACCCAAAATCCTCCAGTCTGGTGTCCAGTCTAGCTGCTCCCAGCTGCAGTGGGTAGATGAGGTTCACAGTGTTTCTAGGGCCTGTCGCTTCCATGTTTTCGTGGGAAGTACCATCCTTACTTGCTTGGCCTGGGAAGGCTGATTCCATCATCGAAGCCAAAGGAGCACTGACCAAGTGTGGTCACTGCTCTGTGGATCAGTTTCCCAGTGCTTGTAGACTCAGTAGACATCAGCTCAAGAGTATCTCCTCTCTGTCCCAGTCCTGGTCAGCAGCCCTAAGCATTACTAAACCATTGCTTTAGTGGTTATTCATCATTGGCATGACATCAGCGTGCTCTGGCCTTTGCAAGATCTTCTTCAGTGGCAGTTCAAGTCCAGGTCTTATTTGTGTGGCCAGGTCCATTGAGTTGGTGACTATGGCAAAGTGCTTTGAATCATGGAATTATTAAGGTTGAACAACACCTTCAAAATTATCAAGTTCAACTGCCAACTCTACACCACTAAACTGTCTCCTGAAGTTCCTCTTCTACACGTTTTTCGAACACCCCCAGGATGGCAACTCCACCACCTCCCTGGGCAGCCTGTTCCAACACTCCACCACTCTTTCGGAGAAGAAATTTTTTCCTAATACCCAAACTGAACCTCCTCTGGCACAACTTAAGACTGTTTCCTCTTGTCTTAGCACTAGTCACTAGGGAGAAGAGGCCAACACCCAACTCACTGCAACCTCCTTTCAGGTAGCTGTAGAGAGAAATAACCTTCTCCAGGCTGAAGAGCCCCAGCTCCCTCAGCTGCTCCTCATCAGACCTGTTCTCCAGACCCCTAATCAGCCTAGTACCCACCCGCAGCACCTTGATGCCCTTCCTCTACTGTGGCACCCAAAACTACCGTCAGTCATAGAATCATAGAATCATAGAATTGTTAAGGCTGGAAAAGACCCCTAAGATCATCCAGTCCAACCATTAGCCCACCGCCACCAAGTCTACCCTTAGACCATGTCCTCAAGCACTGTATCTACCCGTCTTTTAAACACCTCAAGAGATGGGGACTCAACCACCTCCCTGGGTAGACCGTTCCAATGGTTGATGACTCTTTCAGTAAAGAAGTTCTTCCTAATATCTAACCTAAATTTCCTCTAGAAATGTCCTCGAGGTGTGGCCTCGCCCAGGCTGAGTACAGGGGTAAGATCACCTCCCTGGCCCTTTGCTGCTGCTGTGTCAGGTGAGGGGCAAGTGGTGGCATCATTCTCCCCCTTCTCTGAGGTTCTTGCCTGCAGCCTGTGCAACAAAGCAGATCAAGCTTTGCTCATTAGGGTTTATCCCCTTTCCCTCACCCTCTTCTTCCCTTCCCAGCCCCTGTTTGTCATTCAGAGACAAGCTCCCCTGTGTTGCAATTACAGACTTGCTTCCTCTGCTTGTCTCCTACCTCAGCCTGCCCGGGAAAGCCGATAGCCAGGACATTCCAGGGGTGCTGTGAATCCAAGCACTCGATCCGTGCTAGCGAGTGAGCTACGGGCTGAGCCAGACGCACGGACGGGTTTCCTCAGCCAGGTGCAGGCGGCGGCACATCAGCAACGTGTGTCTTCGGTGCAAACCCCCACAGGGCTGGCAGCATCCCTGAGTCCCATCGCTGGGGCTGAGCATCCCCGGTGCTTGCTGGAGAAGAGGCCCTGCTGGAGCCGTGGTGGGCAGCGATAGCATCCCAGCGGGACAGCCACAGGAAAGGCATCGGTTTGGGACATGGGCTCTGGAGCACCTTTGCTCTTTTTTAATTGTCCCCATCGATGAGCAGGAGTGTGATAAAATGAGGGGAGCAGAAGGCTAGAGGGCTTCAGAATGCAGGAGGGCACTGGTATTCAAACACAGAAGGGGCATGAAACTATTGGAGAGAGTCCAGAGGAGGGAAAGTCTGATGAAGAGAGGCTGAAGTCCCTGGATTTGTTTAGCCTGGAGAAGAGGAGGCTGAGGGGAGACCTCATGGTGCTCTGTGGCTTCCTGACGAGGGGAGCGAAGGGGCAGGCGCCGATCTCCTCTCTTTGGTGACCAGGGACAGAACCCGAGGGAACGGCATGAAGCTGCGCCAGGGGAGGTTGAGGTTGGATGTCAGGAAGAGGCTCTTTCCTGAGAGGGGGTTGGGCACTGGAACAGGCTCCCCAGGGAAGTGGTCCCAGCACCCAGCTTGGCTGAGGTCAGTCAGCGCCTGGGCGATGCACTCAGTCCCCTGCTCTGACTTGTCTGTCCCTGTGTGGAGACAGGAGTTGGACTCGATGGTCCTTATGGGTCCAGAGAAGGAGACTCCACAATCTCTCTGGGCTGCCTGTTCCAGTGATCTGTCACCCTCATAGTGAACAAGTTTTTCTTTACATTCAAATGGAACTTCCTATGCTCCAGGTTGGACCCATTGCCCCTTGTCCTAACACTGGCCATCACTGAGAAGAGCCTGGATCCATCCTCCTGACACTCACCCTTAACATATTTATAGACATTAGTGAGGTCACCCTTCAGTCTCCTCCAACCTCACTGTGCTATGTTTTTAGAGACAGAAGCAAATGCTATAATCCCTATCCTGAAGAGTATGGATCACATAAGGAAAGCAACACTCTTTAGAAGGTCAGTAGCTAATTTGGACCAGGACTCATGTTTGCTTTGGGGCTGACAGCCTGGGGCTGCAGACCAGGTGCCTCATGAAGACTAAGTTCCCTTTTGGATGAATGGCTTCAAGGGACAAAGGAAATAGAGTTACCTGAGACTGTTCTCAAAATCATGAAGCTTCACAGTGAAAGGCCCAGAGACAATTCGGGACATGATCAGCAATGAGCATCCGAAAAACATGTGGCACTATAGGGTGCCGTTGCATGGCATCACTTGGTACTGCTGGGTGCTCTAGCAGTTGGGACTGGATGTCCCTTTGAGATGGGAGCAGATGTCCATGGAGACCATATCCACCAGTGGATATCAGTGCAGCCTGTATATCAGAGGGTCCGTGAGCTGCTGTTTTGGAGTTTATGGTGGGCATAAGAGTAGGTCGCCATATAAAGCTTCACCAGATACCTACTAATGGTAACATCTAGTGAGAAGAGACCTTTAGGTGGATCTTTAGTTTGATGTCATTTTCTTCTGTGAGTCTCTGAGGATGCTGGGAACAAAAGATGAACGTGAATTGTGACAACCCCCAACTTTCATCTGAGTGCTCCTGAATGCCTCTAACAGAGTGTGTCCTGGAGCCTGTGATAATAACCAAGTCTTTCAACACCAACAAGATTTTGCTGTGGGCTCTTTCCAAACCTGCTTTCACAGACTTCACTTCAGAGACACACCGTGTCTTAAACTTTCTCAGATCTGTCTTCTGGAAAACCCAAGGGCTCACTCAGAAGGCAGCTGTTGGATGCAGATCTAGTTAGTTCTTCTTTGTGCCTTCCTAAGCATTCAGACTCTTGGGGAAGACCTTGGGGGACCATGAGGATGTCCTTGCTGGTGAATCTGTGGGAAGATCCTGGCCTATGTTAATTAGAACCATTGTCCTTTGTTTTGTGGAGCCTCAGCTCTGATTTTAGTGCTTCTGATTCTGCCACGAGGTGATTATGACTCAGAAGAGGCAATGCCAACTGTCAATCAAACCTGCAGTGAATGCATGTGCCCCTGCAATTCCTTCTCCTGCCTCATCATCTAAGAGCAGCCAGTGTGCCCTGCAGTATGACATGCTCATTGCTTGTAGAGTGACTTTTGTGAGGTCAGGGACAGCATTTCAGTGACCATACCCTGATATTTATACATCCAGTATGGTATAGAAGTGGGGTGAGTGGTCTTGACCAGAAGACTGGTGGGATGCATGGGGGGAATCAATAACTCCCTGGACAAGCCAGAGAAAAGCCTCATCCTTCTCTCTAAACTCATCAGTTACACAGTTCTTGTCTTTCTTCTGATGTGAGTGTAGGAAGTTGTTTTAGGAGAAACCTGTCTGTTTGTATGCGTGTCTCGCCCATGAGGATGAGCTGTGTTCTCTTTCCTTCTCCCACTCTGATTTCAGCCCTGACCTGTCTCCCACCATACCTTCCTCTGCACAAAGAGCTTCTCCAAAACTTGTCATGACCAAAGGTGTGTGCGTGTGGAAATAGGAATAGCCAAAGTTTGGGTTCCTATCAAATGGAGGTAAGAAGTTGACCTTTTGGTTATGCTTTGGGAACGGAATTTCTGAAATAGTTTGCTTCAGAAATAATACTAGCAAATGTATGTGTTAGAGGGAATGTGTGTGTGTGTGTGTGTGTGTTGTGTGTGTGCATAGCTGTCTCGATATGGGTACAAACACAATACAGATACAGATGTATATAGAGACATAGATATATAGACACATATATGTGCATGTATTTTCATTGATATCCAGGCCTCCTTTTTCAGCTGTTTGCCCTATTTTGTTGATAATATTGCAGCCTTCTGAGTCTAAAAAGTAAAAACATCATCCTGTAAAATAAAAACAGTGTTCTAAATGTTAATAGTCCTCATTCAGGCAGGGGTTGACCTTTTCTCCCTTGTGACAGTTGATAGGGCAAGAGGAAATAGCATCAAGTTACAACAGGGGAGGTTTAGATTGGTTATTAAGAAAAACTTCTTTCAAGAGAGGGTTGTCAGGCATTGGAACAGGCTGCCCAGGGAGGTGGTGAAGTCTCCATCCCTGGAGGGCTTGAAAAGATGGTTGGATGTGGTGCTGAGGGGCATGGTTTAGTGGTGGATGGCAGGTAGGGTGATGGTTGCACTTGATGATCCGAAGGGTCCCTTCCAAGTGAGGCAATTCTGTGATTCTATGATTCTGTTTTGATCACGAAAGATTTAGAATAATTCTCAAGATGGGATTTTGGCAACACAACCGTTGCCTGTGCACAAGGAAAGGAAATCTCACCAGCTGTAGTGCCCTTTGGATCTTGGTGAGGAGGAGCAATGTCAAGGCTGAGGCACAGAATTGGGATGTGGGAGTTGGAATTTTGTTCTGGATTCTGACACCATTTCACATGCTTTGTTGGTTCCTGGGCACTGTAGTGACTCCTGACCAGAGCTGGAAGACATCTCTTTGTTGGACCTAGGCTGAGATCTTCAGTGCTTCTGTGCTATGGGAAGATGTAAATGAAACTCTTCTGCTAATAACCATAAATCATCTGGGGAGGACTGACTCCAACTGTGTGTTATCCCATTTCTAAGGAGGGAAATGCAACTGCTATCGTCATACAAATAATTACGTTCACAGTGGTAAATGAGATGGAAAGAGACCATCTTCTAAATTAGTAAAATCAAAAAAAATCAGAAAATCAAACCCCATCCAAGAGCATTAATATCTCAGCTCTTATTTCCTTCTTGGACTGGAAGAAGGGTGTTGAGGTTCTGTACGTTCTGCAGAACGATTCTCTTGGTGTAAAAACCTTTGACAAGTAGGATTTTCACCTTTTGTATAATTTGAGAGTTTTTTTTGATAATAAAAATGTCCCAGATCAGCTCACAGTTAATTGGTGTCCACTTTGTGGCCTACTGTGGTGGTGCAGTTTTACCACTTCCAATTTCTATCGCTTTCTCAGAGATGAACTCCTGTTTTGGACAGGTTTACTCCACCCACATTAAAAGGGATGACCTCAAATTTTTCACAGAGGATGCTTGTCAAGCCTGTGAGCTCCCTACCTCTTATTGCTCTAAGAGTTCTACAGAATCACTAAAAAAATAATCAGCCAGGTCACATAATAAAATGCTGAAGTGATTTAATATGTCTATTTCCCATTAAATCAAGACTTAATAAATTGTCGCTTTTTTGCCCACCCTTTTCATTTCTTCCTTCCTTCTTTTCTTTCTTCTTTCTCTTAAAATTGCAGACATTATTGAATTTGTTTGAGATGGAGCTTGTTTCAGGGGCTGTATAAATCCAGAGGAATTCATTAAGCCCCACTGAATTTATTGAAAGTTATAAAGTTTTTAAATCTACAAATGGTTGACATCTTTGAATAATTATTAATTAATGCGTACCATTAAATACTATTAAAACTCATGTCGCATTTAAGAAGCATTTGAGCTTCATTGAATATGCAGATCAGGTAATTCATCTTTTCAAGCTCCAGCAATCTTTTGGTTCTTAAAAGAGACAAAGTTAATGGGAAGGAGGAGAAACCAAAGTTTGAAGAGCTCTTAGGGTAGAAGAATCCACAGCCAAAATCAAGATTTCTCTCATTTCCAGGAATTTCCATCTCAGTATGTTCCTTGCCCTGATTTCTGGTGTCTACAGCTTTTCACAGTGCCTGGTGGTGATGCTTAAGGTTGTGGCATTGTCCTGGGTCAACCACTGGGAGCTGGTGGGTTGCATTGAGGTGAGATGGTGACATGAGCTTGAGAGAAGAAAGTCACCTGGAGGTGTGAGTTTCTCAAGGAGACTGGGATGTATCTGGAGTCCCTGAGTGGAAAGTGACTGTAGGCTGCCCAGATGGGTGGTGATGTCTGCTCCCTACGGATGTTAACAAAGTTGCTACAGAAAATGAAGGGAAACTGAATCACAGAAGGAGCTAGGTGACTTACCACAAGTTTGCTGCAGAGAAGTGTCCTCTGTCTACTCATATCTGACCTAGAAGGAGGGACTGAGGAAGGCAGCTCAGCTCAGGGAGGAGAGGGTGGTGGGTGACCAAATTGCTGTCTTCTGATATCGAGTGGAACATATGAGAGGACCTAAACACAATTTTTGGAGATGCCCAGTAAAAGGGTGACAGGTGGTGGGCAGTGGGCATGGGCCACAGTGAGGGAAATCCAACTTAGAAGCTGTCCCTGGTCTGGTGCAGGGGAGGGGATTTCACGGTAGACCTATGGAAATCCCTGGGTGGACATCATGAGGTTTAACAAAGCCAAATGCAGGGTCCTGCACCTGAGTCAGGACAACCCCCATTATCCATACAGGTCAGGAGATGATGTGCTGGGAAGGAGCCCTGAGGAAAAGGACTTGGGGTACTCGTGGATGAAAAAAGCTGGATGTGAGCACCGATGGGCATCTGAAGCCCAGAAGTTCAATTGCATCCTGGGCTGTATCACCAGGAGTGTGGCCAGCAGATGGAGAGAGGGGATTGTCTCCTCTGCTCTGCTCTGGTGAGACCTCCCCAGGAATACTGTGTCCAGCTCTGGAGCCCTCAGCACAGGAAGACATGGACCTGTTGGAGCATGTCCAGAGGAGGCTATAAAAATGATCCAAGGGCTGGAGCACCTCTCCTGTGAAGACAGGCTGAGAGAGCTGAGCTTGTTCAGGCTGAAGAAGAAAAGGCTCTAGGAGGGGCCTTGGAGCACTTCCCAGTCCCTGAGAGGTGCCTATAAGAAAGCTGGAGAGGAACTGTTCATGAGGGCATGGAGTGATAAGATGAGGGGTGATGGTTTAAAACTAGAAAATGGGAGATTTATTTTGGATATTAGGCAGCTCTGCAGTGACAACCACCAAGTCGCTCGTTGCTGTGCAGTGCCAGGAGCTCAAACCTCCATTAATAAGCCAAGGGAAAGTCACCCTGACCCCACCAAATTTGGGCCAAAGCTCTCTTTGGTATTGGCTCTAGGTCTCTAACTTTTCTTCTTCAGAATAGTGCATCTACCCGAAATCTTCCCTATAGCCTTCTGGTTCTTCCCACCTCAGGATTGGATACATCTCTTCAGCAAATGCAGTGCAGGGGAGCTGCCTGGTCAGGACATCTTGAGAGATGAACACTGCTACTGGCAGCCCAGTGATGTGAAGTCAGAGCATCTCCCTCAGCCTTTCCAGCTCATGAAATGTCCATCATTCACAGATTCACAGAACATTAAGAGTTGTAAGGGAGCTCAAAAGATCATCTAGTCCAACCTCCCCGCCTGAGCAGGATCACCCAGATTAAATCGCACAGGAACGTGTCTAGATTGGTCTTGAATGTCTCCAGAGAAGGAGACTCCACAACCTCTCTCGGCAGCCTGTCCCAGTGCTCCATCACCCTCGCAGTGAACAAGTTTTTCTTTACATTCAAATGGACCTTCCTATGCTCCAGTTTGGAACCATTTCCCCTTGTTTTATGACTGGCCATCACTGAGAAGATTCTGGCTCCATCCTCCTGACACTCAGCCTTTATACATTTATAAACATCAATGAGATCACCCCTCAGTCTCCTCTTCTCCAAGCTGGAGAGACCCAGCTCCCTCAACCTGTCCTCATAAGGAAGATGTTCCACTCAGTCATCTTGGTGGCCCTGCGCTGGACTCTTTCAAGTAGTTCTATGTCCTTCTTGAACTGAGGAGCCTAGAACTGGACACAATATTCCACAATTTCATGTCTGAAGACTGTCAAACATCCAAAAGGAAAAGGGAGCAAGTGTCCTCTTTACATCTCTGTGCCCTGCCTTGTTGCACTGTCTAGCATCATGACTACCTGCTACCTGCAGAGATAGATGTTGGCCATCAGATTGCATTAAGGTCCAATTAACTGTTCCTTTTGTTAGGTTTATTTATGACTAGTCACACCAGATCCATTAAAGGGACTCACAGGTTTACTCAAACAGCAATCAAGACACAGAATTACCCTTCCTTACTGCTAAAATCAGAGCAATAATTCACTTGGTTGAGTAGCAGAGACGGCTTAGTCTGACACAGAGGCCAGAAACCTCATCTTACCTCCAGGACATCTCCCAAGGGACCAGTGTGGTGCCCTGATTTTATCTACTGTTCACATGGATTTTTCTAAGGATGTCTTTACCACATTGGTGTGTTACAGCATCATTATTGGTGACTCCAAAAATGGCTCCAGTCAAATTAAGTCTAGTATTTATCCTCACTTTGTCACGGTTATATTGCAGTTAGGAATTGCCCGTCCACTTCATCGCTAACTGAAAACAATTTGAGGAAGTAAATGACAAAATGAACAGAATTACCACGTCTCTCTCATGTTACCTAATGTGACTGCTGAAACTTTCGAAAATAAAAGGGTAGTTTCTGTTTTCCAGCATACCTACAGTCCAACATCACAGAATCACAGGGTGGGAAGGGACCTCAAAGACCATCTAGTTCCAACCCCCCACCATGAGGGGGGCTGCGTTTGTAGGATGGGTGAGGAGGGGGGACAGCTCAGAAATCAGCTGTGCTTTGAAATAAATTATTCACTAATCTTCTGAAGATGTTCTTGTCACCTGGGGACCTCCCAGATTGGGAAAGGAGCTACAACCCCAGAGGTCCCCATCTATAGGTCCCCATCCATCTTGGTGAGGGTAGCAGTGTCTGAAGTTGGAGGCTACTGGTACTTCCCACCTTAATGTAATCCCACCTGAGAGTTTTTGCAGGTAGATAGTCTGTATCATTTAAATTAAATCAGGATAATTAATGACATTTGGGAGGCTTAAGAGGTTTAATTTACATAGGGATATGATGGAAGGTCTCTCTGAATGTTTTCTAAGATAGGTGAGTTATAACCCTGGCTATACATATTCTGAACATATGAACCGTTTAGGCTCAAAAGGGAATTAAGTAAACAAAGACAGTAGTGGGAGGGTGTGTATGCATGGGGGTCGAATGCAGAATAATTCACTGGCTGTGAAAGTTGCATTGGTTCAGCTCGGTTCTTCACGGTGCTCCATGCAGTTAGGTTTGAGAAAGCTCGAGGAGCTCTGATCGGATGGGATCTGTGATCTGAGGGGACTTAGAGAAAATAAACGTAGTGACATGGGGGCAAGATCAAGCCCTATGTGTATGAAGGACTTTGCACACCGAGCATCCCATTCACAGAGTTGATCTTGAGGGATCAGAAGTTGAAATGTGGCAAAGGGGAAGTGCTGGATATATATGTCTGTGTGAGTATTTCCTCCTGTACAGATCAAGAGACAGACCAAGAAAAAAAAATAAGTTGCTTTTGAGAAAAATTAGAGATGGCCTTAAGCCTCATCTATCCAAGGAGTTATTCTGGACTATGTACTTGACATTAGTGGTTCATAATTAATTCCCTGTGTTGATGCTCTTATTCCAGAATCAGACACGCCTTATTTCAAATTAGTTCAATCCATCCGGGACCCCGACACAAAACCAGGTTAAGAAATTAGCACAAATGAGCCGAGCTTTGGCAACCAACTGGATAAGGAGGCAAACCTGTAGGAAATGTGAGGGAATTCAGCTCGATAGTCTGTATCAGAGAGGAGGATAACAGTGCAGCAACAGCAATACCTGCCTCTCAATGAAGAACGCACACGTGAGCAGTAACTAAGTCTCAGTTGATGCACGGGTAATATTTTAAGTTGCAGTGATGTGATATAGTGCAAAAGCCCCCAGCACTTCTGGGAAATAGCTCTTCTACTCTAAACTCTCATTCTGCTGTAATCAGAGTGGGTTTTATTATATTTTTTTTTTACTTGCCTGAAAATAAATCTGCGGAGAAAAATTTATAGATCGGTGACGTGACTCGGAGAAGGGGTTGAGAGAACTTCGTTCTGGGCGTAGGGCTGATTGTTTTCCCACTAGGTGTACAAGTTAAGGAATCAATCACTGATGTAGTGTTTCTATATTTTTACTGATTTTTTTTTTCTAAAGCTGAAAAACTTTTAAATTTCAAACAAGCATGGAATTTCATCCAAGGTACCAAGAGGAAATCTGTTTATCCTAAGAACCAATAGGTGAAAAATGACCCAAAAAAAGGGAAGAAAAAAAAAAAAAAACAAAGAGCCTATTTGGTAGTAATGTTGGGTGACTGGTATAAGCTGCCTTAGCAAAAGACCCTGATATATCTAAGCTCTGATGAGGATCATCCATGTCTGTGGGTTTGTTTGGGCCAGTGTTAATTCTCCTAAGATGTGTAGACATCATTCCAGAAAGCCCAAGTCATAAAGTGCATATCCAAGGGGATAACTGCTGGTTTTCTGGGAAAGATTTAGCTTCCAGAACCAGAAGTAACAATGCTGGTCCCCTCTTCTGTAACCCTGCATCAGATGTTGTGTTGGTGAGTGAGGCAACAGCTTGGAGCTTAGCAGAGTGACCCTGTGGTCTCTCCATCATCTACCACAGGAGTGTGCCAAACCATCATGGGGAGTGAGTCTTCCCTTTTGTGTTCCTTTCTTCAGCATGATGGGTTTGTGATACTGTTTGTTGGACAACGTTCCTGCTAGCATGTATTACACAAATTCCTGCCAGAGTGCAAGAAGAGGCCTTCTTAATAGTCCCCAAAGGAGACTGCAGGAATACTGGTTTATTCGTGGAGAAAGATGTCCAGTCAGCTCCAAGACAGAACCACCTTCCTGGCCACAGAGATTTCCAGCTCCAGAGCAGTGTAAGGAAAACCACTCTGCTATCAGAGAAAGGAGTAAAAGAGAGAAAAAGATAAAATTTCTCTGAGATTGGGGCTGTGGGGCCACCTCAGGTTTTGAGCCTGGTAGCAAGTAATCTTCCTAAGCTGCTGGAATTTGCTTTTGCTTCCAAGAATGTGATTTCTGTGTTGTAATAGAATCATTTTGAGATATTTCACTTTAACAACCTGAGGTGCTCCATGAATCATATGTTATCATCTAGACCTGTGGTCTTCAGACCACACACATGACCTTGACCTCCTTCAGACCTCCTGGCCTCCAGTGGCCATGCTATAAAAGCAACAAAGAGTCAAGAGCTGTACCCCAGTAGTTATGCGACCAGGATATATCAGTCTTGAGTCTTAAAAGTACCTGAAAATGGCTTGATTTGGGACCAATAGTATTGGTCTAAGTGGTTCCTTGGTGCACTTTTGGAGTTAGCACAGAGCAAGCATGGTGTTAGGGTTGTCCTTTAAAGGTGGAACATCACAGAGGAAAGGGCTTCTTCATGGTTTGAAATGTCATCCAGACTTTGCTCTGAATAACAGCTGTGGCACACAGGGAACTCTTGGGTATTGGGAAGGCACCAGGATTAGTGAAATACAAAATAGATGAAGTCAGGGAGGGGAAGGTCTCTGTAAGACCATCTGTCTCCCAACCCCATGAAGTGACCAAGTGAGACAGCTTAGCTGTCTCCTCAGGGAGACTGGCACTATAGAAGCCTTGGGTGAAGTTCCAAGTGCAGGAAGGTCAGACCTTTCGCATAGCTGCCCTTCAGCAGTGGGACTCAGTCCTCAAAATATTAGGATGATCAGAGATCTTTGTCACTTTTGGAACAGATGATGGTGAGACACATCTCTTCACATTAGCTTCCTCTTGATGTGCTCCCTAAGGGAACAATCGATTATGGTGATGATGCTAATGTGACAATACTAGCCAGGCTTTCTCAGCCAGGTCTGCAGCAAGAAGAGGAGCCATGCTTACTGAGCGAAGGGCAGTGGCTTGAGGATGGAGCATGTTGAGGTAATGGTGAGGCCACAGCTCTTCTTGGAGTCAAGCTGCTTGCTGTGATGGGAACCCAGCTGTCATGGATGTTCTTCCTTGAGGACCTCTGGGCTCTTTACAGCACGAGGTGCTTGTGGACAGGACGGATGTTCTAACTCAGTGACTCCACTCAAAGTGCAATGCACAACTTTTTCTTTGAGTTTCCATTGTAGCCTGATTTGCTTGCTCAGATAGTTTGGAGATTTGAGCTGTGTGTTGCAGAGAAGAGCATTTAAGTCACAAAGACACTGATCTAGTCTTGCCAAACTTGCTTTGGGTCAAGTTTCAGACAGCACTCTCCATTTTAGCATCACTTCATGTGAACTCTCACAAGCAGAGTTGCATATGTTGCTCTCTCTCCTGGTAGTCCCTCTTCACTGGAATTCTCTTACACGTGCAGCCCACAGCCACAGCTTTTCTGCCGTCCAAGCCAAGACTCAAATCTGGTGGTTTCAGTGTGGAGGAGAAAATGTGGTGCAGTTGGTGTCTGGGGAGGCTGAGGTCCCGCTACCAGAGTGTGTCTGGAAGTGCACATACATCTGGTATGTGGCTTGACAAGACCTTGTCTTAGTGGACAGAAAGTAGACACAATTTGAACAGCATCTCCATTTCACCTTCCTAAGTCAGTGTAGCTTCCAGAAGCAGTGGCAGTTATGCTGAACGTGAAGCACCGATCCTGAGTGCTTGAGTCAGCAGTGCTGCAACACCCCAGAGGTTTATACCAAGGCCCAGGTTCAAACACTTGAAGTGTCCATTTGTTTCAGAGTTTGTACTGGTGTTTTGCTAGATCACAGTCAATGGCAACATGATCAAACCACCTGTGAGGTGAGACTAACTTGGGCATCCTGCATTACCTGGCCACCAGGTTCAGGAGAATGCCAGGTCATCCAGGTGATCTGTGCTTCATGCTGCTCAGACCTGGCCAGGGTGAGATGCCACCACAGTGCCAGCAACAACACACTCCAGGACATTGTGAACTGCAGGTCCTGGTGTTTCACATTCAGAAGGTGTTGTTCACCTCTCAGATCTTGGAAGACTAAGGAAAGGTTGCCCACCTGCTGTGGGAGATGCCCACTGCAGGTCAGTCTGTGGCATCCCACTGTCTTTCTTCACTTTGACAAGGGGAATAGGGACAGGACAAGTGCAGCAATGGGACTCAAGACCGCATCTTGTGCTGATGGCGTCTACCCACCCTTGCAGTCTGCAGCAATTTCTGTCCAGGTGTCCAAGGAAAACTCCACAGTGGGGGGAGACAATGTGACACCCACTCTTCACCCGTGGGAGAGGGAAAACGTCATTAGCTGTCGAATTTGAGTTTTTTCTCCTTGTGTCTCCTGTCCTCTTAGCAGCAGAGCAGCAAGCCAGCCAGAGTGCAGTTAGCCACATGTGATGTGCGAGGTGGGACGGACAGGGCTGATGAAAGGCGAGCACATCGGAGCTGTAAATAAAGGACCTTAAATGAAATCTGTCACAACTGTTAGCCTACAACCGCAAGTAACGGACAAAGAAATATCTACAAGAGCTCAATAACACAGACAGTAGGTTCTTTATGACTGCCTCAGAAGATGCAGTTAAAATGTCTTTGGCTTTGTGGGAGCTGTGCCGAAAGCCCGTGATAATGTGCAGAGCGACAGTTTTTATAAAAGTCTGTAAAAAAAAAGATTAATGGAATTTATGCTTTTAGGGCTGGATTTTCCAAAGCAGTTCAGTGCTGGGATGTCTTGGCTCCTATTGAAGTCAACAGGGGTTATACCTCCAAAATCAATGAAGGGACGGGATGTTGCCGATTCTGAGCTCTTGAAAGCTTGCTCTTCTACATTTTTGGCTAAGGAGACNAAAAAAAAAAGAGCCAAAAAGCCTAGGTCCTCCCATCCTTCCTTGTGGGGAGAGAGAAGATGGTTTCAGCTGGAGGAGCTCATCATACCAGTGGATTTGCATGTCCGTTTAAGGGGGACATCTGATTCCCTGCTTCATGGGAAGCTCAACATCAAGGGATGCTTCTCCACCATATCTCAACCTCTCACAGCAAAGCCAGGGTTTGAGAGCAGTCCAGCAGCTGCTGTCTGTTCCCACTGCATCTCTCAAAGTCCCTTTGCAGTCCTACAAGCTCCAGGTGAAACAAGGGGATGGGTGTGAAATAGGAGGGGATGGAAGGGGGGAGCAACACTTTTAAGCGGTGTAAATAGAACAGGAGCCTTGGGAAAAGTAGTGCTTGGAGATATCTTGGCTGGTACTAAAAGAGATGCTCAGGGCATGACACAAATACGTTGTTCTGCTTCCCACTCTTTACATCATTATGGGAAGCAGAGTGGAGAGGCAAGGAGTCATCCACCTCCTCCTGCCTGCAAGGCTGGTGGAGATGCTGCCTTCACCTGCTCTTGCTAGCTTACATAGACCAAGGGTGATCACCTGCTCTGCTCTGAGCGCCAGTGTGGCAAAAGGTGTAATGCTTCTGAAGTGAAATGGTTTCATCTCTCAATGCCTCCTCTTCAGGGCAGCCAGGAGTGAACACAGCTCTCCAGCCTTGGGCAGGCAAACAGCCTTAGGACACCTCCTCCTTCTACAACTTGAGTTGCTCTGTGCTCCACACGGGCCATTACACCTTTTTCTGTAGTTTCCATATTTTCTGTATTTTTCACACTGCCATGTTTTTATCTTTCTATTTGCAAATGATGTCTAGCTTACAAGGGGCAGAGGTTACTAACGCAGACTTGACCCGTTTAGCTTTCTCTTACCCGCCTTTGTGACTGCCTGTGCTAGGTGATCATGTGGCAAAGAACCAACCTCGTTGGGAAGGAGAGTCTTGTTCTTGGCCTGCCTTCATGCTAAGCTGTTGTCTTATTCCCTGGGGGAAGCCAGTTTGTGGAGTTTTTTTGGCATTTTTTGTTGCTATCAGACTTCTGGCTGTCTTTCCAATCAAGGCTGCCTGCCCATTGCTTTGCAAGCGATTCCTTGAGCCTACATTTCCCTTTGCCTTCGGACTCCATGGGTTTGACTGCTGTCATAGTCAGTCTTCAGTTTCAGTCATAGAATCACAGTGTGAAAGGGACCTCAAAAGATCATGTAGTCCAACACGCCACACCAAGCAGGATCACCTAGATTAGATCACACAGGAATGTGTCCAGATTGATCTTGAATGTCTCCAGAGAAGGAGACTCCACAACCTCTATGGGCAGGCCGTTCCAGTGCTCTGTCACCCCCACAGTAGATAAGTTCCTCCTCATGTTTAGGTGGAACCTCCTATGCTCCAGCTTGCATCCATTGCCCCTTGTCCTAATGCCCATGGACACAACTTTCTCCAATACAGGCATCTCACAAAATCACGGATCATTTGAGGTTGCAAGGGAGCTCAGGAAATTGACTAGTCAATTCCTCCATTTCTTCTGCAGGTCCCAAAATAGTCAAATGTCTGTGTTTTGGGAAGCTGTCACTGGCACCACTCCTTTCTTCACTTCTTGTATGATTATCATTCATGTTCACCTCTGTGGTTGGCCTCAGTTCTTCTTCCCATGCCTGTCGGGGGGCTCCTCTCCCTGGCCAGCTTGTGCTCCTGGCTGCCTTAATCTCTCCATGCTGCCTGTTCAGATGCACTTTGAGGATGGTGGGTTATTTGCCTGTTAATTAGTCTTTCCCGTGCAGCACGTCTGGCGATGCTGTCTCCCGCCGCCATGTTCTTGTACCACCTGCTGGAGTGCAGAGCGAAGGGACCCGGCGTTTGCAAACCCAAGCGGTCGTTTATCGGGTGTACCCTGCACGGAAATACGGCACCTGGGAGGTGGCGCCCAAGCCTGAGCATCCACTTAACCTCTGTGTGCTGCTTGGCATGATGCCTGCTACAGCCACGGTAATTCCGCTCCTTGGTTGGCCTTGCAGTCCGAAGGACGGCCATGTTTGTTTCCTAACGTTTGAGCACGTTAATGTAGTTATCCTCCTGACACCTAGGGACTTACTGATGGTGGATCTCAACGTTGCTGATCATTTCTCAGTGTTGGTGAGGTGAGACAATCTATACATCTTTTAAACACCTCCAAGGATGGAGACTCCACCACTTCCCTGGGCAGCCCTGTTCCAGTGCTTCACAACCAGTTTGGTGAAGGCATTTTTCTTAATATCCAATCTAAATCTCCCTTGGCACAGCTTGAGGTCATTTCTTCTTGTCCTGTTTCTTGTTACTTGGGAGAAGAGGCCATCCCCCACCTCACTACCACCTCCTTTCCGTGGTTGTAGTGAGTGATAAGATCTCCCCTTAGCCACTTTTTCTCCAGACTAAAAAACCCCAGTTCCCTCAGCTGCTTCTCTTCAGACTTGTTCTCTAGACCCTTCACCAGCTTCACTGCATTCTCTGGACATGCTCCAGCACCTCAATGTCCTTCTTGTAGTGAAGAGCCCACAAGGAGTCTTAACCAGTGCCCAGTGCAAGGGAATTCACTGCTTTGGTCCTGCTGGACAAACCATTCCTGGTACAGTTGGACACACTGTTGGCTCATGTTCATGTGGATGTCAACCAGCACCCACTGGCTCTCCAGTGGACAGCTTTCAGGGGTCTAGCAAAGAAATGGATGGCACCTGGATGAGTGTTCCTGGATATCATATCAGAAGCTGGCCTTTGGGCTTTCTAAATAGTCTGATCACCCCTAAGACATCATTGTTGTCCTCCATGGAACAAAACCATGGCCATCCACATCCTGAAATTCATGCCTGTGGCCAAGCACCCAGCAAGGCTGATTGAAGGCTACTGCCTGTGGGATGGAAGAGGTTTGCCTTGGATACAAACAGCCATGCCCTAAGGTAAACTTCCCTCTCCATGAAAATGGTACCTATTTGCATTCCTAGTGTAGGTGTCAATCAACCACTGGAAAGTTTCACTAAACCAGGATACTTTAAAAATTCACTTTTATTTGTGAAGTAATAGATTAAATCATCAGGACACTGCCCAGGCAACCCAGATGAGTTTTATTAACTAACTGCCAATAATCCCATGCTTTTCACGGAAAGAGGGAGCCTGGGGAAAACCAGGCAAGATGTTCTTGTTCTGAGAACAGTGTTTCCTGGTTCACAGCATGTGACCAGCCCTGAAAATGTGATCCCAATTGGATGCTTACAGATTTCATTTCACCACTTTTCCACTGGAGGAGCTGTACCAGAGAATAAGCCATCTCTTCATGCAGCTACCTGGCTTAGTCCTACCAATGCCATCAGGTGTCACGAAGTATCTGGCATCTGGCTTAGACATCTCTTTAGAGACATGATATTTCTGTGAAGTTATGGTCCAATAGCCAGACATGACCTCGCTTACAAGCCAGGGACACCATTCACTGAATACTTCAAGCAGGCACATTTTGTACATCGTGGTGGTCAGCAGTGATGATTGGTGACTACCACCCATGCTGTGTTTCCAGCCAGCTCTCCCAGAGGCTGCTGTGGCTTGTCTTCTTGTGATCCCGTAGGCCTTTCTCTGACATCTTGTGGACATGCCACTTATTGGCTCTCTTCTGAGCCGTAGCTTGTGCTAGCCGGAATGCCTAATCATGTGGACTCCATAATTGCTGTGTACATCCCTCACATCACATGCACGGTCAGCTGTCACAACTCCGCTCCTGCTTCCTAATGGCGGCTGCTTTCAGCCCCATTAATGACCATAATTATTTCCCTAAGCATAAATTGTCCCCTAATGACCATAGTCATTGTTAGCATGGTAGCACAGCAAATGATGCATCCATTGGACAGGATGAAGCCCAGGATCAGACCTTTCAAATCCTGTTAAATGTCAGTCACACGTATTATTTACAGGGTGCTGCAGACTGCTCTGTGTTGTTCCCATTGTTGGTTTGGAGGTTCAAACAGTTTGTCACTTCTCTTTGGCTTTCTTTTTTTTGGCTGTGATCAGGGGTGGTCTTGATAGAGTGTTTCATTTGCCCACAGCTCAAAACTAGATGTTTTGCTCAAGCAAAGGGAGACACTCGATAAGTCTCTTTCAATTGCTGGTTACTGGATGCAAAATTATGAGATATTACAAGGGAATCTGTTGAATTTGTCTCAAATAGGTCAGCTCTCCAAGCTGCAGATTATAGGTAGCTGTCTTTTTTTGAAGCATATGCAGTTTTGGGTTTTCATACCTGTCACTCCATCTAATCTTCATTTTAGTTCCTGCTTTGGGCTTTGTCAAAAGTATCTGCAGCTCAGTCAGAATGTAAGTCTTGGGTGTAATTTTCTAGAAGACTTCATCACACATGATTAACTCATTTGTAGTCTTAATTAGATCTTGATCCTGGATGACTACTGAAAGATCTATAAGTTGATATTTGATTATTGAAGTAGTTAATTGTGCCCTGGGCACAGGCAGCAAGGATTGATTCTACTGAGTTCACAGTGTAAGCAGAAACACCATAGGTGATGCTGCAGCATCTAGGTTAGGGGCAGGGCTGAGTGAGACCTGATCAATTCTGCTCTGGGGAATTTATCACAGAACATTAGGAGTTGGAAGGGACTTCGAAAGATTGTCTAGTTCACCCCCCCCTTGCCTGAGAAGGATCACATAGATTAGGTCACACAGGAACGCATCCAGAGGGGTTTGAATGTCTCCAGAGAAGGAGACTCCACAACCTGTCTGGGCAACCTGTCCCAGTGCTCTGTCACCCTCACTGTGATCTTCCTGGAACCTCCTCTGCCCCAGCTGGCACCCATTGCCCCTTGTCCTGTCACCACTCAGGATTCGCAGTACTTTTCCTGAAAGCCCAGCATCCAAAAATCATACTCTGGTTGGAGAGTCTTTCCTTCCATTAAAGAGATGTTTTTATCTGTCACACTTGCTAAGAACAGAAACTCAAGTGCTGCCCAAGAGCTTGAAACTTAAATAGAATTCTGTGGTACTATTAGGAATGCCAGATGTTTGGAGAGGGAGAGATGCCTGTTTCTGAAGAGTCAGGGTTGACGGTATTTTCTGTGCAGGACTGAAAATCCCAGGGAAGCAGGAGGACATGTGAAGAGGAGGTATCTGGGTCTGAGTGACTTCCAGACAGCACAGCCAGCTCCAAGGCTCCCAGTGCTGGCAGGAGTGGTCTCCACTGCCATTTGTGAAAGCAGATTCCAGCATCACTGCTGATTGTGGATGTTGTGACCATAGTGACTCCCATCCACCAACCGAGCTCAGCCCAGCGAGGGAGCGGGAGGAGGTGGTTGGCATGTGTGTGCACACCTAGGCCCCATGCCCAGGGTGGCACTTAACAACTGGTTGCAGGAACGGATTTCTAGGTGGGCTTTCTGGTGCAGAGGCCGATTGATGCAACTGCCAACTGGGAACTGTTCCCCATCCAGGCCACCTCCCCAGCCAACCGTGGGATTTGGGTTTGGTCTTCGCTTCTTGGTGTGGACCAAATCAGTGCTGGGAGCAGTTTAACAAGATAGGCCAGTGAGCTGTAGTGCCAGTATCTTGGCAGGTTTGCTGGCTGTGAAGCCCTACTTACAGAACTAAGTGATAATGGGCTGGAGAAGGTGTTTAGGCTCAACAAAGTGCTTAGGAAGGGCATAGCAAGGGCAGAGCCTGCATGAAAGTGGACAACTGGATGGTGACCTTATTCTCTCTCTCCTTCGTGGCACAGCTCTGCAGGGATTTTGGGTTGAAGAGCATCTTTTGGGAAATCTTCAGTCATGGCACTGTGCTCAGGCTAACCCTCTGTTAGTTGACAGCAACGGTACACCCCAAAGGAGTGCAGAGGGTCTCCCAAATAACCAAAAATGGAGAAGCCCTGCTCATCTGTTACAGGCTACCCAATGAGGGTGACTGGGCAGATGTGACCTGTAGACAGATAGGAACAGCCTCATGTGGGACCTCAACCATTCCAGTATCTGTAGGAGGAACAACACTGCAGGGCGTAAGTAATTCAGGAGGTTCCTGGAATGCATTGATGATAACTTCTCTTTCCAAGGGATGGAGGAGCCAATGAGGAGAGGTGCCATGGACAACCTTGTTGCCACTAACAAAGAGGGGCTGGTGGAGAGTGTGAAGCTTCAGGTCATCCTTGTCTGCAGTGATCCTGAGATGGTGGAGTTCCATATCCTCAGTGCAGAAAGAAAGGGGAACAGCCACACCACCCAAGTGGCAGAAGGCAAAGGCAGGGGCTGGGAGAAGAGCACCCACTGTAGGAGAAGTTCAGGTTTGTGGCTATCTAAGGAACCTGAAGGTGTATAAATCCATGGGATGAGATACATCCACAGGTCCTGTTAGAACTGGTGAATTAAACAACTATCCATCATATTTGAGAGTTGTGGCAATTGGGTGAAGTTCCCACTGACTGGGAAAGGCGAAATGTAATCCCCATTTTAAAAAGGGAAAAAAGGAAGACCCAGGGAAATACAGGCTCAGTCTCACCTCTGTGCCTGGCTGATCATGGAACAGATCCTCATGGAAACTATGCTGAGGGACATGGAAAGTACAGAGGTGATTGGTGACAGCCAATATGACATCACTAATGGCAAATCGTGCCTGACAGTTTTGGTGGTCTCCTATGACAAGGTTCTAGTGTTGGTGGATAAGGGAAGAGCAACTCACTTCATCTACCTGGACTTGTGCAAAGCATTTGACAGTGTCCACATGACATCTAAAGTGGAGAGGTGTGGATTTGATGGATGGAGTGCTTGGTGAAGAAGTAATGGTCTGTATGGTGGAGCTCAAAGAGTTGAGGTCAGTGGTCAGTATTGGGACCAGCACTGTTTACCATGTTTATTAAGAAGGACATGTGGGTTTTGATTGATGAAAAACTCAGCATGAGCTGGGCCAGAAAGACAACTGTGTCCTGAGCTGCCCCAAAAGTAGTATGACCAGCAGGGGTGAGGTGGGATGTGTGGGGCTGGGGATTCTGCCCCTTTGCTCTGCTCTGCTCTGGGGAGATCCTTCTGCAGTGCTGCATCCAGCTCAGGGGTCCCCAGGACAAGGACACAGAGCTGTTGGAGTGAGTCCTGAGGATGCCATGGAGATGACCCAAGGGCTGGAGCAGCTCTGCTCTGGAGCCAGGCTGGGACAGCAGAGATTATTGAGAGTTGAGAAGTCTCTGGGGAGAGCTTAGAGCACCATCTAAGGGACATGCTCTAAGTCCCTAAAGGGACTCCAAGAAAGCTGGAGAGGGGCTGGTTACAGGGGCAAGGAGGGCCAGGCCCAGGGCAGTGACTTTCAACTGAAAGAGAAGAAAACTAGTCATTTGGAAGACATCCTTCCCTGGGAGGGTGGGGAGGCCCTGGCACAGGGTGCCCAGAGAAGCTGTGGCTGCCCCTGGATCCCTGGTAGGGTTCAAGGCCAGGTTGGATGGGGCTTGGGGCAACCTGGACTGGTGGAAAGTGTCCCTGCTCATGGAAGGGGGTTGCACTGTGGGGGCTTTGTGGTCCCTTCCCACCCAAACCACTCTGGGATTCTGTCATTTTACGGTCTTTACCCATGAGTACTTCTGCACCTTGGGATGTGCCCTGCGCCGTTTCTGCCCGAAGGGAGCTCCAGCAGCTGAGCTTTACATCACCACACAGCCAGGCAGGAACCCTGCAGCCACCTGCACCACCTGTTTTACAAATGGGGCTCATTTTGTGCGCTGATTCATCGAAGGCAGGGCTAAATCCAAACGTTAGGCAGGAGGTGGGACCGGACTTGGCCCGATGAGTGTTGGTTTCATCCATGCTGCTGTGGCAGGGGGGAAACATGGGGGTGGCACGGCTGAACACTGAGATTCAGAAAAGGGTGATGGAGAATTTAATGGATCTTGGCAGCTTAATGCTCCAGTTTTTCTTGCGATTCCCCCTCGTTTCTTATCTCTCGTATTTACATAAATTATGTGGACTCCAGGGAAGCTGCTAGGCATAGGAATTTAATCAACCTGATTCTCAGGAGCCTGGTCACTGTGCAGCAAAAAGAGAGAAAAGTGGAGTGGAAAACAATACAATTAAAAAAAAAAAAGAGAAAGCAAATCATCAGGGCGCAGGATGTGTCAGAAGAGAGTGTGACCAGCACCAGCTCCGCTGGGCGAGGAGCTGGGTTTCGGGAGCGTGGAGAGGATGACATCACCTTTTGCTGCACACGGGTTTTCTTGCAAGTGAGAGCAAGCTGGCTGTCACGCGTGGCAGGTGGGCAGCCGAGCGGCCGCTCTCCCTCCTGCGTCACGGCACTTTCACTTGTGGGAACCCGACCGGGATACCCTGGCGTGCCGTCTCCTCTCGCAATACCCTTCCCCTGGGGGCAGGCTTCTGATTTCATTGTATTGTTTTCCTCCCCC
>VXBZ01007858.1:216576-235017 GCA_013399135.1 Heliornis fulica | reverse complement strand
CACTGCAGAGTTGCCCGGCTCCTCCTCGCAGGATGACATAATGGGCGGTGTGGTCTCTCAACTCCCGGTTCGCAGCGGAGGGGGCTGCCGGCACGCGGCGTGGCTGGGGGTACACCCACGTATTGTCTGAGGGTGCTGGGTAGGTTCAGGCAGGGGTAGGAATTCAAGAAGGAAATTGAACGAAAGGGGATACACCTCTGATTTTACTGCCTGCTTTTGAGTGCTCTGTGTTCGGCAGATGGATCCTCCCCTTCCTGATGCAGCTCACCCTCTGCTTTTAGATAAATAAATAAATAAATAAATAAATAAATATCTATATATATGTATATATAAAAGTTCCTTTGTTTCAGGGTGCTTTTCCCATTTTAATTTGAGCTGCTGGCATGTGAAATTGAAGCACTGGATTTTTAAAATGCCAGGCTGGATTTCTTATACTTTCACAGAATCACAGAATGTCAGGAGTTGAAAGGGACCTCAATAGATCACCTAATCCAACCCCCCTGCCTGAGCAGGATCACCTAGATTAAATCACACAGGAGCACATCCAGACTGGTCATGAATCCAGAGAAGGGCCGCCTGTCCCAGGTCTCTGTCACCCTCAGAGTGAAATAGTTTTTCCTTATATTTGTATGGAACCTGCTCTGCTCCAGCTTGGACCTATTGCCCCTTGTCCTGTCTCTGGCCAGCAGTGAGGAGAGCCTGGCTCCGTCCTCCTGACACTCACCCTTTACATATTTATAGAAATTTATGAGGTCACCCCTCAGTCTCCTCTTCCCCAAGCTAAAGTGATCCAGCTCCCTCAGCCTGTCCTCAGAAGGAAGATGTTCCACTCCCTTCATCGTCTTGGTGACCCTGAGCTGGACTCTTTAAAGGAGTTCTATGTCCTTCTGGAATGGAGGGGCCCAGAACTGGACACGATTTTCCAGGTGAGGTCTCACCAGGGCAGAGTAGAGGGGGAGGAGGACCTCTCTTGACCTACTAGTCACCCTCTTCTAATACACCCCAGGATGCCATTGGCCTTCTTGGCCACGAGGACACATTGCTGGCTCATGGTCATCTTGCTGTCCACCAGGACCCCAGGTCCCTCTCACCTGCACTGCTCTCCAACAGGTTCCAGATGTTTTTTTTATTTATAATGCAAAACTATTACCCATATTCATATGTCACTTCCCTGGGCTCCAGCCATTTTTCAGCTAAGTGATGTTGGGAGGTTAAGACTGAACTCCAGGAAAAGCTTTTTTTACAGGAGATTGTGTATTTCTGAAATAGGTGCTCAGGAAAGTGGGGGAATCTCCATCCTTGAAGGTTGACAAGATCTGGTTAGCCCACATCATGGCTGACCTGCTCAGGTGGTGGACATGGTCCTGCTTTGAGCAGGTGGTCAGATAGAGACCTCCATGTTTCTCTTCCACCAAAATTCTCCGTAGTCTTCTGGAACCTCAGCCAGGCAGGACATGTGTTAACCAGCCCATGTGAAACCAGTTAGCCTGATCTTTGTTGATATGGTGGTGAGCTGGTTTTCCACCTGGATCTTGCATGACACAAAGCCAAGTTATTTGACAGAATACCTTTCCTCCTTATCAACCAAAGGTGGAGCAAAACCAGAAGGGAGTGTTTTGTTGAGGGGATCTCAGGTTGCCATTGCACATTGTACCCTGTTATCGATCCTGGTCTTCATCTGCCTGCTCCTCCCTCGCCAACGGCAGGATCAGCAAGGCCAGGACTTTGGAAGAGTCCTGTTAGCTGTCTTTCTGTTCCTTCTCTGCAGACAGTCTGGGAAGTTAGGCTAGCTGCCAGTGTTGAAGATGGCTTTATCAGATGCTGGGCTTATCAGGGCTCACCTTACGCCTGGTGACAAGCTGCATTGACTACGCTACTAATCTGACAGGCAAATGCTCCTGCACAAGGGGGAGCAGGCTAAGATATGAACCATCAGACCCAAGGATCTTCCTTGCCAGGGTGTGGAGGGGGAGCATCCCTCCCTGTCCTGCACATTACCTGGACTGACTGCTGTCTAGGCTCCTTCTGCCAAACTGCGCAGGAGAATTGGGTCTGATGACCAAAATGCTGCTCCAAAGTCTATGGAAGCATGATGAGACCCTTGTTGGCACTAGTGAAGAAGAGTTTTGTCAGTTCGTTGTGTGGTGGTTAATGAGCCGACTGGATGAAGGTTTGAGGATCCCTCTATAATTAGTAGGGAGCTATTCCCCGCACCGCCCCCCCTTGTTTGTTTTCTCCTGAAATATCCCTCTTTGAGGTCTTTACAGCTCTCCATCCCAGTCCTGGGAGGTAATGTTGGTTCAGCCCATGTAGAGTTGGCCCTTCACTGACAGCAGAGCAGAAGCAGTAGGGTCTCCAAAGCAACACTACAGCGATAGGCATTATACAGAGTAAGGTATTACTAACAGCTGATGCCTTCTTGTCCACAATGCTAACCCATCTCTTCCACCGTGGGACAGGAGGCGGCTTCAGTCTTCTTCACAACATACAGTGACTGGTACTCTTGGATAAAGAGCATGAGCAAGGCAGAGGGCCATCCACCTGTGGGAAAAGCCAAGAAGATGTAAGTAGTGTGTCATTTAACCAGAAGAGAATCTCCACAACGCAGACAGTTATTCCTGAGCTGTTACCTCAACCTCCTTTACAGTTAGTGGAGAGAAACATGTACTTAAAGTAGCACAAATGCATTTCTCTCAGTCAATTACAGAAAGGACCTGGGGCAACTGACTCAAAAGTAGACACATTTTAGTCACCTAAAGTTCGGTTCAGCTTGTTGCATTATTCATTGCTCACTGCTTTTTCATCTTCAGCGGTTTGCCTAAATACAGGTGCTGTATTACACCATTTGAGATACCCCGAGATGCCCATGTGGGGATGGTGGTTTGGATGTAGGACCTATGGGAACCTCATACCCCCTGGACCAGCTCCTAGGTGGCATCCTCAAAGCTATCTCAAGGTCTACAGAAGAGGCTACTTAGGGACATACCTCCTTGCAGGTGTATAACAGGAGTGTGTTTTGGAGCCTATCCTGGGTTAACCCCAGATGGCAGCTAAGCACCACACAGACATTTAACAGAATCACAGAATGATGGGGTTTGGAAGGGACTTCTGGAGATCATTTATGATTTCAAGTTACTCTAGGGAGGTTTAGATTGGATATTAGGAAAAACTTCTTCCCAGAGAGGATTTTCAGGCATTGGAACGGGCTGCCCAGGGAGGTGGTGGAGTCTCCATCTCTGAAGGTATTGAAAAGATGGTTAGATGTGGTGCTGAGGGATATGGTTTAGTGGTGCATGGCAGGTTAGTGTGAAGGCTGAACTTGATGATCTAAAGGGTTCCTTCCAACCAAGACAATTCTATGATTCTGTCATCTACACCAACCCCTGCCAGAGCAGGATCACCTCAAGCAGACTTCACAGGACAGTGTCCAGGATCACAGGGGTTTAATATTTCCGGAGATGAAGACTCCACAACCTCACTGGGTAGCTTGGTGACTTGCTCACTCCTCCCTCCCCAGTGGGATGGGGAAGAGAATTGTAAGAAAAAGGCAAAACCTGTGGATTAAGATAAGAACAGTTTGCTAGGAGAGTGAAGGAAGAGGAAATGTAACCCAGCTCCAGCCCCACAGCAGCACTCTGCCTTCACCCTTCCCCTCAAGCGGTTTCTTGGAGGTTCCCTNGGTTGGTGCACAGGGACAGAGCATGACCTGTGTTCCATCTGCTTGCACAAAGAGCCACATCAAGGCCAGCATTTTACCTATGAGTTTCAGTCATCTCCAAAACTACCTTTCTCATAGTACTCCTGGAGGCACAGAGACAAAAACTCTGGGTGGCACAGGAGCAGGGGCATGTGCTAGGTTATCTCCATGTCTTCTTAGTGAAAGAACAGTAGATTTTGTCTCTGTAAAGTCACACACGCAGGGGAGAAGGCTGGTACATCTTGGAAATACAAGTCTGCCGAGAAACCTTATCACAGAATCACAGAGTGATGGGAGTTGGCAGGGACCTCTGGAGATCCAACCCCTTGCCAGAGCAGGATCACCTCGAGCAGGCTGCATGGGGCAGTGACCAGGATCACAGGGTTTGAATGTCTCCAGAGGAGACTCCACAAACTCTCTGGGCTGTCCCAGGACTCTGCCACCCTCACATGAAAGAAGTTTCTCCTCACAGGTGGAACTTCCTTATCCTATTGAGACTGAAAATACAGAGTATCTGAGTTACAACTCTCAGGAAAAAGGAAAATATCATTCCATTTCTGTAATGCTTTTTCCCCCTCTGGGGTTTTAAGCTTTCTCTTCTGAAAAGTTGATTTTACCTTTGAAAAAATATGTATCGAACCCCAAAGTCTTTAGTCATTTTAGTAACTGAGAGGTGTATCCAGTTCTTGGTTCCTCTTATAGCCTAGATTTCTACCAATTACTAGAGGAAGATATTTCCTAGGAGAAAGCTGGCTGTGCTGAATCACACATCAGGAAATTCTGGCTAAATATATACTTAAATAAAACAGAGCCCTTTGGCCACAGATATATTGTTAAAATCTCTTACCCTCGGAAACACAGTGACCATGTAAGGACTGCTCTCCCTACCCATGTTAACTCCTGAAGCCTGCCAAAAAATGGTAAAAGAAAGGGCAAAAACTGAAACAAGAACCATCCTAAAGAAATTCAGATGACAGTGTCATAAGACCTTGACTTAATAACGCAGATGGCAATCTGTCTGTCCAGAAGGTCTTGGGCCCAAACACAGGACCTGGTGCATCAGGATAGGATGGTTGTGGCTTGCTTGTCAATTGCCAGAGGTACCCAAGATGTCTGCAGCATCATGTTGCCTTGGGTTGGTTCCTTAGTCTGATAAGCCAGTAGCAACAGCAGTTCATCTGGTGTCCCCCTTCAGTCTGGAGCCAAACTTAGACCCCAGATCCCTTCTGAGGTTTCATTGCACTGACACAATGCCTCAAAGACGGTTGGGTCTTTGCAGTGTTTGCAGTGATTTATCTCCTGCAATATAAAGAAAACCTCTGTGCTACACTTTTCTTCAAAAGTTTAATTAAAAAGTTCTCTTTCTTTCTTTCCCTTTTGTCCTCTGAAAATATGAAGAGAAAGGAGATGGATAAAAATAAAATAGAAGTGAAGTTAAAGCATGCAAATGTTGATTAAAAAATATCAACCCACTCTACTGTGAAATGCTAACAATGGTTCCCATGGCTCCTGCCTCCCCACTCAGAACAGCCCCAGTGGGTGAACTTTCTGATTTCTGAAAGCACAGCTACTTCTTGAACGGGCGCTGGTAGTTACTCCCTCTCAGGAGGGCAATATCTGCTCTCAGAGATAAAATCACCTAGTGAGCTCCCATGTTTGTGAGGTCAGATTCCATCTTGGAATGAGTTTCACATCTGTGAACAGTGTGGGTAGGTAGGAATGGGAAAAGATCACTGATCATAGAATCATAGAATCATAGAATCATAGAATCATAGAATCATAGAATGATTAGAGTTGGAAGGGACTCCCAGAGGTCATCTAGTCCAACCCCCCTGCGAAAAGCAGGGACACCCCCAACTAGATCAGGTTGCTCAGGGCCTCATCCAACCTGGACTTGAACGTCTCCAGGGATGGGGCAATAGTACCATTATTATTTTTTTTTTACCCTTATTTGCATGGATAAGTCAAACCTGGACAGCTTTCTGGAAGCCAGAACACAAGGATGATGTTCTTAAGTGAGATTCCCTTCCCCTGGTGCTAAGGATAATCACTTCAGAAGCTCATTACTGTCCTGTTATGCCACCTCCTAGGCTGTGCATCTGCGAAGAAAAAAAACCCCAGACAGTCATTTATAAAGTATTTAATTGTCACTTTCACTTTGCCCACTTCACAGCAATATTTAGCACCAACACAGCACTGCAACAAACCTGTGGGTATTTTGCAGGGTTTATTTAGTGTGGTAGTATTAGTAGTGTTAGTAGTAGTAGTGTTTCTCCACAGCTTGCTCTTTGACCTCATCCTTCTTTCTTTCCGAGAAAATGTCGGCAGTTTTCCGCTCGCAATCAATACGATCGCTACAAAAACATTAACCTGTGATAAAGATGCCCTAAGCCATTCAGTAGCCAGCAAAGGTCAAGAAGTGGAAAGAGTTGTAGGTTGTTTAGAAGATCATGGACCAGATGCACCTCCCTGCTGAAGAGCCCATAGTAAATTGTTCCACACTTCCAACCACCTTCATCCCGTGATGTGTGCAATGAGTGTGGGATGGCACTGGCAAGCAGAGATGGGATGTGGATGAATTGTGGCTAAGCCAACACAGCTTCTCCCTGACCACCTCTAGGTCTTTGAGATCTTCAACTGGAGTGTTTTTAAAGGAGCCCTGGGAAAGCCAGAGCAAAGCTGTCCCTGCCTTTGATTTCAGTGTAAGGAGTACCTTTGTGTCAGTGACAAGCCGCAGGCTCAGCAGAGGCTGTCCTGCAGATGCTAACTCACCTTTTGAGTAGAATTTGCTGAGAAACTTGAAATGAACCAGGCTTGCTGTCAAAAAAAAAAAACAAAACAGCAGTTGTGCTGAGCCAGCCAGCTTTAAAGTCCACCAAATGTGGGTTCAGCAACAGGAGGATGATGTGAGGACAACACAGACTCACAGTGCTGCATCCCAGGATGCTCCTGAAGGGCCTTCCTGAGCTAGGTGTGATGTTGGTTTAATAACAGAATTTTCCTCAGTGTTTGAATTTGTCTATGTATTTTTTTTTTTTCCTAAATGCTTGGCAGCATGAGAAGGAGTGGCCAGTTTAACTGTGCAGTATAGAGAAGGAAAAAAGCCTTCCTTTTTCTAGGTTTAAACTGTCACCTAACCATTGTCTAACCATTTCCTTGTCCTAACCATAGGACAAGGGACAGTGGGTCCAAGCTGGAGCAGAGGAGGTTCCATACAAATGTAATGAAAAACTGTTTCACTGTGAGGGTGACAGAGCCCTGGGACAGGCTTCCCAGAGAGGTTGTGGAGTCTCCTTGTCTGGAGACAATTAAGTCCAATCTGGACATGTTCCTGTGTGTTTTAATCTAGGTGATCCTGCTCAGGAGGGGGGTTGGACTAGATGATCTTTTGAGGTCCCTTCCAACTCCTGACATTCTGTGATTCTGTGCTTTCACAAGGGGATCCTAGCTCTTGCTAGGAAAACCTTTCATTGAAGGGCACTCATGGTTTTCCAGCTGTTTACCTAATATCCCCTCAGTCGTCCCTCTCCTGGACTCTGTGACAGCTCTCCATATAGAAACTCCTCTTCACCACCGCTCTCCGAACCTTTTCTGGCTGTGCCGTGTGCTTTTGGAGGTTGAGTGAGGACCACAGTCCCCCCCATCACGAAGCATCCTGACCAGTGAAGCAGCACCACGATTTCCTATTTGTTTTCTTCCTTTCTTTCTCAGTCCTCCCTTGTATCTGATTTTGCTCTTCTGACCCGTTCCAGGGTTGTGCGGGTTGCACAAGCCGCGGTGGCTGCAGGGCTGGCAGAAGCACATTGCAGACGTCTGGATGGAGAGGGCACGGTGCAGTGAGGAGGTTTCCAGCCCATAATGCTTTCCCGGCCGTCCCCGCTCTGCCTAGCTGTGATTGCTCTGCCTGCTCCCACTTTCTCTGCCCGGCACAGATGGTTGGAGGCTTTTCTGAAGCTGAAAGCGCCGTACAGAACACAGGGGACGCCGTATGCCTGCGTGAGGCTCGGCCTTACGGAGAGAGCGGTTGCCGACAGCGGCCATCAGGCAGCAGCAGCTTCTCACCCCCATCTCTTCCTTGACTGAGAGTGGGTTTGTTACAAACAGGTTGGTGGATTTAATTAGAAGCAGCAAAACATTTTGATTTATGATTCCTACCCGCCTTACCTCCTCCCCTCCCTCTTCAGCTTCACGCCTGTCAGAGCAGATATTTTTAATATATATATTTTTTATCACAATCCATTCCTTTAGCACCATAGGCAAAGCTTTTAGCAAGGAAGATGCCCTGCTTACAAGTAGGGCTCCAATTACTATTGCTTGCTTTAGTGATTTTTCCAGGAGAGGCAAAGGGCTGTATCCTGGCTGTTCCTCTTTCCTCCACCACATGATGTTCACCTCTTCTCATAGCATCACCCTCCGGCTCTCCTGGGTGGTGTGCCCATCCTTTGCCGTGGTGGAGGGCTGTTCCTCTTTCTCCTGGCTTGCGCTTGGTCTAGGCCTGTAGTGTGTGTCCACTTTCTTCCCTTCCCAGACATCAAGGCATTAATAATTTAGCCCCTCTGGACAGCTACCCTTGAGATTCGAGTTAGATTTAGATTAGATGTTAGGAAGAAATTCTTCCCTCTAAGGGTGCTGAGGCCCTGGCACAGGTTGCCCAGGGAACTGGTGGCTGCCCCCTCCTGGAGACGTTCAAGGCCAGGTTGGATGGACTTGGAGTAACCTGGTCTCGTGAACATGTCCCTGCCCATGGCAGGGGGTTGGAACCTGATGATCTTTAAGGTCCCGTTCAGCCCTAATCGTTCTGTGATTCTATGAGATTATCAAAAGCTGAACTAAATCCCAGGGCAGGGGCAGTATCTGGGTTCTCCAGATCCACATCTGAGCTGATATTTGATTCATTAAAGAGATTCCTTTATGTGTACATTGGACTTGGGTGGGTAGGTGAGTGTGTGTATAATCAAATGAATCATTTCCATGTGCATTTGTAGATCAAATATAAACTAATTTCTCCCAGAAACAAGACTGGGAGTTGGGACTTGCCATCAAGGAGATGCATCTCAGGGATGCAGGGATGGGGCTGCTGAGTGCCAGTCCCCATCACATGGCTATGGCAGGAGACGCTTCTGCATCCTTTCTGAGCAGCCAGGAGCAATATGATCTCTGCTGCCGGTATTGCTGGAGTTGCTCTGGGGAGACTATGTCCAGACCTGCTGTCTGCCACTCAGGAGAGAAACTAGAGAAGGACTAAAAGAGCTGCCAGATGGTGAGCAAGGTTCAGCTCATGTCATGCCTCAGAGAATGTGGGGACAAGGGGAGTGCAGTGAGAGCTTGGCCATGGTCTCTTGATGCCTCCATGTAGAGCAGGAACCTGGTGTAGCCACTTTTTTGTTTTATCTTTATGTGCAACGAGGGGTACCAAGACCTCAATGCTTCCTAAATCACCCGTGAGAAAACCTTTTCCTTTCCAAAGACAATTATTCAACCTGTGTGAAGATACAGTTGCCTTAATTTAATTTAATGTAGCATTTTACTTTATTTTGGTTTGGTTTATTTCCTAATAACAAGTTGGCCATGAGCCAGCAGTGCACCCTGGTGGCCAGGAAGGCCAATGGGATCCTGGGGTGCATTAAGAGGAGTGTAGCCAGCAGGTTGAAGGAGGTGATCCTCCCCCTCTACTCTGCCCTGGTCAGGCCTCACCTGGAGTCCTGTGTCCAGTTCTGGGCTCCCCAGTACAAAACAGACAGGGATCTCCTGGAGAGAGTCCAGCAGAGGCCACAAAGATGATGAAGGGCCTGGAGCATCTCTCCTGTGAGGAAAGGCTGAGTGAGCTGGGGCTGTTCAGCCTGGAGAAGAGAAGACTGAGAGGGGATCTCATTAATGACTGTAAGTATCTGAAGTGTGGGAGACAAAAGGAGATGGCCAACCTCTTCTCAGTGGCCTGTGGGGACAGGACAAGGGGCAGTGGTCACAAGTTGGACCACAGGAGGTTCAGCACCGATGTGAGGAAGAACTTCACAGTGAGGGTGACAGAGCACTGGAACAGGCTGCTCAGGTTGGTTGTGGAGTCTCCTTCTCTGGAGATATTCAAGACCCATCTGGACGCCGACCTGTGTGACCTGCTCTAGGGAACCTGCCATGATAATGTTACACAGTAAAGGGTCATTCCACTCAACACTACATGGAACATACACTGAATATGAAGCTTAACAAGTGAAATAGAGCCAGGAAGAACACTTTTGCATTCCACAGGTTTTTAAAGAGATCATTCCCAAATAATTCCAAATGTCTTAAAAAAAACCCTTCATATTACTCATTTATTTATTTCAGCTTGATCTCAAAGCTGAATGCCCATATTTGCTTCAGAAAGCAATTCCTGGTTTGATCTACTCCACCAGCAGGAGCTTGTGTAGAGGTATAAATGAATAAATAAATCATACATATGGTCATATAATATATATACACACACACGTGTTGTTTATTTTTTTGTATTAACATATAGGTCATCAAAAGTTTTTTTATTCATGGAATCATAGAATCCACGAAACCCAGACTGGTTTGTGTGAGAAGGGACCTCAAAGCCCATCTAGTCCCATTCCTGCCATGGGCAGAGACACCCTCCACCAGCCCAGGGTGCCCCAAGCCCCATCCAACCTGGCCTTGAACCCTGCCAGGGATCCAGGGGCAGACTCAGCTTCTCTGGGCACCCTGTACCAGGTCCTCCCCACCCTCCCCAGGAAGGATTTCTCCCAATACCTCTTCTAAAACTGCCCTTTGTCAGTGACCTAGGCAGTGGGATGGATGCACCCTCAGCGAGTTTGCCGACGACACCAAGCAGATCCCAGGGTGTCTTGAGCTTTTCTAAGGGGTACCTGATATCAGGGGTAGCATCACCAGATTCCTTCAGGGAAGGTACTGGTCCTTCCTAAAGAGCCTGTGTCCTTCATTTATTTATATAAACTATGTACTTATATATACCATTTATTTATATATGTCATATACCTCTATTTGTACATATATACATGTCTATACTCCTATGATGAAGAAATAGTCCATAGATATGTATGTATGTAGGTTTGCACATATTTTTGAACCAGTATCTATTTTTAAGGGTATATATATGTGTGTGTGTGGTTTATTTATCCATTATATATTTTTCTTTGTAATACATCATCCTGTGTCGTGGTCATAAACTTTAAAAAGATCAAAACTGTTTAAAAATTAATTCCAGAGTCATTACATAAAGAAACTTGTGGTCAAAATCCTGGGGAAGATGAAAGCAGGCCAACAATCCAGTGCCAGAAAAAGGATTTGGGTGAATATGTAGATTGGTTCTAAATAGAACAGGATTCACCTCACCTGACTTGCTACTTTGACAATGGATATATTTCCAAATGAAGTATATAATTTATAATTAGACCCATAATTCATCTCAGCCTAAAGCAGGCCTCTGAAGCACATCAGATCTTGCTCTGTTAGAAACCACAACTCTTTCTTCCTGTTCAATATAAGGCCCTGTGCATTACCAGTGCCTGTGGTTGTGTAGATAGTGGGTACCTGACTGCCACCTGGAAGGAACCCTGTCCCCTGCACCAGTCAGGAGCAACGAGAGACCGTTCTGCTCCTCTGCCCATGAGTTTTGTGTACCTCCTTGTCCTCCCGCTCTCTGTCCAAGGGAGTTGTTTCTCCGGAGGATGACTCAGTGCAGAAGGCTGATTTTGTGAGATGAGTCACCCTCTGCAGTTGCCCCTTGCTCTCCCTCGGCTGCAGAGGAAGCCTGGTTGACATCAGAGGTCTGATGTTGGAGACACGAATAGCCTGATGCCCTGAGCACGCACTGCACATCCGCTCACCACAAACCCCAAGGCACAGCCAACGTCTTGTGTCAAGCTGGCGACTTGCAGTGCCCAAACCGCTAGAAAAACATGGACCAGAAGGAGAAGTGAAGGGCATCACACCATCCCACTGAGGTTGACTGCACCACAGGATTGCCACCATCCACCTAATACGAGCTTTCCACATAGACCTCCTCGTGCTTGCCTGACTTCTCACCCAACCTCTCCAACTGGCTCTTTGACCCAACTCTCACCTTCAGGGGTGGTTCTACCATCCTGCAGCAGTGTTGGGCTGTGGGAACCAGGGGTTAGGCTTCACCGACTGCAGGTTGCACTCCCAGCATGTCTGCAGAGAGGCTTGTTCCCAGGAAGTCGGTCACAAAATCTTTCTCTCGCCGAACGGTGAGCCTGAATCTCTTTGACAGCGTCCCTCGAAGGCACTGTCAGCCCTGATTGTCTTGGACGTTGCACTCCAGGCGCAGGCAGCCTCTCGCTGATTTGGGATGATAGAGGATGAGGCAGGGAGGGTTTTGGGTTGGTTTTTTTACTGTACTTCCTTCTCCATGTGCCTGCCTATGCAACTTCATAGTGGTGTGGCATTGCATGAGTAATCCCTCAGGACATACTGTATGCTGGGAAGCCTACGAGACACCCTGACAGCTCCCAGGAGGCTTTTCAGAGCCCAGACCTCTCAGCACATGGTTGTGCTTTCAGTGACTGACGCAGCAGGGGTGGAGGTCCCTGCGTGTCAGCGCCTGAGCAAAATACTCATTAACACAAGCAAGGCATTTTATAGCGAAGCTGCTTACTGTCCCCCGAAGAAAGATGCCCATTTGTCAGAAGCAACTGTTTTTTGGTAGGAAAACACTAGTCTGGGGAAAGCTTCCCCAGAAGGGCTTTAATTTGGTTCCAGAGTGGTCTTCTGGCTCCATATCCCATCTTCTAAAGTAGCTAAGCGTGTCCATATGGGGATGGGCTGCATCTCCCATACCCTGGCATGTATGGGGAAAGCAAACCAGATCACTTGAGCGACATAGATCATGGATCTCCATATCACTGAGGAGTTTTTCATTAAGTCCACGCAGATGTTTACACCCTGCATCCATCTGCCAATCATGCCATGCACCCCTGGCATTGATCCTGCTGTCATTTCGCACTTAAAGTTCATGCCCCACCTATGAAATGCCTCTGAGGAAATGAGTGGGCAGATCAGAGGGGCTTTCCTTGACCTTGACCTGACTCTGCAGGAGCTGTCCATCCCCAGCCCTCTCCTCCTCCATGCCTTGGATCAGGCTGCGCCAACCTGTGCCTGCCAGACTTGAGGAGGTGTTTTTTTAGGAGCAGTTTTCCTCTGAAAGCCACCGAACAGCCGGCAGGTTTCATCTCCCGAGCTGGCTCTCAAGCACGGAGTAAAACCGTCCCCGCTGTCCCTCCGCTCATTAACGCGCCACCGGGAGAGACGCGGGAACTTCCTAATGACTGGCGGCGGCTCGGGAGTGAGGAGACGGCACTTTTGTTATTTGTCACCTCGGAGCCGGTTTCACCTTTGATTCCGCTGATGGTAGGAGGGGACTGCTGATAGCAAGGGCTGAAAGCAGGCATCATCAGGAGAGGAGATGAAGGCCTAGCTTAATACCTTTTTTTTTCTTGTCCTGTGCATTTAAAGAGCTGGGCTGGGTACTCTGAAGGCTTGGACAGCATGAAACACCTCACTTCTGTATGACTGTAGTAATTTAAATGGGGGAACTCAGAGGCAGGTGGATTTTTTTTCTTCTCTTTAGAAATTTTTGGGGTTTTTTTACTGAAGTGATGGTCATGGAAATGGCTGTGCAGTTTCTGCTCACTGGTGGGAAAAACAGGCAGAAAACCAGCCCCGTTAAGTCCTGGAGCACTGGAGCAATTCATTTGCCATGGAAGATACAGCTCTGGCTTTCACACCAGCATCACCAGAGGGTTTGAGCATCATTTCTCAAATGCAGGAATAGGGTTCTTCACTGTACCTTGCAATCTGTTGGTGGAGCCAACTGATAGCCAGCAGAAGACCTGGGTGCAGATCACACTGAACATGATTTGCAGGGCAACCAGCTGAAGCAATCTTTATTTATCACCACCATCCTTTAACAGGCCCTCCATGTGGTCATGGGCATGGTGACCATCACAGCAGGATGATGCTTTGGCCATTCTGACTCCTCCAAAGGTGGCACCTGTCCTCCACACAACCCCCACTGCTTGACCCACATTTGCAGGTCAGTAGCAGACTTGTTTGGGTCAACCTAAGATCCTGCCATTCTTCCTCCAGGCCTGCATTCATCCTTGCCAGGGACAAAGGGATCTTAACTCCAGCCTTTACCCACCTTGGGCTACCCCATGAGAATCTACTCATAGAAGCTGTATCCAGCATCACCTCTCTTTCGGTTTCTTTTTCGGTTTCATCACTGAACTAAAAAGCCCCACATTATCACAGAACCACAGAACCTTAGGGGTTGAGATGGACCTCTGGCATTCTTTAATCCGTCTGAGGAGGCACAGTATCGTCTCTCACCACAGTCTCAGATCACCTTATGCACCCAGAAGACTGGAAGAGAAGTTGATCTTCAACCTGAAAGTAAGCTTCCCTATGTGATGTCTTTGATTTAAACAGAAAGGTCTTCTACAGCCATCCATGGAGTTTACCTATAATAAACCTCATGCCTTTTAAGAAAGGAATTGTCTCTGTTGGCTTTCAAGTGAAAAATATGTAAAATGTGGGGCTCAAAGCCCAGATGTTGTGGCTATGTTTGAGACTGACCTGTATGGTCTGCTCCTGTTTGCACAATCAAACCTTTCAGCCACTAAAATGTTGCGACAAAACCCCAGGTGTTTTCTTCTAAATGGTTCTTGGGTTTATCTCATTCCTCATCCATGACTGGCAATTGTCTGGAGAAAGCTGTTTCTCCTAACACAAAGTTGTGCTGAGCATTTAAGCCTGGAGATTCAGGCTTCAGCCCTTTCCTGCATTCCCATGCACTGGCGAGTTCCCAGCATGCGTGTAGTCATGACATTCCTGCAAAACATTGAGTGAAAGTTACTCACAGTGACAGCTGATGTGTGAAAACTCCCACTCATACAATCACTTCATTTTCTACAATTCAAGAAGATACCTCAGAGAGAACCTTTTCTTTGTAAGTGGCGGTGAATGTTCCTCCCCATCACTGAGCAGATGTTGAGGTTCATTCCAGATTCACCTACCCTCGCTGAGTTTCTCATAGCTGATGTGCTACAGAATCACAGAATATCTGGTCTGGGTTGGAAGGGACCCCAAGAATCATCGAGTTCCAATCTTGCCTCAGGCAGGGCCACCAACCTCCAGGCCTGCAGCTAGACAAGGTTGCCCAGGGCCCCATCCAACCTGGCCTTGAACACCTCCAGGGTTGGGGCATCCCCCCACCTCTCTGGGCAGCTTGTTCCAGCACCTCACCACTCTTTCAGTGAAGAACTTCCCCCTGATATCCAATCTAAACCTTCCCTCCTGCAGCTTAAATCCATCGCCCTTGTCCTACCATTATCTACCCTTGTAAAAAGATGTACATATTTAAATGATAATATATATTTTTTTTCATAGAAAATCAACAAAAGCTTATGGTACTACCAATTTTACGTGCTTTGTTGTTTTTGCAGACATTATATGATTTACTAAAGCGTTAATTTCCTATAGCAAAAGTTATAATGGGATACAAGGGTAAAATTGATTTTAAATTACCATGGCAGGCTTGCAGAAACACTCCCATTATTCAGTAGAATGGGTGAAGGAACTGCAGTTTTCATAGCTATGAAGGATAAAACATTAAGATCAGAAGATCTTGAGTGGCATTGCCAGGCTTTGGTGACACCATTATGGTGGAATCCTATTATGCTTTTAAGAAACCTTGATTGAGAGCTACCTGGTTGATGAAAAGATGCCGCATTACAATAACATGGTTGGCTTTGTGTTACCTTGAAATGATGCTCCAGTACCTGAAGAGAACCTGCAAGAAAGCTGGGTAAGGGCTGTTTTTAAGGGCATGGAGGAATAGGATAAGGGTTGATGGTTTTAAATGAGAACAGGGGAGTGTTAGGTTAGACATTAGGAAGAAGTTCTTCCCTCTGAGGGTGGTGAGACACTGGCACAGGTTGCCCAGAGAGGTAGTGGAGGCCCCATCCCTGGAGGTGTTCAAGGTCAGGCTTGATGAAGCTCTGAGGAGCCTGCTCTAGTGAAGATGTCCCTGCTCACTGTAGGGTTTGGACTAGATGGTCTTTAGAGGTCCCTTCACACCTAACAGTCTCTGATTCTGTGCTGGTGGGGATGGTGCAGCAAGGATCACCAAGATCTCCAGGACATTGGTTGGTGTAACAGCAGGAGCTACCCTTTCTTTTTGACCACGTCTGTGACAGACACCTGCCCTCAGTTTGGTGCTTCCCAAACAAACACCCTTTTTTGTGTGAAGGCTGGCATACTAAATTAACTTTCACAGAGGGAGGCTGAAGTCCAGGGACAGGGAGGGGGACATATCGCAAAGCACAAGGGCTCTACTTCAAACGCAAAGTCTGTTTGAGAAAGGGTGATTGTATTTCAATGCTGGGATGACTCAGGAGCTCGATGCACAATTAAGGAGTCTGAGTTCTAAAGAAAATTGGAGCCAAGGACCCTCCTAAAGCTACAGTAATGATTTTTGAGGTCCTGTCCTGAAGGCTTTACCCTTCTTCAGGAGTCTGTCTAGGAATGAGCAGGGTGTCAGTGACCCAGGATAGCATCCTGTGCAGGACTAGGGCTTTGTAGAGACCCCAGATATCTCAGACTGGCTTAAGCTGAGAGAGGCAGAGATGCTTTCCCATGGGAGACTGACATTATTAAATGTTTACAGTAAGTCGACATAAGGCGTTATTACATCCTGTCCTTCCCGGTTTATGAGAGCACACTGCACGGCTGCAGCGACGGCCTAGCTGCTCTGTTTGTCTGGTCCCCCCTGCTCAGCCCATTTCCTGCACGCTCCGCATCTGCCCACCCTGGTTTGAAGGCTCAGAGGGTTCAATAGCACGGATGTAACACCAGATTCTGCCAGTTGGCCTCAGGGCAAGAGAAAGACCCTGAAATGTTTAGTTAATTACTTTATATGAGGCTCCAGAGACTGGAACAAAGCTTGGTGCAAAAAACAATTTCTTTTTCTTGGCCCAATAAATGACATGAGCCCTAAAACTGCTCGTTCCTCACCTAATGCTTCTGCTCCGTAAACACCGTGTAAGGCAAGTGCTTGTTTGCACTGGGGAGCATGCAGGGACTCTATGATTTGGCACAAATAATTCATGGGGATGTTTGCTCCCGCCACGGCGTGCTGCAACGAGAAGATGAAATGAGACAGATCATTTGAATTCGCCGTTGCCGTGGCTGCCTATGAAGGCTTACATGCAGATGTTGAGAGCACCCACAGCAGTGAGCTATTTGTTGATATCATAACCATTTCTAATCCAGTGTGGGTTCTAGGGCAGAGAGGGAGGGAAAGCAGTTACACAAGAGGACAAAGCAATGACCCAGTGGAGGCAGGGTGATCTCAGAAATAGGGGTTTTCATAAGATCATGGGAAATTACCCTGATTTCCAACAATATAGCTATGCTCCTGTAAGGGCTAGACCCCAGTGGTTATGGCACCAGCTAAAAACTGGTGCAATGACCCAAAACGGTCTAGTATGGCCCACGGGTGCTTGGACATAGCCACGGGGATTGCAGATTCAGTCCTATCTACTTCTGTTTCCCTTCATGTGTGGTGTCACTTGGCAATTGAAAATCAAAGTTGCCTTGGCACCTGACATTTATTTTTGCTAAAAGAGCAATTTGAATTGCTAAAACCACTGTTTTATTTTTGGTTGCCATTTTTATTAGTGTTTGTCACTTCAGAAGAGTCCAAACCTTAACCCCACCATGGTTCTTCCTTGCTTGTTTCTCCCCTGCAGGTCTGACTGACCATTACAATTTCTGGACAATTAGAAAGTTTGGGTCACTTTGAGGCCAAAATAGGTCAGATTAACAATGAGTAGCTGAATGAGAGACGGGGTGGATGTAATGAGGCCAGAACATAACTTTACTGATGTTTATCAACTGAAATTAAATCCTTCCGTACTTAACCTTAATCTTTTTCCAGATTTTGGGGTTCCACTGAGTACTATCATAGAATCATAGAATAACTAGAGTTGGAAGGGACTCCCAGAGGTCATCTAGTCCAATCCCCCTGCAAGAAGCAGGGACACCCCCAACTAGATCAGGTTGCTCAGGGCCTCATCCAACCTGGCCTTGAACTTCTCCAGGGATGGGGAATCCACCACCTCTCTGGGCAACCTGTTCCAGTGCTGCACAACTCTTACAATAAAGAACTTTTTTCTAATATGTAATCTAAATCTACCTCCCTCTATTTTGAAAGTATTACCCCTTGTCCTGTCACAACAGGCCCTGCTGAACAGCCTCTCCCCATCTTTCTTGTAGGCCCCCTTGAGGTACTGGAAGATCACTATAAGGTCTCCTCGGAGTCTCCTCTTCTCCAGGCTGAACAGCCCCAACTCTCTCAGTCTGTCCTTGTAGGAAAGGTGCTCCAGCCCTCTTATCATCTTTGTGGCCCTCCTCTGGACTATCAATCATCTTTGCATCACTGCTATGGTTCAAATGCTTCCCTGAGGGTCAAGGAGTTTTGGTATGCTAATGGAAAAGGAATTCATGTCAGAGCCCAAATCGTACCAGCCTCTGCTTAAGCAGACAGAGTAGATTTATTTTTCTTCATGTGCTTTCTCACACACATGTAGACTTGTAGTGTTGTAGGGTATGTCTGCACAGGCAGGTGGGACAACTTCATCAGGCATTGAGATGTCCTGACAAGACTGTGCTGGTTCAGAGGTAACCCGGCAGGAGACATG
>VXBZ01007858.1:196579-216171 GCA_013399135.1 Heliornis fulica | reverse complement strand
TCCCCCCCCCCAGTGATAACCTCTTGCTGAACTAGGACACAAGACTCAAATGATCGACAAGTCTTAACATGGTGTTGCACCTGACATAGCAAAGTGGCTCAGGGTCACTCTTGCAGAGAGGTGTCCTCTAAGGAAAAGCGATTTCAGCTTCACCTTCCTTTCTTGCCATTCTGTAGAGTGGTTTAGCAGCCTCAGTGCTGACCCCTCTATCAGGGCTTGGAGGGAACCTCTCTAGGTGATAAAGCCAGTTGACAGGATGAACGATGGTGGTGGTGGTGGTAGTATCATAGGGGGCTTTTCTCCTCCTTCTTGGTCATGCACAAATAAGGATGGAACAGGATCAAGAAAGCTTTTGTGCTGGACTGTGATTTTTGGCAGTGGTCTTCCCTCACCTGAACCACCAGCAAAGCTCTTGACTCACCCAGATTCTTGGTGTGCACCTTCCCTGACAGCTGAGACAAGACAGCGTTGGTGGGAAATCAGGGGTCAGGTTTTGGCTCTTCCACAAGCTCCTTTTGTGACCGCAGGCGACTTATTGCATCTCTTAGTGCCTCGGTCCCCTGCTGTTAATAACACATCCTTTCCTTTGCTGTGTCTCTGTCCTTGTCAGTTTAGATTGAAAATCCTTTAGGGCAAGAACTGTCTCTTACGATGTGTATGCACCAGACTCAGTACAGTCAAACTCGGATCTCCGCAGAAGCCTTTTAACATTGCTGTAATAGAAATAACAGTGATACCTGGGAGCCAGGACTCCTGGGGTCGGTGCCTAGGTCTCTCAACCCTGCACTGCAGCCAGGGACAAGTTACTTTACACACAGCTTGAATAAAACATGCTTAAAATAGGGGGCAGAAGGGCCAGCTGAATGGGAGAGGAAAACAGGATCTGTTTATGAAGAGCTTCATTGTAGGGTTGGTGGGGTGCGCAAGTTGAGTAACCAGTGGTGAAAACTGTTATGAATTAGATTTGGCTTCCTATAGAACTGAACACTAGTCCTAAGTAAAAAAAAAAAAAAATCCCAAAGAGAGTGGTTGCACTTAATCGTCGGGGTGATCCAACACTGGAGCTAAGACTTTGTAGGCAGTGTCTTGGCTCCTCTGCATGACTGCTATCCTGCTCCCTCACACTTCCCAGCCTCTCTTTGCTGACCTAATAAACAGAAGTCTTCAGAGAGGCTACTCTGCCCATGTACCACTCTCTACTGCCTACAAACCTCCTTTATACAGCACTTCTCCCTTCTAAGCACTGAACCGTGACATCGCTGTCAAAGGTCACAGCTGGTATGGGCAGGAATAGCAGCCTTGGAGGTTGCAAGGACAGAGGGTCCCAGTAAGAAGGTCATTGTGGCTTGCATGGACACGCAGACTGTGCTGTGAGTCTCACAGCAAGGGATTCTTCCAGCATGCTGTGGGCAGCAGGGGCCAGGGAAAGACAAGATCTCCAGGCATGAGGCAGATAAACTGTGTGGCTCCCCATGGGCAGTTTGTAGATGGAGAAATGAATAGCATGGTGGAGTTGGCCTGCCTGTCTTGGTGGTCTGTTGTTGTAGACATTTCCCTTCTGGTCTGAGACTCAGGTGCCCTGTTCACTTGTCCAAACCAGGCACTCAGCACCATTCAAAATGCTCTGGGTGTCCCAGTGCAGTCCCAGCTGTGGGTTTAGAAGGGCAGGATCTTCTGCATTCCTTGAATCCTACCTGCCAGCAGTTCATGAATATCTTTGATACCTTCCGAAAGAGTACCAGATTCCTACAAATCTTTCCCCTGTCTAGAGCTTCTTCAGGGATGCCTTGGAGAAGCCAACTGGGGGATTATGTATGGGATTGACCTCCTTGGGAACTTCCACCGAAAGGCAAGACAACTACTGTGGGTAGGGAAGGATATGGAGTCTAGGGGACAGAGTCTATTCTAGACAAGAGCTACTCATGGTATATGTCATCTGCCCAAGGCTGAGTATTTCCTCCACAAAGAAAAGGCCAAGTTAAGAGATTGTTGGAACCAGAAATATCCCATCTGACTCTGGGAGCTCCTAGTCCAGCTGTCAGGTGGGAATGGATTCAATTTTAGTGTGAACTTTACTTCCCATGAGAAAAATCCTTTCCTACTTTTTAGCATTCTCCTTGGCACTGTGTAAGTCTCCATGTCCTCCAAGTCTTTCCCATGGGGAAGTATATGCTTCCAGAGAAAGTGAATCCTCAAATTGATATATCAAAAATGATGGCAAGGAGGTAAAAGACATCTGATAGAAAAGTGATGCCAGGGAGCATATCATCTAGTCAGCTGGACCCTTCTCTAGCTGGGAAATCTGTAGGAGGTGGTGTAGACATTTATCTTGGGATGGGATTAATGCTTTCAGGAAATCTGTCTCCATTGATGAAAGATGGAACTGAGATGATGGGCCTAAATTAACTTTCCCACTTTTGGACAGCTGAAGTGAAAGAGGAAATACCATTCAAAGAGGCTTGGGTGTACTTCTTTGGCTCCAGAAAGGGGTAAACTTGAGCTTCAGCAAAAAGCTACAAACAAGTGGATCAAACTCCTACTGTGTCTAGGGCCACACAAAAACTTAGGAGTATTGGAAGGGGAAGTATTTAACACAAAATAATCCTTACAACCTAGGGGGAAAGGTTATGTGAGGAGAGCAGGGGAAACGGAATTAATTCACAAAGGTACTTTAGAAGGTGTAGGATCAATGTCCTGCTTCCAGACGAAGAGGCAGGGCATGCAGGCTGGGGGCAGAAGCTGGAGGCTTAATTCCCTCCCTAGCCTGGAGATAACTCAAGCCTAAAGGTTCCTCTTTCGAGCCGGGTGTCCAGATGAGACTGTGTTCGTAACCTCTTCCACTGGCACCCGTCCACCCTGGGCAGCTGGGGAAGCATTTCTGGCCGCTGGAAATCGAACCTTGCTTCTTCCTCTCTGGTCCACCCATTGAGCCAGGAGTTGTGAGTCTTCCTGACATGCTGCCACGTCTCAGGAGATGTTTAGGTGTTAGATATCCTGCACAACAGCCCCAACACGAGAATCTGAGAGCTTTGTTTCTTCACTTGACTCAGGGTAGTTAATGGGTTTGCCTGGGATTTTCAGTGGCCAAGGTCCTTCATATCTAGCAAAGAAGGGATTTGAACCCAAAAGAAGGGATCTGAACCCACCTGGGCACTCTCCTGGATGGCTGGAGAAGGCACAGGAACCATTCCTAGTGGGGTGTTGAGATCTGGGGATCATGGGATGGTGTGTTGAAGGCAGGGGATGATGGAAAAAGAAATTATGGATTTTTGGGGTGCTTACACCTGCCACTGGGGTTGGCTGAGCCCTCCTTTGCCCGCCTGCTCAGGGGACTCAAATGGCAAATTTTTAGACTAAGATTTAAGGGGTTTACATCCTGGAATGAGACACTTAGAGTCAGGTCCGTCCTTCTAACCAGTCAGAGCATAGATTTGGAGGCAAAGGGCAACCTGGGTTAGATTCAGAGTTTGTAATAGAGGGAAAATGTCAAATACCAGCTCCCTGAGATGGCAGGTGGGACACTGAGCTCTCAGTTTTCTGTGCAGGGCATCTCTCAGAGCTTGTTCAAGCTCATTGCTAATGGCAGGTTTCCAACATCTTCTCTCCAAATGCAGGAGGTGACAAATGCCATATCCCATGATGTTTGAGATCCTAAGTCGAGCAAAGGGCAGGGCAGGAGGGCTAATGGTGTCAGACTGCAACTGGGGACCGTGTCTGCAAAAGGGCTGTTTTGAACATGTGTACAGGTAGCTGGTACATCCCTAAGCTACAAAGCAATGCCCCTAAGCCATGGCCAACGCCAGCTGGGCAGCCGGTAGCAGGGAGGACAGGTCATTTGAACGTGAGGTGATGTGAAGTGTGGGGTCTCAAAGGTAGGAACCAGCTGTGGCACTTCAGATAAGCTACAGCGATCTGGCTGGGGAGAAGGAGATAGTGGAAGAGAATTACCTATAGAGAAGCCAGGGGAGGTGGTGAGAAAGGTCATTTTGGACTAGTAACCAGGCTTTTTGTAGCCAAAAGCAGACATCTCTTTTTTTCAGCTGACCCTGGTATACACTGAGTTTTTTTTAAATTTACCTCATAACTACAAGCCCCCAGCTGTATTTCACAGAATCACAGAATATTAGGAGCTGGAAGAGACCTCAAGAGATCACTAATTCCAACCCCCCTGCCCAAGCAGGATCATCTAGAGTAGATCACACAGGAACATGCCCAGATTGGTCTTGAATGTCTCCAGAGAAGGAGACTCCACAACCTCTCTGGGCAGCCTGTTCCAGTGATCCGTCACCCTCACAGTGAATAAGTTCCTCTTTATATTAAGATGGAACTTTCTGTGTTCCAGTTTGGAACCATTTCCCCTTGTCCTATCACTGGCCATCACTGAGAAGAGCCTGGATCCATCCTCCTGACACTCACCCTTTATATATTTATAAAGGTTAATGACGTCACCTGAATCACAGAATCACAGACTGGTCTGGATTGGAAGGCACCCTAAGAATCAACAAGTTCCAACCCCCCTGTCACAGCCAGGGCCACCAACCTCCAGGCCTGCATCTAGACAAGGTTGCCCAGGACCCCATCCAACCTGGCCTTGAACACCTCCAGGGTTGCGACATCCACCGCTATTTCTGTGAAGAGCTTCCCCCTCATATTCAGTCTAAACCTTCCCTCCTCTATCTTCATCCCACCACCACCCCTGCCCCTTGTCCAACCACTCCCTACCCTTGTAAAAATCTGATTCCCCTCCTGTCTATACACTCCCTTTAAGTACTGGAAGGCTGCAGTGAGGTCCCCCTGCAGCCTTCTCTTCTCCAGGCTGAACAAGCCCAGCTCCTTCAGCCTGTCCTCACAGGAGAGGTGCTCCAGCCCCCAATCATCTTTGTGGCCTCCTCTGAACCCTCTTCAACAGCTCCACATCTCTCTTGAATTGGTGGTCCCAGATCTGGATGCAGCTCCTCAACAGCCTCATCCCTAGAGTATAGGAAACTCTTCCAGACCCATCCCAAAAGACAGCAGCACCACCTTTCCCAGCATCTGACACATAGCTTGAACTTACCCAACTGTTCTGGTCATACACCTTCCTTCTTGGGAGGCAAACTTCCATGTTCTCCATTGCCTGAGATCCTTGCATCAGTGCACAAGGTAAAATCTTCCCTCCCAGAGGCAACACCCTGCAAGATAAGAGAAGGCAGTGGAAGATAGAGTAGCCAAGGCAAGGGCTTTGGAGACAGCATGCCATGCCAGCAGGGAAAGGTTGCATGTTTGCACTTCAGAGAGTCATTTGGGCAGTAAATGCCAGAGGAGCTGAATTATTCCAGAGGAACGGGAAGGCGGGGTGTGTGCAGAAAGGGACAAATCCATTTGTTTATTACAGAAATCCGTAGCCCCCACGTGTCATTTAGGCTGGCCTTTCCCTGGAGAAGTACAACATGGAAGAGACAGACCACTACTGCTTTGCTGATGAGAGCAAAAACTCTGCCTGGGCACAGCCAGAGGAAGGTGCCTAAAGAGATCATCCAGTGGTGGCTCCTGAGTCACGTCCAGATCAATGTGTTCAGCACTTTGTTGGTGCTTCAGGGATAGATCTTGTCTAAGCATTTCCGATAGTCAGTGTTAATGCCAACATCCCCCACGAGTGCAGGGCAGGCATGCAAGAGGCATTTAGTGGGCTGGGGAAGTATTTGGAGTAGCAGGAGGTTGAAAGGACATGTGTAAAACTGAGAAGCTTCATTTTCTTCTGTCTTAGGCATGCACCTTGGAATTCCAAAGGGAGACAAGGAGCCCATCCAGCAGGCACAGGGACATGAGCACCTCTTGAATTGGCAGTTTGACTAGATGATCATTGTAGGTTCCTTCCAACTGAAATATATTCTATTCTATTCTATTCTATTCTATTCTATTCTATTCTATTCTATTCTATTCTATTCTATTCTATTCATTTCTGTTTCTATTCCACTCCATTCCACTCCACCCTATTTCTATTTCTATTTCTATTTCTAATTCTAACTCTAACTCTAACTCTAATTCTTATTCCATCCTATCCTATCCTATCCTATCCTATCCTATCCTATCCTATCCTATCCTATCCTATCCTATCCTATCCTAAAGCACCAACCCCTACACTGATTCCTCCCCACCTCAACTAGCTTGGGGACTGTCACTTACCCTTTCTGCCTCCATTCCTGCACCTAACTGTGCATGAACATCAGGCCCTTGGGCTGGCCTGCAGGGTCCCATCCTCCAACCCAGACGCTGTTCACTGGTAGAAAGCTCCTGTGACCACATTTGTGTCACTTGGATAAACTGTCTGCTGGCACAGGAAGACTCAGCTGTACCCCGAGGGTGGTGGAGCGAGGACATGGTCAGGTGGCTTCACTTTTATTAAGCACCAAGTGGAAAGCTTCTTTTAAATTAGCATGAGAAGAGGAAAAAAGAAAAAATACTGTAATAGTGGGTAGTACTGTACCTGGGCTGTTTCTTCTCCTGAACATAACCGCTAAAAGTACTCCTCTTCATCAGTCTTAATTAGGAGTTATCTGTTAGATGGAACAGCTGCAAGCACAGTCACCCATAGGCTCCTGCAGAGCTTGACTTGCTTTGTTGGTTTATATCCTTAGTGGGGGTCCCCAAGCCCACAGCAGCTGGAAGAAATACTGCAGATACGCAAAGCTGCTGGGAGGCTTATGGTTAACGTGGTCAGAGAAGGGCAACCAGGCTGGTGAGGTTCTTCAGTCTGGAGAAGAGGAGGCTGAGGGGAGACATTGCCACTGCCTACAATTACCTGAAAGGAGGTTGTAGAGAGGTGGGTGATGGGCTCTTCTGCCAAGTGACAGGTGATAGGACAAGGGGAATTGGCCTTACACCGTGCCAGGGCAGGTTCAGATTAGATGTTGGGAAGAAATTCTTCACCAAAAGAGTTGTTGGGGTGTGGATCAGGCTGCCCACGGAGGTGGTTGAGTCACCATCCCTGGGTGTATTTAACAGATGGGTAGATGAGGTGCTCAGGGATATGGTTTAGGAGAGGACAGTTACGGTTGGACTCAATGATCTTAAAAGTCTTTTCCAGCCTAGTGATTCTGTGATTCTGTAATCACAGGGCTGGGAAGAGACATAAAATAACCACGAGTGAAGCAGGGAAGGATGCTCATGTGAACTTCATGAGGGGGAAAGGGGTATTTCTGTGGGGGTCAGCACAAATACACTGAGGTAAGGGCTCCTATACCTTCCAGAAGTGCTCTTTTTCCCCTCCTGATGACTTACTGCATCCTTGTGGTCTTTGAAAAGCCACTGCAAGGGGCACAGTGGGGCTCATTTGATTCTCTTGATGCCTCAAAAGCCCCAGAAGATGGTAATGCCCAACACAGCGTGCATGTTTGCAGGACTGCTGTTGTACTTATAGCCCCCTTGAAGAGCAGAGGACATACACACTTCCGAACACACCAGCACATCTCCTCTGGCCAGGAGCAGCCGATGAGTAATACAAAGCAGCAGAGGTAATACATATTAAAAAGCTGGAAATGTTAAAGTGCACGGGCAGCGGAGCTGACGTGTGCCGTGGGTGTGAAGTGCAGAGATGGTCTGCATGCACCTCACACAGGCACTGGTTTCCATCCTTTCCTGGAGAAGGAGGTGTACAAATAAACGTTGCAATTCTTTTCTGTTACTGCTGTGTCGAATGGCATCATGCATTTCATGCGATGTCACGCCCCAACCATGGCCTGATCCCTCCTGTGGGTGCAAGCAATGTTTTTTTTTCTGTTATGATGTGTTTGAACTAGTGGAGACACAGGCAGTGGGAGAAAGGAGTTGTGACACCAAGCATCTGAGAGCCTGTGGGGTGATGAGGTCATGTTTCTCAGGAGATTGCATGACTAGAAGGTTGCAGATTGGGATTAAGCCCTTCGTGGTGGCTGCATTGAAGGCAGCATGTGGTGAGTCTGGTTTTGTTTTAACATCTTTATCAACAACCTTGATGAGGGAATAGTGTCCACTCTCAGCAAGTACCCAATGATCCAAAGCTGGGGGGAGTGGGGACACGCAGGAATGCTGCACTGCCATTCAGCAAGACCTGGACAGGCTGGAGAGCTGGGCAGTGAGGAACCAGGTGAGGTTCAATAACAGCAAGTGTAGGGTCTGGCACCTGGGAAGGAACAACTGCAGGTATCAGTACAGGCTGGGGATGACCTGCTGGAGAGGGGCTCTGTGGAGAAGGCCCTGGGGGTCCTGGTGGATGACAGGGTGACCATGAGCCAGCAGTGTGCCCTGGTGGCCATGAAGGCCAGTGGGATCCTGGGGTGTAGTAAGAGGAGTGCAGAGAGCAGGTGGAAGGAGGTGATACTCCCCCTCTACTCTGCCCTGGTCAGGCCTCACCTGGAGTCCTGTGTCCAGTTCTGGGCTCCCTGGTACAAAACAGACAGGGATCTCCTGGAGAACAGGTCATTGGAGGTGAGACTTCAACTCATGGGTCCCACAAATGCTCTGAACTCATCCCTGCCCCTCTCAGCCCTTTGTGTGGCTGTTTCCCAGCAAGAGCTGATGGCCATGGGAGTCAGGTGCCAGTTTCCTTCCTTCCTAGCTGACAGCAAAAGAAGATCCCTGCTCCTTCCACCAGACATAATGATGTAAGGGCCATAGGGCAAAGAAACACCCCCCTCTCAATTCTTCCTCCACCTGGCTAGAGCCAAAATGGCCACAGAGACTTTTCTACCCCCTTTTCTGTTTCCCTTCAATGTCCCTTTCAAGGTGAGCTGGATTGGGCCGACTGCAGTGAGGTGACAAGGGTTAAACTCTTCCTTGGCAGGCTGGGAGGACGCCATGTGATTTCTCAGAGCCCAGCGCACCCAGAGGAAGGCAGGCCCTTTCTAATGTATGCACAGACTCAGTGAACTAAAAATAGCCAGGATCTGAGGCCGTTCTTTCTTCCAGGATTTCTCAGGCACTCACCCAGTTTTTAGTTCCTTCTCCTCCAGCGGATGGCAGAACGAAGGCGACAGGCTCAACCCCCGTGCAGAGCCACCGCACTGGGAGCCTCGCTCCCGGCATGCCTTTGACCCCTGCGGCACAGACGAGCCAGGGATGTGCTGCTGAACAGGTAGGCCCAGGTGTGTGATGGTCCCTTGCAAGGCTGAGCAGCACCTGGAGGATTTGCTGGCCCTGGGGAGCCGTGGTGCTTTGCTCTGCAGCAGTGTGTGCCAGCAGGGGGTACAAGCAGTGGGCAGAGCATGTTGCAGCTGGCAACAAGCCTACAGCTCTGACCTGGCAGCTCTGCAGGAAGTGGGGGGCAGGTTTCAGCTCACCAGGTCCTTAAGAATCAGCTCCCCCTTTTCTTACGTAAGTTCCTCTCTAAACTGCTTGTGGCTGGTGTTTTTCTGGAAAATACCTCCCTTCACTGTCACATCTACCTCCTTGGCTCTGCAAAGCCACCGTCCACAGGAGTTAGGAGAGGTTTTGCTGTATGGAAAAGTCTTATCTAGTGATCTCAGGTCCCACTTCAGCATCATGGCCTTGATGGCCAGAGGGAGAGTAAATACTCTAAACTAAGTGAATATTGTTCTAGATTGTGTGTCACTTCCCATATCAGTTTGCTGATCTCCCAGGGGGAGATGTGACCCCCTTGTCTTGCCCAGCAGCCAGAGCCTGGGAATAGGAAATGTTTCCCTCCAAGTGAGGGGACCAGCTTCCTATTGTGTTCCTCTTTTTCCTCTTTGTCTCTGGGGTCAATATCACTTTTTGAGGATTTAAGATGCTGGCAGCCTGCTGTCTCTGTTTAGATCTTTGGACCTGCTGCCCCAAACTAGTTTGCTAAGTACCTCAAGAAGCAGTAAACCCTCAGAAGAGAAAACCATCTCACAGTTTCACAGATTCATAGAATGTTATAGTTGGAAGGAACCTCCAAAGATCATCTAGTCCAACACCCCACATCAAGAAGGATCACCTAGATTAAATCACACAGATTTAATCAGACACAGTTGAATGTGTCCACATTGGTCTTGAACGTCTCCAGAGGAGACTCCACCACCTCTCTGGGCAGCCTGTCCCAATGCTCCATCATGCTCACAGTGAAAAAGTTTTCTGTTACATTCACATGGAACCTCCTCTGCTCCAGCTTGGACCCATTGCCCCTTCTCCTATCACTGGCCATCACTGAGAAGAGCCTGGCTCCGTCCTCCTGACACTCACCCTTTACATATTTATAGAAATTTATGGGGTCACCCATCACTCTCCTCCAAGCTAAAGAGACCCAGCTCCCTCATCCTGTCCTCAGAAGGAAGATGTTCCACTCCCTTCATCATCTTGGTGACCCTGCGCTGGGCTCTCTCAAGAAGTTGTATGTCCTTCTGGAACTGAGGGGCCCAGAACTGGACACAATACTCCAGGTGAGGTCTCACCAGGGCAGAGTAGAGCGGGAGGAGGACCTCTCTTGACCTACTGGCCACCCCCCTTCTAATACACTCCAGGATGCCATTGGCCTTCTTTGCCACGAGGACACATTGCTGGCTCATGGTCATCCTGCTGTCCACCAGGACCCCTAAGTCCCTCTCACCTACACTGCTCTCCAAGGGGAGAAAAAGTGGGGGGAAAAATCTTCAGGGGAATCACAGACAGTTAAAGCCATTGATTTCCCTTCTGCTCTGTGCCCTCCACCAAGAGATCCTGGAGTCTTGCAGACAGCTGTGAGGAGGCAAAGATGTGTCCCTCTCTTTGACTGCCACCCCCCTCCCCAGACTAGTGCAAACTTCTCTCCTGAAATATCCTGTGGCTCTGGTGTTTCTGGATGATGCCACATTACATCTGAGATATGTACTGCAATGTGGCCCATCCTATAGAAAGGACAAGGTGACTACTTCATCGCATCCCTGCAGCATCATGCCCTTGAATACTCACATGTTGGGAGCCCTCAGGCATTTCTCTGGAATTGCCCTAAACTTTCCCTGCTTGGACTCGAGGCAAGTCGATCAAGAGACCTCCACTTACCTTCAAGGCCTTTGGCTGCATCTGTTCCTGTATGCTTACTGGACTGGGACCAGTTTTATTTCCAAAAGGGGAGCCCTGGCTTTAAACCCTATTAGCTCAAACATGCGTGAAGCAAAAATTCAGTCTGAGTTCAACTTCTTTCTTTCTATTTAACAGCTTTGATTTAAACCAGAAGGCTTTGCCAGAGGCGATAGCACTAGGTGTCAGAATATACTGTAAGTAAATAAGTATGTGTAAAATAGGAAAGGGACTGGGACTTAAGTATTCATAACTAATTTGGGGTGGGAGATCTGTCATAAAAGAGAGCATTTGGTTTAGTGCTAGAGTGCGAGCCCATCCCACTTGTGATAGATGCTGTGACATGTCTCTGCAGCACCCATCACTTTGATACCCTCTCCAGCAGCCCCTGCTACCCTGCCTGCTCCTTTATGCAACACAGACTTGCCTCCCACATTAAAATTAAAAAAAAAAAAAAAAAAAAAGGGGAATTAATTCCCTGTTGCTGAAGAGGTCTTTGGGGTTTTATTCTGTTTTAGGACTCTACACCTCACAAAACAATTGACAAGCAAAAACATAAACATGATTTCTACAAGCCTGGCTCAAAACAGTAGTAGCTCCCGCTACAAAGCTTTTCTCTGATGCTGTATTGATTCGCCGAGCAGTGATCTGTAAATAGGGATTCTGCAACCTGGATATCCAAGGGAATCCCACAGCCCATGGGACACTGGCAGGGAGAGGCTGCCTGGGGAGAGCTGCTTGCAGAATCAGTAATGAATATGGCAACGACACATTTAGGGCTGGTTTTGCAAGTAAAGAAGTACTGGCCAGGCTCTGTGTAAGCATGGATATTTCAGTAACAGCCCAGATTTGGGAAGATTTGACAAATTAGTGCCAAACAATAGGGCTGCTTAGGGCTAGTGCTTTCATATGATTTGTTTCTCCTCTGGCTGTGATTTTTCAGTCTGAGAGTCAGAGAAAACTACTCTGGAGCTAGGAAAGTATAGTCACAAAGATGAATTGAAGACACATCTGCTGGATTGAGCAACATGGGTATGGGCAGCTGGTGCATTTTCAGTCTCTGGAGCTCTAGCTGCAGCAATGTCCTTGCCCCAGTTTTCTGCCCCATGCATCTGCTGGAGGTTATGACCCAGGTATCTGTCAGCAGGAAGAAATGCACACCTGCATCTCTGCCATGTGGTCTCACAGTCCCAAATGTCTGCTTAAACCATCACTGTAAAGGGAACTGAATAAAGACCATGGATGATGTCCAGAAGCTGGGGGGCAGCAAGGGGAGGGGGGTGATAGAGGTATTGCATCGTATTCAGCTGGCATTGCAACCAACACAATAATTTCAGAGTAGCTGGGGACATTACTCTGAAATTATCAATCATGTCTCCCTGATTTGTGTATCACAAATGTGTCCCCAATTTATCAGCCACAAGTTAAATCGTCCTGCAAACATCAAAGGAGCAGGAACTGGATTCTAAAAATCCTGCAGTATCGTTATTTTATTGTCGCTCTTCAACTATGTGATGGGATTGAATCTTTTCGAGGAGGTTTGATTTGTAGGCTTTCTTTAAATAGTGAGAATGATCTCGGGCTGAAAAGAATTCCTCCAATGATTGTGGTTAAGTGAATCTCTGGATCAGTTTGCCCAGAGAGCTAGTGGAGTCTCCATCCTTGGAGATTTTCAAAACTCAACTGCACAAAGCCACGACCAACCATCTCTGTCTTCAAAGTTAGGGGTGTGGCTTGCTCCAGAGATTTCTAGAGGTCCCTTCCAACATAAATTATTCTATCACTCTATGATATGATCCTCCCAAATGTACAGTTTACAAAATAAATCAGATGCCTCTTTTGTGATTGTAAAGTAAAGCCATCTGTGGTTTCAAACAGCTTTAAACTGGTTTAGAATACAAAATCATTACCATTTCTCCTGCACATTAAAAGACCGGCACTATCATTCTTTCTAGTAGATACTTTAGTTGCAAATAGTATTTTGCACAAAAGCAAGACTTTCTAATATAGATGGACTTTCAAGTATCATCTCCTCTCAAATATGTGCATTTACAGAGTAGAGTTTTGAATTCACGTGAAGATCAGCATTTTCCCTGAAGTGATGGTTATCATGTCTATGAACTAGGGGTATTCTGGAAGTTTAACATGACTTGACCCTTTGGTTTTAAAGGGAACAGATCTCGGCTTATGCTTTGGAGAATCTCACTCACAGAGAAGTTTTTGAGCTGGGATAAGGAAATGAGAAGCCAACAGGAAGATCTGAGTACTAGAAAACTTGAAAAGAGTTTGAAGCAGGCACTGGTATGGTTTAACTGAAGAATGTTCATATAGGCTGAGTAATCCAATTTTCTCACCTTGATGAAATTACTGTTGTGTAATCATTCTGTGAGTGACTCCTGAGCCTGATCAGGGATTTTTTGATAAGCTGGAAGGTGGATAAAGTCTCATATTGGAGTACCAGGTTCAGCACAGAGATGACAATAACCTTCATTTCCAAAGGCAGATGTTGTCCTCCATGACCTTCTAGTCTACAGAACTCATTAATGATGTCATGCCACAAGTATAAGCTGTTCAGCTGTCTCTAAGACATGGCATGAGCTTGTTTTGTGTTTAGTAGCAATCTCCTCCAATAAGCAAGACAAGGCATGGAATGGAGACTGTTAATTGTTTTATAGGAACTGATAGAAACAATTAACTAAGTAAGGGGTGGTTGTACGCTGAGGCATGTTTACTGGGCAGGAGAGGGCAGAAACTCCAACACTTGTTGAACACACTTCTTGATGCTTTTTATTTGTTCTTGGGTATAAAACATGTCAAGAAATGCCAAATGTGGAAAGATTTCAGAAAGCTCTGAGAAACCTGATTCTGGACATCAGGGCACGTCAAAAGGATGAGACATTTAGTCATATGTGGTTGGGATGACAGATGAGGATGCTGGAATAAAGGAAGGGTTTGTGCACTGATTGCTGCTTAGTTTTGTGAGATTTAGGGTGACCTTTCCCACTTTTGAGATGGCAAGTGATGTTTCCCAATTTGGCAATGGTCCCCGGTATCGTTTAGTCCCAGGAAAACTAGCAGTGGTGTAAATCAGTCCCGCACACCCTATGAGGATTATCCCAGGCCAAGAACCATTGCTGAGGGGTGGTATGGATTAAGCCTCTTGTTCTGGAGGAATTTGATGACGTGGAAGCAGCTAGATGAAGCTGTGGTGTTTTGGCACCTGGATAGGGCCCACAGTTGCTTACTTTGATACTCAAATAGGAACAATAATTATCCATCTGTGAATCCTTACCACTAACCTGAAACATTATAACAATGAAAAAAATCGATGACAAATGTTGATATTGAGCACGTTAATTGTGATGGCAACTGTAAGTTTGATTTTGATTTTTTAATAGCGTTTTACTTTCATGCTCCCCTGTTGCTCAAACGCTGTGTCTTAGACTGCTTTTATATCTGTTAGAATGAAAATAATTCATTAAAATTAAAAAAGCGGGCCAAAGTCGCAGCTGGTGTAAATTGCTAGAGCCCTGTGGATGCCAGCTTGCTCCAGCTGAGATCTGGCCTTACATAACCTCATTTTAAGGGTACGTTCAGGCAGCCTCTGCTGCAAGCCTTCCAGCTGAGCAGTTACACGTGTCCTCATTTCCTCCCTTCTAAGGAGTGGGCTTTTAATCTGTAAACACCCTCTAGTGCATAAGGATAATGGCCCCTTGCAAGAGCTAGGCGGGGTGCTTGCAGAGGAGACAGCAGAAGGGTGAGCCGTCAGCTGAGTAACTTGTCCCATCCCACTCTTCTTCTTCCAGGAGTGAGCACCAAGTTGATTCATGGGACGGTGAGGAAAATGGTGTCCATCCATACAGGGTGGGTTGCTACTGGGACACCTAGGACATATCCACACTCCTGTACTGCCCAGTACAGGAGTGTGGATATGTCCACACTCTCTGGAAAAAACCTACTGCCAGTAGGTTTTTTCCAGAGAGTGGTGAAGGAGGTTAGTGAGATGCTGGAAAGGATGTTCTACCTGTCGTCCTCCTCCCTGTTTTGAAAAATCCTACTCATCCAAAGGTATGTGTGAGGTGCTGCAGGTATAAGTTTCAGCCTACTCAGCAAAGTTAATTTTCTGAGCTCCTCCTTTCCCTAGAGGACTGTTTCTGGTGTCTCCAGCATGTGTCCCCATTTTTAAGCCAGGGTTTACTTCTCTGCAAGAAGTTGTAGGCTTGGCTGTGCTAGGCCAAGAGTAGTTTCCCAACCTGGAGTTCTTGGGAGTAGGCAGAGTATCCCAAGTGCTATTCCTTTCCATCTTTCCATACACATACACTAGCAAATCAGGCAATTTCAAGCCAAGTCACTGGGCATCATACTGCTAATTTTTTAGTATAATTACTAGTTGGGTCAAGGCTTACCAGCATGCTCCCAAGTAATCATAACCTGGGCTGGGTTCAGGACTCTACAGGCACCAGGGATCATTCCCAGCACTGAGTGTGAAGGCAGCTACCTGGTTTTGGAGGATGACGGAGTCCAGAGAAGCTCAGCATGAGCCAGTAATGTACACTGTCAGACCAGACGGCCACCCGTGACCTAGGCCGCATCCCCAGCAGTGGGACCAGCAAGCTTGGGGTGGGGATTTTGACCGTCCACTCTGCTCTGGTGAGACCCTCCTGCAGTGCTGCATCCAGCTTGGGCATCTGCAGGAGGACACAGAGCTGTTGGGGTGAGTCCTGAGGAGGCCATGGAGATGATCTGAGGGCAGGAGCACCTCTGCTCTGGAGCCAGGCTGGGAGAGTTGGACTGGTTCAGCCTGAGGAGGCTGACAGCTTCCTTACAGCCCCTCGAGGGGCTCCAGGAAAGCTGGAGAGAGGCTGGTGCCAAGGGCAGGGAGGGCCAGGCCCAGGGGAACGGCCTTCAGCTGCAGGAGGGCAGAGGGAGAGGAGCTGGGAGGCAGAAATCCTTCCCGGGGAGGGTGCCAGGGGAGGCCCTGGCACAGGGTGCCCAGAGAAGCTGTGGCTGCCCCTGGATTGTTGGCAGGGTTCAAGGCCAGGTTGGATGGGGCTTGGGGCACCCTGGGCTGGTGGAGAGTGTGCCTGTCTGTGGGAGCAGGAGGACTGGAATGAAATGACCTTTAAGTTCCTTTCCAGCTCAAACCAGTCTGGGATTCTAAAATTCCTGTGGTCAGTCTTGGCCCATTGGCCCCAGGAAAAGTGATCAGACCCCTGCTCTTTGTTAACTATTGTAGATATACTCTGAGATTCCTCACCTTGGTCAGCTTGTGGTGTGTGGGACAGGCCGTCAGGACTCTTCTTCCCTCAAAATATACCCCAGGGCCTGTGCTGATGTTTCATTCCATGCTCCTGCAACCCTCTTACACATCAGCATCCTCATTTCCAGCCCATCTGCTGCCCAAGGCATCCTCCAACACTTTCTGCTGGTGATATTCAAAGCCACCTCTGTAAATCAAACAGTGCCAAGGCACAGGCGCAGTCCTGTACTAGTCCATCCTGTTAAATTGTCAGCACAGTCTCTGGCAATTTTGGCTGAGGCCAAGTAGCATGGACATAACCACGTGGTGTCGAGTCATGCCAGCTGGCCAAGGATAAAGGCTGGTCTTCGGTCTGCTTTGTTTAATGGTATAGAGAGACCCTCTGACTCCATAATCCTATTTCTGGACATTTTTGCTGCCATCCTTGCTGTGACGGCTGAGCAGCCACTGTCATCCACATGAAGCATCTTTTTTTCCATCACACTTAAGGTGGTTTGTTGTGGGTTTTTTTTACAGCAGGAGCATCTCCTTTTCTTCCTGGTGGCATCCTGGGATACTCTGGAGAGGTTATTTCACCATATTTCTAAAGGCAGTAGCTTTGTCTTCTTATATACAGGCTTTGGCTCCTTAAAAATGTGCCTTGGCGCGGGGACAGCAATGACTTTGCTCCACGCAGTTTGCGTGCTACTGTGACATACGTAGTAAATAAGCGTGAGGGTAATTATACCAACAGGAATTCTGGGAACCCTGCCAGAAAAGAGGGGACATCCAATCCTTTGTGCATTTAAAGAAAATCGCCCTGAATCCCCCTCCCAACCCCAAATTAGTTCTATCTCTTGAAGCCATGATGAGAGTTAGAACTAAAAATAAATGCATGAACACAAATACACACACTCGTATATAAAAATAGCCAGCATTCAAAAAACAAAAAGCCTGAAGTTAGGCTCCTGTATCCAAAATTAAGCTCTTAAATAAATAAATTAGGCTGGTTTTCAAAAGCACAGTGCGGTGAATGGCTTTCACTGACATAAGAGGAAGCATCGTGTTGCTAAAGATTGAAGATCAGGACTGAGTATGGATTTGAAAGTCTAATTATAGAATCCCGTTTGGTACCAGCTTGACAGAGAACAACAAATTTCAGGTGAAATGACATTGATTTTTTTTCTTTTCTTCAGAGTTTGTCTACACTTAACCTGTGTTAGTGAAGGTAGGGAAAAGCTCTAAGACAATTAAATAAAATACCACAAAGAAGCAGTAGATATACTGGAATAAAACTGCTTACACTGGTGCTGTACGTTTGTGTTTGGAAATAAAGTTAAGCGTTGCCAATGTTACAGCTGGGTGAAATTTTATATTGATTGATTAGAAAGGTATTTATTGGTTGTGGGAAGCCTAACAGGGAAAATACTGCTTTTCCCAGTTATTTTCACATTTTCTCTGCTGAAAACCTCCCAGTCGATTGGAGATGAACAGGTTTCACTCCCCACCCTTCTCTCTCTTCATCAGATTCAGGTCTGAAGGATGCTGAAGAGAGTGCCATGTTTTTGCATGGACCAAAGAGACAATACAAATGGTCTGTAAATGGTTCTTGCAGCTGTTTTGAAAACATGCTGTTTATTCTAAAGGCTGTGACTTCTTTTGCTGGCAAAAATTATGGCAAAGGATTCCCAAGGTTACAATCCCATGTGGCCGTTGAAAAGGGATGAATTTGTCCTGCTGGGTCTTCCAGCACAGATCAGATTGGGCAGGTCTAGGCTTTATGGTGTCAGCTTCTCCTCCAGAAGCTGGCTGCTCACGGCTTGGACAAGTGCACTCTGCGCTGGGTTAAAAACTGGCTGGATGGCCAAGCCCAGAGAGTGGTGGTGAATGGAGCCAAATCCAGCTGGCGACCGGTCACCAGTGGTGTTCCCCAGGACTCGGTGTTGGGACCAGTTCTGTTCAACATCTTCATAGATGATCTGGACGAGGGGATTGAATGCACCCTCAGTAAGTTTGCAGATGACACCAAATTGGGTGGAAGTGTCGATCTGCTGGAGGGTAGGAAGGCCCTGCAGAGGGATCTGGACAGGCTGGATTGTTGGGCTGGGGCCAACAATATGACGTTCAACAAGGCCAAATGTCGGGTCCTGCACTTTGGTCGCAACAACCCCAGGCAACACTACAGGCTTGGGTAGGAGTGGCTGGAGAGCAGCCTGGCGGAAAGGGACCTGGGGGTGTTGGTTGACAGCCGCCTAAACATGAGCCAGCAGTGTGCCCAGGTGGCCAAGAGGGCCAATGGCATCCTGGCTTGTATCAGGAACGGTGTGGCCAGCAGGACCAGAGAGGTGATAATCCCCCTGTATTCTGCACTGGTGAGGCCTCACCTCGAGTACTGTGTTCAGTTTTGGGCCCCTCACTTCAAGAAGGATGTTGAGGTTCTGGAGCGTGTCCAGAGAAGGGCAACGAGGATGGTGAAGGGTCTGGAGAACAGGCCCTACAAGGAGTGGCTGAGGGAGCTGGGGTTGTTTAGTTTGGAAAAGAGGAGACTGAGGGGAGACCTTACTGCTCTCTACAACTACCTGAAAGGAGGTCGCAGTGAGGTGGGGGTTGGCCTCTTCTCCCCAGTAACAGGCGACAGAACTCGAGGTAATGGCCTCAAGTTGCGCCAGGGAAAATTTAGGTTGGATATTAGGAAGAACTTCTTTACTGAAAGAGTCATCAAGCATTGGAACAGGCTGCCCTGGGAGGTGGTTGAGTCCCCGTCCCTCAAGGTGTTTAAAAGACGGGTAGATGCAGTGCTTGAGGACATGGCCTAAGGGTAGACTTGGTGGCGGTAGGTTAATGGTTGGACTGGATGATCTTAGGGGTCTCTTCCAACCTTAACAATTCTATGATTCTATGATTCTGAGGAAGCATGTCCACCCTGGATGGAGGACCATCAGCAGGCAGAGAGGCATCTGCTCGTTAGTGGTGCTTAGAGGCTGAGAGCAGCAGTAAAAGATCTAGATTCTTATGCCAGGAGACTTTGGGAGAGCGCTTTTGGTGCTCTGTGACTCAGTTTCCCCACCTATGGAAAGGAAAAATGGTTTTGGGCTCAACTTTGAAAAGATTGTGGTCTTACTTGATTGAGAGAGTGAAATAACCTCCTTATGAGGACAGGCTGAGGGAGCTGGGTGTCAGCTTGGAGAAGTGGAGGCTGAGGTGTCAACACATTAATATCTCTAAATATGTAAAGGGTGAGTGTCAGGAGGATGGAGCCAGGTTCTGCTCAGTGGTGGACAGTGATAGGACAAGGGGCAATGAGTCCAAGCTGGAACACAGGAAGTTCCATGTGAATGTAAGGAAAAACATTTTCACTGTG
>VXBZ01007858.1:149659-192984 GCA_013399135.1 Heliornis fulica | reverse complement strand
TGTCGGGATTTTTCATTTTCCGTGGTCGTGAGGTGCGAACGGGAAGGACAGGGTGCTTGGGAAAGGGCAGGGCTTGCAGAGCTCCCTCTCCTTCTCTCTCAGCACCCCGTCCCTGGGGCAGTTCGAAGATACGAAGGCTGCTGAGACTTGGGTCCTTTCCTCCTGCTCCTCCTTGCTGTGCCATCTCTCCCTGAGAGCAAGGAGTGATCTAATCGTTTTGGCGAAGCCCCAGTTTGATGCCGTGAGCCCCTCCCACAGCCTCCAGAAGGCACTTCATCCCACAGTCATGCTGGCATCTGAGGCGGGACAGATGAACAGTCCCAGGAGGGGACATTTCTCTCCATTGACTAGCTCAGATGACTAACTTTAGGGTCGGTGCTCGGTGAAACAATTTCCTCCCCAAACTTCAGAGCACAGGGTTACAGCCACCACTCAGGATGAGAGGAAAATGACCAAAGATTAAATCATTAATATCACCGAGCATTAGAGAGAACCCTCTGAGGAGGTGCTTCCTTTCTAGGATGGCATGAGTCCTGTAACTTCTGGGCACCTTGTGCTGCCCTGACTGGGTCACCTTGGTTTACTAAAGTTGGCCAAAGTTTCCCTGAAGGCAGTTTGTGTCCCCAGGGTGAGGTTTACAGGTCTCCTTGTACACGTGCTATAGAAACTGACTTTTCCAGGCATGAGACATCCCCTTCTAATCAAATGTTGCTCAGAGTCTCGATGACTGACCATTGGTGAGCTGTGGTCTCCCATTTGTGGTTCACACATATGCTGAACGTGAAGGTGGTGTTTTATTGAAATGAAGTCAGATCTTTGAGGTACGTGAGGGAAGCTCCTTACTAGAATGCTGAAGGGGCTAAGACAACCTGTCAAGACACCACCATACCATGACCAGCATTTGTCAAGTAGCTTCTCTTTTTCTCATCATGCGAGCAAGCTGAGGGGGTTGTTTCCTTGTGCAAATGTGCAAATCCCAAAATCTCACGCTCACTTTTTCCTCCTGTTTTCTGCAGGTATATCCGAACTATGTACCTGGGGATTCAGAGCCAGAGGCGGAAGGAACACCAGCGGCGTTTCTACTGGGCTATGATGTATGAATATGCAGACGTCAATATGTTGCGCCTCCTGGAAACTTTCCTCGAGAGCGCCCCTCAACTGGTGCTACAGCTCTGCATAATGATCCAAAAGAACCGTGCAGAAACATTACCATGTAAGTGGCCCCCTCGTCCCTCCCTTCCACCCTCCCAGCCTCCCCTCTCTGATCCCATGCTCAGCTGCCAATGGATGTTTTGCTAACTGCCCATCCTGCACAACCTGGTGTGTAAGGGGCTGCCACTTTGGACAAATCTCATTCCAAATCCATGCTGCATTCTCTGAGTAAAATTTCTGCTTGTTCTACTGAGAGAAAAAACAAAACACAACTATCAATCAGAAAGAGAGATTCATGTCTTCTGCACCCAGTCCGGTCTAAAGAAATGATGGTGTTATCAGGAGGAGGCTATGGCAATTGTCATCATTCAGTTGCTACCTGCCACCGGGCAAATGTAGTCCTTCTCTGCCTCAGTTTCCCTCCTTACTTAAAGAGGATGATAAAACTGGCCAAATTTGAATTTGTGTTGCAAGGACAAACATTTCAATGCCTGTGCAATGCTCTGATGGTGTGAAGGGTAGTGTAAGGTGCTTGGTTTTATAGCTAAAGGCTGTAGGACTTTTGCTGGAGAGTGCCAGGATTTAAGGATTGGTCATTGGTACCATGGTATTCAGCACAACAGAGATGTTGTAGTGCAGGTGTCACTGCAAAGGTAGATAGATAAGCAGAGGCTTGGAAGCAACCACAGAGAAGAGTTTGCCAAATCTGATGTCCTTTACCATAGTGACGTCCTTGTTGAGCTTGGGGCATTCACCCCAGTCAAGAGGCATATGCCCCTGTCCCAGCCTTGGGGTGAGCAATTCTACCAGTTCATGCCCATGGGAATGTTGGCTGACCAGGGTTCACCAGCTTAAGGGAGAATTGTCCTTTCCAAGGACCAACAGTGGTATCAGCTGATGAGCTACTGGGTTGCTCAGGCCCTGCTCAATTCACACACAAGCAATGACACTTTCCTTCTCAAAGTCAGACTGTGGCATGCCATTTCTGGCAGACCTGAGATGTTACTTGGAGCTGGGATGGAAACTGACCAGTTCTTCAGGGTTAAGTTTTGCTGGTTGGACCAGACAAGGTCACCGCTATCTAGAGCATTAGTACATTGGACAGTTTTCCCCTTCCTCTATACTTTAAGCATGTCCATCACAGTTGCTTATAGAGGCCTCCCTTCTCATATTTATGCGGTCTTTTTCTGAAACCTCTCATCACAAGCTCTCCAGGCCTTCAAAGTGCTGGCATGACAAACATGCCTTTCTACAGCTCCTGCTAGACCTGCTTGCATTTACCAGCACCCCTTTCCTGCTGCTTCCAACATTATTAACCCTACTAAAAATGTATAAATCCCAACTCAAGAGGCTTGCCAGGGTGTTATGCAGATTGTTGGACTCGCTACAGAAAGCACTGGGTGAAGTTTGCTGTCCTCTGTTGTGCTGGAAGCCAGACGACACGGTTGAATAATCCCTCCGGGCTTTCAAATCTGCTGCTCTTTCAGTTTGCCACTTCCAGGCATGGCTGCCTAATCCACTGAACAAGCTGCATCATTTTCCAACCCCCTCTTCTTCAGCTATGCAGTTCCTCCGCTCCTCCACCACAGCGAGCAAGCTGTGCTCTCTTCCAAGGCAGTGCACGTCCCTGCCTGCCTCCCCGAGCCCTGGAGGGCTCTTTGCCTGCCACGCTCCAGCAGGCGAGCTCGCAGGGTCCCCAGTGCTCCCACTCCCTGCCTCCCTCCCTGGCCGTGCCAGAAATGCAGCCACACATCTCGGGGCTGTGTGCTGGGCACTGCTGATGGATACGAGCAGCAGAGCTTGCTCAGCGCTCCTGACTCAGGTGCAAGGCTTCCTCCATGCCCAGTTGGTCCTTCTGTCATCGTCCTCCTCCCGGTCAGTACGTAACTATGTGAAAGGAAATGAAACGCTGAGAGGAGCCGTTGAGAAAGGGAACACCAAAGATTTCCCTTAAAGCAGGCAGAAACCGAAGAAGATGGATATTGTTAGGAAAGCAGCGTGTTCAAAAACCAAGTCTCTCCCAGCAAATTGTGTCGATGCGAGCGAGGCTCGTCAGAGGAAGAGGCCAGTTCAGTCTCTAGACAGGGACAGTTTCAGCTGTGTCACACGCCACAGCAGGGCTTATAAACCCGAGCACAGCCCGTGCTAATGTGCCCAGACTCCAGCTATTTCCATGTGGTAGGCACAGTCTTGTATGGACTCATTTAGTGCTAGAACAAGGTCAGTTTACCATTTTATACTGCAAACATCCCTCCTCCAAGCCCCTGTCCTCCCTCTTTTTAACACTGCAATGCCAAGCACGGGATGGGAAGCCAAGCCAGGCTTCATTCTTCTCCAAATGGGTCAGCTAACATCTCCTATCTAAGGAGCTCTAGAAGGGGAGTTACTGGAATGGCTGTCAGGTTGTTTTGCTTGTTTTCCTCCTAATTCTCATGTTTAGATAGCTGTTGTGATAAGAAGAGTGAATACGCAGCGGGTCTTTTCTTAAACCCAGAGCATCTCCTCCAGAGATGTTTAGGAGCATGGTGACATCAAGGACTGGTCTTGCCTATTGTGGTTGCAGTGAGTAGGGGAGCACTGCGAGGACATGCAGAAGGGGATGCAATCAGGCTAGCACCTAATTTCCATATTTGTTGGGTGAGTGGAAGGAAGAAAAGCTTCACCATGCCCTGCAAGAAACATTTTACACTGAGACATATCTGGGTTGGGTGGAACCTGTGACTATTGCTCCTTCAATGCAGTAGGTCAAGTCCCAGCCTCAGTAAAGCTTGGGACAACACCCCTGTGGTCTCATGAAGGTCAGGATTTGTTCCTTCATCATATTCCTAGCCTAAGGTAGACCAGATCTCAGCTTAACTGCTGTGCCCACTGGCTCGGGAAGAGAAAAGCACAGGGAATTAAACAGCAGAGAGAGAAAAGAGCTAAGAACTCTGTGTACTGCATCAGGTGAGGAGGTCTGACCTGGAAGGTGCACGCTGAGAGTCTGGGCTGGAATGTTTTGTGCTGGGATATATGGGTTGACATCAGCTCCTGAACATGCACATGGAAGGAACTGGAATTGGTATGCAGTCCCTTTGTCAGCAATTCATCTGATGCAACCACAGTTGTGTGGATCCAAAACAGAGTCAAGGGAAGGTGAGGGAGAAAGGATGCCTCCGAAACTTGGATCAGCCCCTGTCCAAAGCACCCAAAGGACATGACATGAGATGCTCACCTTCCTTCAGAGAAGCTAGACAGAAGCTAGCTCATGCACGGAGCTTTGTTAAGCAAAAGGAAGCTGTGTGACTCCCATTTCATAATCACTCCTAGCAGATAAACCCCTTCACTTCTTGCAGAATAGAATCACAGAATCACTTGGGTCAGAAGAGACCTTTAAGATCATTGAGTCCAACCACAGTCCAACCCTTCCTAGTCCACCTCTAGATCATGTCCTTCAGCACATCATCTATTTGCCTTTTAAATACCTCCAGGGCTGGTGACTCCACCACTTTCCTGGGCAGCCTGTTCCAATGCCTGACAACCCTTTCAGTAAAGAAATTCTTCTTGATGTCCAACCTAAATGTCCCCTGGTGCAGTATGTAACCATCTCCTCTCATCCTATCACTTGTTACCTGAGAGAAGAAACCAACTCCCACCTCTCAGCACTCTCCTTGCAGGTAGTTGTAGAGAGTGTTAAGGTCTCCCCTCAGCCTCCTTTTCTCCAGACTGAAAAGCCCCAGCTCCCTCAGCTGCTCCTCACAGGACTTGTGCTCCAGACCCTTCACCAGCTTCGTGGCCCTTCTCTGGACACGCTTCAGCACCTCAATGTCCTTCATGTAGTGAGGGGCCCAAACCTGCACCCAGCACTCGAGGTGCAGCCTCACCAATAAGCCATCCTTAACCCACTTCGTGATGCAGAGATGCTTGTTCCTCTGCTCTAAATTGAAGCGAGAACATCTAACCAGCTTCAAGGAGACACACAACTTCTAGGCAGTTGGTGAGAGTTTTTCAGCATAAATCTCCTCTAAAGAGTTTTCCTTTTACTTACTTTTTTTTCATGTGGCTACTGTAAGATTTATTGAGATTTAGCAGAACGTAACATCCCACTCGTATCACGAGCGCTTCATGCAATGCTTTTGCTTGGATTTTGCCTCATGACCCTGCAGTATTCAGGGCACAGTTTCCCCCCCAAGAAGGCTTGTCTATGTACCAATAGCTGTGCCAATCTCTTCTACAACCCTGCTGTTGATCTGAAAGAGGTTTGCATGGCACACCTTCATTATGCAAAGCCCTGTGGGGATCACTGGGATTTTGCAAGGTGTCTGCATTCCCTCCATCCCACAATAAGCAGTCTGAAGCTGCTTGTATATTAAATAAAAAGCAACATTAGCTTCAGTTTTTATGAGGGTTTGTTCTTCTAATGGAGTGATACAAGTTAGATGCTAAAGAGGATTTTAGACATACATCACAGCTTCAGATGTGTGTTGGCTGCAGACTTACCCTGGTGGCATCTGCAAAGGATAAAGGCAAATCTTGTCCCTTTCAAAGTGAAGTCCAGTTTTATCATGTTCTTCCTCTTTCTGTCCCATGTCTGAGGGCCACTTATGGTCAGGGCTTGTCCTTTTTTGCAGGGGCACTCTTAAGGTGCTTTTCCTTGTTGCTTAGTTTGGAAAACTTAACTAGTCTTTGTGGGATATTGGAGGAGGAGCTGCAGGGGTGGGTTAGCTGTTGTCCTCACTGCCTAGAGAAGGCATTCCCTGTTGATCTGAGTCCGTTCAGGATGAGCCAACCTTGAGTTGAACACTTATACACCTGAGCGAGAGGTTTCCTGTCAGGGTGATAATGAGTTAAGTGTAACATGGAGATAAATTTCTTAGTTAATTTTCCCCTGATGACAGGTTGATGGTTCACCAAAACTATGCTGTGAATAGTGGGTACACCAAGAGCTACATAATGCCTGAAAAGTCCTGTTATATTCATAGAATTGTCAAGGTTGGGAAAGACCTATCAAGATCATCAAGTCCAGCAGTCAGCCCTACACCACTATAAACACTAAACCATCTCTTGAAGCACCTTATCTACATGTTTTTTAAACACCCCCAGGGACAGCGACTCCACCACCTCCCTGGGCAGCCTCTTCCAACACTTCACCACTCTTTTGGTGAAGAAACTTTTCCTAATATCCAATCTGAACCTCTCCTGATGTTCTTAGGGTAGAAAATAACACAGGGCACCATGACTTGTTGAGGAATAGTTTGAGATCTAAAACCAAGACCATATCTGAAGGACAACAAATGAGTTAATTAATTCTTAGTCTCCTTCCTACTCAGGCATCAAAGATGAAAGTAACCTTCTTAGCTGGGGTAATCAAAAGTGAGTAAAAGACTCACTAGATCTGAAATCTCATCCTACAAGTAGCACACCTAACCTTGAAAGAGCACTAGAAATTAGTGCAAGAGCCTTCATGCTGGCCTGGGCCAAGCAGGTTCGTCCATCAGAGAGCCCAGCAGAAGTGGTACCAGCAATGGACATCTATTATCACCATAGTTGCCCTTTTAGCATTGGCATGACATGGTTTTGGTTTGGACCAGATAACCCTGAGCCAAAAAATCCCCAAGGATTGCTTAGGAGTGAGCACAGACCAGGGACCATTCCCAGCAGGCAGCTGGACATGACACCTTTGGATGTCGGGAGATAGGGTATGGATGGGACCAGGATGTGCCTGAAGGCTACAGGGCTGGGGAACAATCCCTGCAAATACTTGGTTCTTGGTGGAGATGCAGCCACAGAGGACTACGGATGGGAGCTGCGGTGTTGGATGGAAAAACACGCTTAGGGGAAAGAGCTTGTTGTGAGGCGTTGCTGCTTGTTTTCCACAAGTGACTTTCAATTTGGGTGAAACTAAATATATACACTCCAACAGTGTTCAAACATGAATCCAAACCCCAAAATTCAAATCTCTGTAACCTCACCCCACAAAGTTGTCCCTGTCTGTGCAGAGTCCTAAAACCAGAGTTATCAACTGTAGATAAGCTATGGTTCACATTTCTATGCCAGCATCAGACTCCACAGGGATCAATGCAAAATAACAGTGACATGTCATCCACAGACCATGTTCAGGATGGGTGAGACATCGATGCAGCCCAAGCAAAGTCCTTTTCCTTTTCCAGGTCCACTCTGGGCTTTGTCTTGGGCTGTGAGGCAGGTCGTAAGGAAGAAAAACACTAAAACTTTGCCCATGGGATTGAAAGTGCATTATTTCTCCTTCCTCTCACGTCATTCTTAGGGGAATAAAAGACACGTGAGACATCCATCACCCGTCCCTGGTTGTCTGTGACAGAATAGGCATGAGCAGAAAATCAGTTACTTCTTGCATGTGGGCAAGGGAGAAGGACTGCAGCAGTTGTGTGCTTCCTGAAGGGTCTTGGCAGGGAGGAACCATGGTGATCTTCAGTGAAAGTCTCTCTTGATTCAACCACAGTTTCCCTTTAAATGTTCGTCAGCCAACCAAGGAGGAACCTCACGAAATGCCCAGATAGCTCCAAACACATAAGCAGCTCGCCTGGGAAGCCACTCATATGACTCAAGTGCTTTGCCAGACTGGGGCATATGGCCATGTTCCTGCCGTCCTCTCCTTCTCACCAAAGCCGGATGACAGATAGCAATTTGGTGCCCTGCTTGAAATGAGACGCTGGTCCCGAGCCAATTCCCAGCAGCAGCAAAAAGCCATCTTCACAGTTGGCAGTGGGCACTGAGGACGTCTTGCTCTGGCATGCTGAGAGCAGGCCAAGCCTGAGGCACACTGGCAGTGAGTGGCGTGGGGAAAGCTTGTCCCATCGTCAGCCGTATTGTCCTAGCGCAGTGGGGAAGGCCTAGGTCCAGGAGCCTTTGAAGCCTGTGACAGCTTTTTTTTCCCAATAGGCTTTGGAGCAAGCCCAAAGAGAGATGTCATCCCTTAGCCCATCCCCACCTGCAGCTTCTCCATCCACCGCCTTGCCATAGCTCTTGGTCTGTTATTGTGGAGTGCTGATAAAAAACCCTTCTGTTCTGTACCATGTGCCACCATCACGCATATGACACGCCACAGCCAATAAAGATGAGTCACCATTCACGGGACAGCACTGGCAGGTAGCCAGTGCTGCCAATTTTAGGCTTTGTAAGACTGTGGTAATCACTGGGAAGGGGTTACATCATCAGAGCACTACACAAGCATTAGCCCGTGCTGTTCCCTGGAGCTTCAGGACAGCTGAGAAACTGAGGCACGGAGAGGTTTGAGTAGCCTGAGGTCTTGGGGAGGATCTCTATGCTCTCTCCTGGGGAGAAAATTCATGCCAAACAGACTCCAGGCAGGAAATTAAGGCTTTTTCAGGCTATTTTATGCTGCAGACTTTCTTGGAGACATACCTCTCATGGCAGATTTGTACTCAGAGCACAGTAAAAGGTGGCTGCATGCTGCTGTGCAACTGGCTGGTATGATTCATGGAAATTCAACTCTTTTCATCTGTAGGTTTCTTCAGTGTGCAGCTCTGGGGTTCATGTCAGGCATCCAGGAGAGCATACTAGATAAACAGGGAGTATGTAAGCCACTCTGCAGAGAACCCAGGGAAGATGCAGGGCGGGTGCTGGGCAGGGACTTTTCTGTGTTTCTACTCATATGTGGATGGAACACTTCAGGTTGATGTGCTCAAAATCTCTGAGTACTGAAGGGAAGAACTTTCTGGTTTCAGAAACTGTCAGTTGTTTTACATGATTAACTTGGGATGACAGTTCTGAGGCTGGGAGTGCAGCAGATTTACTGAGTCAGTAGAAAACTCCTGAAATGACTTTTGTCCTAAGTGGCATTTGGCCAACCTCATGTTCTCAGTGCTCTCAATACATTCATGTCTTTGCACGGACAATCACTGGTGTGAGACGTCCACCAGGCACAGCCATTTCCTTATCACAGCAGCCCATATCTGATAAGGTGCAAACAAACCTTTGCAGTAGAGGAACAGATGCATGGTTTGATCTCAGCCTGTCCTTGGGGAAGGTGATGTTCATTAATCTGTTGAAGAGGCAAGTCTCAACTCCATCTTGTACACATATGAACTGAGAAGGCAAAAAGACCCAGAAGAGACAAGCCAACATAAGCATGACTTAATGGGTGGATGCTGGTGTGCCATTAAGTTCTGGTCTGCTACACATCATTTAGACCTTTGCAAGGCATACAAAGCATGGGAAGCAGAGGAAGAAATGGGTTCCTGCTGTTACCCTTGGAAATCAGGGTCCCTGGTACCTTCAGCTACCCCACTGCAAGACAGCACTGCATCACATCTGTTTTTTGTCACTCCCCATCACAGAAATGCTCTGCCAGACTCACTCTAAGCACACTGAATGAAGACCTCTTACCTTGGCCAGTGAGTGTGAACAAAGTTGGTTTTCCTACCTCATACCCATCAGGTCAAACACATTTCCAGAACTGGGATGAAGTTATTTCTCTAACATCCTGCAAACTTTCTATGTCCAGGCCAAACCATTGACCAGGGGTGGTTTGTAGCATCCATGTTTGGTACTGTCACAGACTGTTTGAAATATTGCCTTGTTGTTGCTTCATCTCCAAGGAACTGGCTGTGGGAGCTGTATTTATAGTAGGAAGTTCCTTCACTAAATCCTGGCAGAAGATGTTGCTTCCTCAATCTGGTGACGAGTCTGTTGGGTTTCATCTATGTTAATAAATGGAAACACACCAGAACATGAGCACAGCCACTGGATCTCGGTCATCCACGTGGTTAGTTATCGTCACAGTCCTTGGCACATCTTTAGCCCACAGCAACTAGCACCAGCCCAAATGATTTCCAGGCTTGGCTCAGGTGCTAGCATGGGCTAATGACAATTCCCAGCAATTGGTCTGGATTGGGCCACCCTGTTCCAGAGGCTGAGACAGAATAACAACATGGATGTAGCATTCAACAAAATTAGGCTTTTCTCAATTACTGATCTCTAGGCACAGGGTCACAGGTTCAAAAGCTGTCCCAGACCTGTGCTTGGGAAAAGAAATTCTCATGGTTATTTTCAGAAGCAGACAACAGAACACTTAGGACCTTCCAGTGCTGATGTGCTCCCCAATTTTTCAGTCTTAGGACCTTCCAGTGCTGATGTCCTCCCCACTTTTTCAGAGTATTTTGGACCCACCTACAAGATTACAACACCCTTTCATCTTGTGATAGGCAGATTGAAATTACTCTCTATGGCTACAGTTCTAATCTGAATTTAAAAAGAATGCCAGTATAAAGATGCTGCAGCAAGTATCAAATGTACAGTGTTAAAATGCAAGTATATGGTGTGTGTCTGCGTACTCGTGTTGTTTCATTCCAACTATCCCTGCTCAGGTCGTGGAAATGAGCGGGGAAAGATTGTATTCTAAATGAAGCCACGTGCTCTTTTTCTGAAGAAAAAAAAAAAAAGAAAAAAAAAAAGTGGGTTTTTTTTTTCCTGATTTCAGTTCAATCTAGTTGTATCATAAGATGTGTTTCTTTTCTAAAGGTTCCTAGTGGTACAGTTGAAATATCATTAGGTCTGAAAAATCTCAGTAGAAGAGGTTCCTTCTGATCTTTGTGGAGTGCAAATTGGGAGCAACTCTGCTGGAGTCTGTGAAGATATTTAATATACTTGAGAATCGGAGCAAAAAGTTGGTGCCTAAACGTGTCTAAAAAGTCTTTCACAAAGGACCAGCTGTTGAATGTGCGGTATTCCTCCAAGAGTAACTCCTCTTGGGGTTGGTTGGATTTTGCCATCTTATTATTCCCAGTTAGTCACATGTTAAGGGTCTTTTCTCTTGTTTCTCTGGGAAAGTCTGTTCTAAATAGCAGAGGGAAGAAACCCTAGGTCTCAGCAATCAACATCTACACAACACTCCTCTTGAAACCAAGAGGCTAAAAGAGCAGCACAGTCTTGCCTAGGTGTCTATAGTATCTAGAGATCCATAGTAGATCCATGCTAATGGTAGTGATTAGCTCTCTATGTTAATTATAAATGTAGCTTAGGTTGACTTTTTTCTCCTGTCTCAGGTGCCTGGTAAGATTTAGATGCCTCTGGGCCGTGCTGATGGCCACACAGATGAAAGACTCTGCTTAGGCTACTCTGATTTTTAAGTGGGATCACAAGCAAACGTACACAAGAGGAACCAGAATGTACACCAAGAAAAAAGCATGGAAATCTGTAGAGATGACTTGTACAGTTATCTGCTGGTCGTGTTCCTTTCAGGTTGAACCAGATTTCTGTGATAGACTCTGCTGCCCTGTACCATTGCCTGCAAAGAGAGATTTTGCTCTGCATGCACAGATTTACACCCTGTACTTGCTGAAGGTGTTGTCAGGACATTGTGATGGGGCATTTAAATTTAAATCTCTTGGGTTCTGTCACGGAGCTTCAAATCCTGTAGTGTGTGGCTATTCAATTTTGTGGATTCTTTTTCAGTGTGATTTTGGGACAGTGGTTAGAAGCCTTCAGATTAGCAGGAATTTAACTTGAAGTCTTTATAATTACAGTCATGACTGTGCAGAGGGTATCTTGCCCTGAATAGAGTGGCAATTCATACAGCCTTTGACAAAAATAGACATGTGTAAGAGTTCGTGTGCTCTATTTCCAAACCACCTAAACCGTGCCCAGGAAATCCTGGCTGCTGCTTTCCCAGCACATTCCCACTGCAGAATTAGCTTAGGTGATTGGTACCTGGATAAATTTAGACCAGGCTCAGATCAGACCGTCTCTCATTCCTGTATCTGTGGCTTTAGAAGACAAAGATGCACATAATTCTTTGTGCTGAATGTCTCTATGAACTCTGATGCATCCCTCCATGCCCTTTGGAGGATGTGCTGGGGAAGTGTGCACTGGGGCATGGTGGGAAGATCCTGGTGAGATGTTGTCACTTGTGTAAATTAGCTTGAGTCCTCACTGCAGGGGTATGGGTTACTGGGCTATGCAAACCCCAATTTAAATAACAACAGCAGCTATTCTTTTGGAAAGACCATCAAATGTAGCCCCACATCAACATCAAACACATTATCACTAAGATTAATGAGATTGCTAGTTAACAGGCTTAAAATCACATAGGAAAGAACTTTTCCTATATTAAGAGGTCTAAAATAGTATCTGCTGAAGTGGAACTGTTTGCTTTTGGTCAGAGGGGGGGCAACAAATTCGTTTCTTTATATTTTCTTAACATTTAGGGGAAGTTTCAAGATGGACAATTGATTTAAAAGTAAATAGCTACAGGTCATAAATAATATCATATTAATGTCTCATCAAAAGGGATTCCAAAGGAAAGATTATCCTTGTTGTGTGCCCATCTCTCCTCTATTCCTTGATTGCCTACAGCTTCTTTATTTATCCCAGATACCTGAGTAGTCTTAGACTCCTGTCATGTATTGCTCTCCCTGAAATGTGTGATTTCTAGTTCAATTTCCTCTAACTCCACCTTTAGACTTCCATCGAAGACTCCAGGGGATGGTTAGACCTTCATAAGAAGTCTTTTCTCCATGAAGCAGGGTTTGCCCGAGTAGCTCTAGCAATAGTCATGCTGTCATTTTCCTCAGACGTAGCTTTGAGACCACAGATGAGACCAGATTCCTAGAAGGCTTAAGCTGTACTGCCAAAATAACATTTCTCTGGCATAAAGCTGTCAGTGTGTGGTTTGCACCTTAGCTCTATCTGCCATGCCTGGGCTCCTGAGAGCTGTCTGGACATGGCAGCCACCGGGGTGGGGGTTTACTCTGCCAAAACAACCCAGCCTGGACAATCTGATAATATCAGAACCTCAGTCTCCAGGAGTTGAACCACAGGTCTCCCACATTATTTTTAAGCAGTTAAAGGGGATTATATGGCCATGTTTGTGACAGGCAGAGGACTGTGTGTGGATTACATCTGTATGTGTAATGCAAACAGCGTTGGAGCCCAAGCTCTGGCACTCAGCCAGTTCAGTTAACGTGGTACAGTTTTGGCCAGCTAGCCCTTTCCCAAAGCTTTCCCAGAAAAATGACTTCACATTGGCCAGGGATCATTCCCAAAAGGCAGATTAGATACAACTACTCTGTTTTGAAGTTTGAGAGGGTTTAATAGCATAGATGTGGCAGACTCTGCCAGCTGGGATAAGGGTCAGGGAATAGTCCTGGCTCTGTTGCTTGTTTGCTGGTTCAGATGTCACCACAGGTTCTCTCAAGGTTCCCATGTCCTTTCTCCTCTCTGCTTTTTTTTTTTTTTATGAGCCATTATGTGGTGTTGAGCCACTATACAAGATCAAAGATCCTGGTTAGCTGGATGAGGAGGCCTGTTTGAAGATCTGTGCACAACATATAGGGACTGAGATGTCAGCTTCAGCTACATGCCGCCAGAAAAGCTTCAGATAGGGAGTAGATTTCAGCAGCTTTTTTTGCCTACATGAAGAAGTAAAAACTGAGATACCTGTGGTCAGTATCTTAGGGCAGAAGCTGTTCTGGAAAGCAGATTGTGGACCTACATGCCTGTGAGGACTGTACATACACTCCCTTTGAGATCAGCCTTCTTCTCACTGATGTAGCACAGGATATTGTCTTTGTCTTGATGGCACTTTCTTGAGGGTGGTGATAATGCTGCTTGGCTGTTCTTGAATATGTGCTCCGATCATGGCAACCTGCTCTCATCAGGTGGGGTTGTTTTGCCTGCTTGGCCTTCAGTAGCATAAAATCATAGTGTTGCATCACTTGAATTTGTGCACATTGTGTTGGGTCTGTCAAATTGGGCTCTGCAGAAGCTGATGGTAGCTATTATTCTCATCTTAGAGGCAGGTGAGGATTTCCAAGCCTCCTTTTTGCTCTCCATACTTTGCTGGGACACTGGGCTCTCCTCTGAGCTCTTGAAAGGATGTGGTAGATGCAAAACCACTGCTATCTAGGCAAATTTTCATTTTCCCACTTCTCCTTGTTTGGTCATTTCAATTTGATAATCCACACCCCAGGCTAAGTCAGTAGAAAGTCAGAGAGCTATCTCCAGAGGTCAGCTCACCCCCTGTCTCAGAGAGCTCTCTTTGGGTGGGATGAAGACTGAGGCCACATGTTGCAAGGAAGATACTCTTAAGAACACTTTAAAATAGGGAGAAGCTTTGCCAGTCCTTATGTGGTGGGTGATAGCCAACATTTTCAACAGGAGATTTGACACTTCATTGAGGGTATTCAAGGACAATCCAAAGCAGAGGGCAGATTATCCCATTTCTGCTTGGCCCAGGGTGCTTGTGCCTCTTGCAGAAGGATCAGTCATTGGCTTGCATCCAGGAGAAGATACAAGACTGGATGGCCCCAGGGCCTGAGCCAGTTTGGCAGCCCCCGAGTTCAGGAGGAGATGAATAGGAGACATGACAGAATCAGTCGAGATAATGAGAGCACAGATCAGACGAACTGGCCAGTCACCTCTTCTAGCAGCAGGAAAAAAAAGGGCATTAGAGAGAACTGAAAGGTATCAGCATGAAAGGGGAAAAAAGTAAGTCCTTTGAAACACAACCCATAGTGAACCTGCGGATTTCCTCAAGACAGTGCTGAGGCGAAGGCTGGCGGGGAACTAAAAAGAGATGCAACATTTCTGGGGTCAGTGAGGACATCTTAATTGAGCAAAAAGAAAAGGTTTTCAGAAGCATTCACATTTCAGGACATGAGCCAGGCTTTAACTGTCAAGGGGTGGGAGAGCAACTATCCATGGGAGAAAGCTGTTCTCAAGTTGTCTTGCTATGGACTTAAGCACTCTCACAATAGAAGGTTTTGGAACATGGATGTTCCTCTGGCCTAATGTGGAAGAGCCCTCCTTACGTTAGCCTGAATATGGACTGTCCTTTATAGAAACTCAGTGCAGGGCCCAGTGGGACTCAGTGGTAGAAAACCCTCTTCTTGTTGCCCAGACTTACTTGGAGACTGGTCTCTGAAGTGAGTTACTTGCCTTTGCTTCCTGACTTTCTCAAGTCACCAGCAGATTTCTGATTCTTATGGACTGGTGAGGCTGTGTCCTGTGGGAGTCAGATCTTGGTGAAAACAGGGCTGTGATCCTCCTTGGAAAGTCTCAGAAGAGCTTTCTAGCAAGGGTGCAGATGCTAAGGATTTGAAACTCACCCCTTGACCAACAAAACCCAAACATTTTTCACGTGAAAAGAGAAAAGGACACTACACCTTCAGAGGTAAAAGTAGAAAACCCAATTTTTGACCCAGATCTTTTCCCAATGTCAGGCTCTGGTTTTTCATTGCTGGGCACTCCAATGCCAAGTAATGTACAGAGGTCTGTACACTTCATGTCAGACTTGCAAATGATATTCACCAAAGGTGGAATAGTGCTCATCTGCCATAATGGACTGGTAGCACACTGGAAAAACTGGTTAAGGAGGTGTCCTGAAGTCCTATGAGGAAAATGAAGGTCAAGACAGTCCACGGAGGTCTTGTACACAAGAACAGAGTGTTAAGAGTTAGAAGGGACCTTGAAAGATTCTTTAGTCCAACCACTCTGCCTGAGCAGTATCACCTAGATTAGGTCACTCAGGAAAGTGTCCAGATGGGTTTTGAATGTCTCCAGAGAAGGAGACTCCACAACCTCTCTGGGCAGCCGGTTCCAGGGCTCTGTCACGCTCACAGTGAAAAAGTTTTCCATTACGTTCACATGGAACTTCCTCTGCTCCAGCTTGGACCTGTTGCCCCTTGTCTTATCACTGGCCAATGCCTAGAAGAGCCTGGCTCCGTCCTCCTGACACTCACCCTTTACATAATTATAGACATTAATGAGGTCACCCCTCAGTCTCCTCCAACCTGAAGAGACCCAGCTCCCTCAGCCTTTCCTCATAAGGAACGTGTTTGACTCCATCATCCTGCTGGCCCTGAGCTAGACTCTTTCAAGGAGTTCTATGTCCTTTAAGTGAATGGCTCAGAACTGGACACAATACTCCAGGTGAGGTCTCACCAGGGCAGAGCAGAGGGGGAGAAGGACCTCTCTTGACCTACTAGCCACCCTCCTTCTAATGCACCCCAGGATGGCCTTTTTGGCTACGAGGGCACATTGCTGGGTCATGGTCATCCTGCTGTCCATCAAGACCCTCAGGTTCCTCTCACCTACACTACTCTCCAACAAGCCAGTCCACAACCTAAACTGGTACCTGGGGTTGTTTCTCCGCAAATGCAAGACCCTACACTTGCCCTTGTTAAATCTCATTCAATTTCTCCCTGCCCAGCTCTCCAGCCTGTCTAAATCTTGTTGAACGGCAGCACAACCTTCTGGTGTGTCAGCCACCCCTCCCAGCTTTGTGTCATCAGCAAACTTGCTGACTGTGCACTTTATTCCCTCATTGAGGTCATCAGTGAATACATTGAACAGTACTGGACCCAGTACTGACCCTTGAAGGACTCCACTAGTTACAGGCCTCCAGCCAGACTCTGCCCCGTTAATGACAATCCTGTGGCTTCTTCCCTTCAACCAGCTCTCAATCCAGCTCACTACTCTATCCTCCAGGCCACACCTCCTCAGTTTTATTATCTATATTGTCTTTGTTAACTATACACAGGTAATGGGCAATAATTTTCCATGTTGAACTTGAAAACCAAAGAGGGAGAATGACAAAAATAAGACCAAAGTCATTCCCACCTTTGAAATGAAAGAAAAAAAACCAGGAAGATCAAGCACCAAACCCCAGGAGGAACAAGTGAAATCAGACTGGGGTCTGCTTCTGATGCCTTTAACTCTGGTGCAAATAAGTAAAAACTGAGTAAAAAAAAAAGGGGGTGTGACTTTGAGGCAATGCTGTTGCAAAAGCATAATCAGGCTCTGTCTCTTTTGTATGAAAATGCATTTTCACTCCGCATTCATCAAAATTAAAGCCTGTTCCTAGATCCATACTGAGATCCGGGAAGGAATGTGCCACCCAAAGGGGAAAACACAATAACAGGGTTCACAGCACCGAGCCTGAGCAGGCAGCGAGTGTTGCCGAGGAACCGAGACATGGCACTTGGCATTAAGCGAGCTCAGCCTTCGCACAGGGCTTGGTGGAGGGTTCGAGTCATCCTGAATCAATATTTGCTGTCCAGCTCACCCCAGAGAAATGTTGGTATCTTCCATTTTGGTTTAGTGGAGTTTTCCAGAGAATTAATATTAAAAAAATAGAGCAACATTTAAGCATCATTTTCAGGTTTAAAGGTGCAGGCACCACACTAAGTACTTAGGGAATGTGCTACAGCAAGTGCATTTGAATTACTTACTGCCAATAACCTGCGGCTGGATTTGTGATAAAACCTTAGTGAAAAGCTCTCTCCTCAGCTGAACAACGCTGTGAGCGAGGAGAAAATGGATGTATCATTCATTTTATATACTCATGTGTGTGTGTGTGTGTGTGTGACTTGTCTACAGCTTTTATTAGAGTAGTTGTAAAACAGTGTGTAATTGTGCAGTATGAATAGTCCAGATAGGCTGGCATGGCTTTCCTTTTTATTCCTGCATATATATTTATATATATATGGGTTTAAAAAACAGCAGTGGCAATTTAAGGGGAGTCATTGGTTTGAATCTGTCTTGTGGATGTGGATATTTCTGAGGTGGCCTTCTCTTTTTCTGGTTCGATAGTAAAAGCTAGAGGCTGAAAACTGAAACAGGCAGAAAATCAGCCTAACCTGTGAGCTTCAGCAAGGCTCCTCTTGAACTTGGAGTGGATCATGCTCCTCTCCTCTGGTATCAGACTGCTACCTACATTATACTCTAGTCCACTCTACTCACATTTTCCTAGCAATGGCTTTTGTTTCCTCTTCTCAGAGACTATCAGAAATTTTAGCTTCTTATACAGATACAGTTCAACTTCTTATACAGATGCCTTGTTTTTCGCTGCTTTCTCATTTCTCATCACCATTTACTGTGACTTAGTCTCCATGTTTTACCACTGAGGATTGTTCATTAAGTCCCCTGAGAAAGACAGAATCACTAAAGCAAGATGTCAGTGTCAAATATTTCAAGATGATGGGCGAGTTCGGATTCAGACATTTAAACACAGGTGTCTTCAGTGGACATGTCTCCATGTGATGGGGGTGTCCAAGCCTCCCTTGTGTTCTCTGGAGATGTAGGCAATACATCCACAGGGTCTAAATGAAGACCTTTGTACAGCTCAGTTAGCTGTAATGACTCAGGAAGCAGATTGGTTGACTTTTGCCTAATGTCATTAGCGATGTCCTGAGTACCCTCCTCACTCCAGCTCCCAGCTCAAAAATGTTCTTGTTATCTCTGTGTTTGTCACATCTGCCAGCTCCACATGAGGCTCTGGAATATCCTAGAGCATCTCAAGTGTTGCTGGATTTCCAACTGTAATGGTTCCACCAAGTCCTAATTCTCCACTGAGTAAAGTAAAAGACATCACTCACCCATGGACACCCTGAGGGCAGTCTCGTTAGCATGGATTTTACATGAAACCTTGGCTAAATTCTTCAAATCTTAGTCCTTCTTCTGTTAAATGAGGCCAAGTTCTACCTCAGTGTACTGAATTTAGGCTAGCAGATGTCTCACCATAAGGACTTCAGGGCACATTACTAAAGGGATCTGGGAGACTAATTCCTGTGATGCATCATTCAAGACACATGGGCTTGACTCCTCAATGATGCTGACTACAGCCTGTGAGTCACTCGTTGCTTCTAGCAAGAGACATGAGGAGATTAAGGACTGTTCAGCCTGGTGCAGAGAGTTAGGAGAAAACCCCAGTCTGACTTGATATGGGCAGGTGGAATACAGATCCCACAGATGCAGCCACAGGGCTTCCAGACCCATGGTAGCTGATGTCCTCCTGACTTGAGGATGCCCATAGAAATATCGCAGTGCCTGGCAGGTATTTTCTACTCCCCAAACTCATCACGGAGTGGGAGGAGAGGGAGTGGGTTTTTTAAATTACTTCAGTTTTAAGCCAACCCCAACCCTTTGATAAACAAAACCTGTGAGGGAGTTGAAACCCACTCAGGCTGGATGAAGGTGCGTCAGTCACCATGTGCAAAAGTCAAAATCAAAATAAATAAAACATACTTCCCATGTGCTCCAACTTGCCAGGACCTTTTTTCTAGTTGTAATTGGAGGGGTCTCTTAGTTTCTTACAAATAAGGCCTGGAGAAGTGGAAAAGAAAGGAGAAGTGTGTCCATGAGAACAGTACATTGTATGATGTCACAGGCTAGAAGTAACAGGGAATAGCAAAATCATGGTCAATTTGACAAAAGCCAAGCCCTGCTTTGTGATGTAGGTCTGTACGAAATAGAGAGGGAAAAATTTCTGTGGCAACACAGTAAGGCATGCTGGAGAAGTCTTTTTATGGCTCCATGGTTCTTGTTGACATCCACCTACTGATCTCATCCCCCCTGCACCCAGGTCCAATCCTGCTCGTCACTAGGATGCCACAACTTGTATTCGGCACAAGGTCATGAATTTTTAAAGAACAGCAGCAATATGTCACAATGCCTTCATTCTCCCCCCTCAGATCTGAGTGCACATGAGAAGGCAACAAACTGTTTTGTACGGGTAGGACTCATCCCACCTGATTGCTGGTGTTCGCACTCCCCTGTCAAGGGATGGAGTCAGACACTTTGGGAGCATGAGTCAACCCCTCTTGTCCCACACATGGATCTTAGGACAGGGTGAATCACTTTCTGGGGGTGTCTGCCTTTTCTCTGTTGACTCAAGGAGATGTTCAGATGACTATCAGCAGGCATGGTACCATGCAAGCCGAGTGACTCAACGCACACACTCAGCCAGCTCGGTGCAATTTACAGCAAAGGCTCTGATTAGTGTCAGTTCTGCACTGGAAATGTTATGGTGGGAAAAGCCTGTATGTATACACTGGGTTTTTGTTTCTGGTGTATTTTATTCCTCTCTCTGTCCTCCAGTAAATGAAGCCAACAGGAACATTTTTAAGCCAGTGTGACACATCTGTCTCATGTGGGTTGAGTTTCGGGACGCGGGTACATCTAATGCCATACAAGTTTCCAGTATAACTGAAGTAAAATAGTACATTACTTTTTCTTTCCTGCTAATCATGGGAAGATTTTAACTGAATAGCTTACAAGACACTGCAACAAGCAGTACTTATACACATAGCAGCACTTTAGCTTACAAATTATGTGGCATTGCTCAGCCTTCCAAAACCATTAATTATGTCTACCAAAAGTGTAACAAATCTGTTCGGTTAAAAATAAATCTAATATACATCTGTTTGGGGTTGAGGCTATCCACTTCCATAAGTTTCCATCAATAAGAGCCCCCCAGTCGTATATGCATCTATTGAGGACTTAGAATTTGGATAAAATTGTGGTTTTCTTAAAGGTGATCTTACTGGTTTGCAGAGCTGGTGGTTTGTTGGGGTTGGTTGGCTTTTTTGATTGGTTTGTTTTTTTAGTTTGGGGTTTTTTTTGAGAAGGGAAGGTTCTTGTTGGTGATGTTTGGTGGTTTGTTTTTTTTTTTAATTCAGTATGGAAGCTAATGCATGTGTGAGCCCAAAGCCAAGGTTTTCAGAGAGATTGAGAGCTGGTGAGAAGGCATAGTTTTGGTGGACCTACAGGCCTGGAGAATTTCAGTGAAGGGCAGAGGTGGATGTCTGCCACCCTTTCTGAACACTTTCTCCATCACCTCTCCACCAGACAGAGCTAGGCTGGAAGCAGATAAATCTAACCCCACCACACCGTGGGGAAGGCCCCTCAAAGACAAGACAATAAAATCTCTAGACCGAGGTCTGCAGCGTCAGTGGATCTTCCTCCTGACCATGTCCTTGTGGACAGAGGGAAAAGCGAGAACAGGAGAAGAAATTTAGGGATTTCAGGCATTTTAGTTTTTTAACCCTAAACAGCTGCAGCAAGCTGCTGCTTGGATTTCCATAGAGTAGCAAAACAAATCAAGAGCTGGACATATTTTCCAGTACGCTACACATCAGAGATGGAGGGGCTTCTCTTACTGTCTGTTTTGCTTGAAACCGTTACCGTTTTTCCTTCAGACTTCATAGGTGATGCTCCCAGAGAAGTCTTTGGCAAAGGCCCAAGCACAGTCTAGCTACCAAATTAGTTAGCTTCCCATCACGGATCTTACTCCATCATCTGTTCCCTCACCTGCAGAGCAGTTGTCCACTGAGCAGCAGTGGGAGCAAAGGAATGAGATGCCAGTGGCCTCTTCTTCTCCCAGGAATCTGTCAATTAATTTTTATCACGATGCTTTGGTCAATGAGTTGTTCAATTTACCCTTGTGATAATCAATATTATTGTATTTTTAAAGCTCCTCGAGTGTGATAAGGAACTGTTTTATCCATTGGAGCAAATAAATCGTTTAAGTGTTGGTTGTAATGAGGAATAAGATCAAGCTCCTCTGGAATATGATGGGTGTCCTCCCCCCTGCCAGAGTGCAGGGGAACAAGTTGGGAAACGATCATGACCTCAGGGCAGGCAATGATGGGAGCAAGTATGGCAAGGTTGGACTGCAATGGGCAAAGCTGCATGCTGGTAGTGGCTCCCTCCTCAGTCCCAGAGTGGGCAAGGAGATGGACCTGAAGTGTCCCTCCAGGAGGTCCCACCAAGAGCAGAATGAGACAGGGCTGGAGATGTGACTCCAACTTAGATCTGTGGTCCATCCAGGAGACAAGGCTAGAGATAAGCTACGTCCAGTATAGGTCTTCGGTCCAGCCTGGAAACAGCCAGGGATGTTGCTGGAGGGTTGATTTTTTTTTTGTTTGGGATCCCTCAGAGGAAGTGGATGAGTCTTGATTGTTCCAAGTATTGATATATTCATCTCCATGGGACCACAGGGTGACAAAAAAACTGACCAACTGCCTTTTTTTTTTTTTTCCAGTTGCCCCACTGATATTTCTGTATTTCTCTCCTCTAGACTGTAAGGACAACCTGATGTGAGTTGAACATTCGGGCTACCGAGCCTGCCCCAGATGCAATAATTTAGTGAGCAGATGATGTTTTCAACCAAACCTCCTGTCTAACTCAGTGGATCTGTGTGTCTTCCGGCAGGTGTGTCCTCTGTGGCCTCCCTGATGTCCCTGGCTTGGGTGCTAGCCTCCTATCACAAGCTTCTTCGGGACTCTAGGGACGACAAGAAGAGTATGAGCTACAGAGGGGCCCTCATCCATCTCTTCTGGCGCCTCTTCACCATCTCATCCCGAGTTATTTCTTTTGCTCTCTTTGCTTCCATCTTCCAGCTCTACTTTGGGATCTTTGTAGTGGTCCATTGGTGTGCCATGGCTTTCTGGATCATCCATGGTGGGACAGATTTCTGCATGTCTAAGTGGGAGGAGATCCTCTTCAACATGGTGGTAGGGATTGTGTACATTTTCTGCTGGTTTAATGTCAAGGAAGGGCGGACTCGATACAGAATGTTTGCGTATTACACGGTAGTCCTGACAGAGAACGCTGCCTTGACACTCCTTTGGTATTTTTACAGAGATCCTGACACTACTGACTCATATGCCGTGCCAGCACTGTGTTGTGTCTTTCTTAGCTTTGCTGCTGGGATAGCTTTGATGCTGTTATATTATGGTGTGCTGCATCCCATGGGGCCAAGAGCTAAGATCTTTGCCAGCTCCTGTTGCGCCGAGCTGCTCTGGGGCATTCCTTTGCCCCCCGATGTTGAGCCCATGGCACCCCAAACCCCTGGGTACCGGGGGGCCCAGGCTACGCCCACCAGAGCGGTCACGGAGCAACAGGAGGAACTCACAGCTGACACTTGCTTGCCCGTTTTCCAGGTGAGAGCAATGGTACCATCTACTCCATCTGGGCGACCCTACCCCCCCGAGGGGCCTCTCATTAAGATTGACATCCCAAGAAAAAGATATCCTGCATGGGATGCTCATTTTGTAGACAGGAGGTTAAGAAGAACTATCAACATCCTCCAGTATGTCACCCCCACAGCTGTAGGTATTAGGTATAGAGATGGACCTCTCTTATATGAGTTGCTACAATATGAATCTTCACTTTAAAGCTCCTTAAAGCAAAAGTAAAAGAGGGGACCTTATTTTTGTTTACGGTAAACACAGATCATGAAACAAACACAAACCTTCAGATAAGCTTTCTTTCTGGTTGCTGTATGTATAAAAAAAAAGATATTCTCTATGTTTTGTAAGTAAAAACAAAAAGAAAAACTTTTCTTTTGTTTTTTACACACAAGAAACAGTATTTCAACTTCCACACCTAGGATTCACAGGTGGAGAAGGAGGCATCTCCACATCAGTTTTATACCGTACACCAAGTGTAGAACATTATTTATGGGATTGGTGCTGATTGAAAAATAAAAAAAAAAAACAAACAAACAAACCTACAACTGCCTTATGCCCTTAGGTGCTGAGTTTCATTAAGTACTGTCACCTTTCTCATGCAAAACTCTTTGATGATTATATGCCAGGAAAAAAAACCCCAACCAACTGAAATACAAACCTTAAAATTAAAAAATAGAAAAAAAAAAAAAAGAGAAAAAAATTAACAACAACAACAAAAAGAGAGAAATGTATTAAAAATAAATAATTTTGTTGCTCTTATTGGATTTAGCAAAAAAAACCCAACAAACAACCGACAACCCCAAAAGTCTAAAGATAAGAAAGCAAAGCCAAGACACCCCCCAGTGGAGTTTTTCCAACAGCTGAAAGACAAAATCAGGTCTGTAAACTCGATTTGGCGGTGCATTTATAACACCATTTGGCCAAGGTTGCGAGCCTTGGCTGAGTCATGTTATAAAGGCCACCCCACCATGTAACCGTTGTCCTCGTGCAAATGGGCCACACGTGATGGTCAGCTTGCACCAGATTAACGTGGAAATACAGCATCTGATCTTGTTTGAACAACTGCACACGCTTCAGCACCACTGTCTTCAGTGGGGCAAATAACGACCGTCTGAGCCCAGAATAAGGCCTGCCACCTTGATTTCTGGAAAACAAGAAATCTGCAAGCATTGAAATTATATACCAAAAACATTATACTAAAGTACATTTACACATATCTAATAACTATTTCAGTAATAATAAAACTCAGCATGGTAGCAAAAAGCGAGTCAATTTAAAGGCACAATACTTGATCAGTGACTGGCAAAAGAATTTGACCTACTGTATCATTTTAAGGCTGTGAAAGGCATCCATGTATTATTTGTAATCTCGTGTAAGACCTGTCATGTCTCATTCAGTGCGAGCCTTAAAGTGATTGTAAAGCATCCTTCGTTCCATTTTGGGGGTTTTGGGTTTTGATTTTTTGTTTTGTTTTGTTTTTAAGGAAAAACAAAACATGAAAATCGGGATATAAAAAAAAATAATACCAAACGCAAAACAACAACAAAACAACCAACAAACTTCTTCACACGGTAATAACCTGTAAACTGACTCACGTCTCGAGATGATTTGGTGCTTTGTATTTTCGTTGATGTTGTTGTTGTGATTTAGCTGAGAATTCTTCGACTCGGTACATGTGGGGAACTGCTGATAAAAACTGTCTCGTGTCACCCTCTACTGTAAGTACATGGCGAGAAACACCACCAGAGGAAATCCAAGAGCGTAGCAAGAGCATCGTGGTTTAGCTTAGCCTTCTCACTGCAAGGAGATGCTGCCACCTCCGATGATGGCAAAGCCTAGACGGTCACCTGCCGAGGGTTGTGTGGTTGTCTTGACATTTCCAAATAACCCGCTCAGTGTCTGAACATTCACATCTCTCGGATTCTGTTTCTGTGCTGGAACCTCTTCGTTTCGAGTTAAATCACAGGTTTGCGTCTATCCAACACCCTTTTCTGTTTCGAGAGTATTGCTCCTTTAAAGGAATATTCCCGTTTCAGGGCATCTTTTCAATCCCACCATCCCTCTGCTTGGGAGGGGAAAAACAACAACAACAAAATGAGATATTTTTAAGTGAATGCTGTAGTATTTTCTGTGTGTAATTGCAATTTTTATTCCAGAAATACTGTAACTGTCATGGGTGCAAAACTTCCCATGCTGACCTATTCTGAAGAGAAGGTCAGCATGGGGGGATATTTTTTAATTATGATTTAATTATTTTTTTTTAATCTGAAGAATCGGTTGGGTTTTTTTAATTATAATAGTATTTAAAAAAACTAGTACCAATTTTATATAACAGTTTAAAGAAGCTGAATGCTTTCTTCGCCTGAATATACCTGAAGAGAAACATTTTTTTTTTCAATCAGTGATCCTTTGCAGTGTTCTGAGAAAACATGGGGGTTTCTTCAGTTGTTTCATTTTGTTTTGTAAAGAAAACTTTTAACCAGTGCCTGTCCCTTTTTACAGAGGGCAGGACTCATTCACACCAAACTATAGACACACGGCAAAGTTTATAAGAAGCCAAATTGTCACTGGTACTGTAATTCCCAGTTAAACACCATTTCAGGCAAATGTTTCTGGGCTCTGGTTGTAACCAACATGATGGTCACATTTTCATGCAAAGGGAGGGATTTTGTCTCTTCATCCTTTATCTAAATTCCCAGTCCCTTCTTTACTGTGCACATAAATATATATGTATACACACACATATATCTGTGGAAAGCTTTCATTTCCCTTATCCATTGTCTGTGTCCCATAGCCACTCCCTTCTCAAGTGTCCTACTAACATTTCACCCCGTTTCTTCCCTAATCAGTGTGCTCTCTCCATAAAAAGAGGTGATTTGTGAAGTGAACTTGCTTTCCCCAGCTACTGAGTCATAGAAACACAGAGGTGCCCATCCTCCAGCAACAGGCCTGCACTTCTCCTCCCGGGACTTTCCTTTGATTTACCTTTAGTACTATTAGAGATTCGGTACCCTAAGACTCATGACCTGTGTTAAGATTATCCTTGGTCCTTTTATGAATGAAGAGCTCTCCTCTACACTTCTGCAGTTCATTGGCATAAGCATGAGAAAGGAATGGATGACAAACAATCCTGCTGTTCCTTAGGGACCTTTCCTCCAGGAGAAAGCAACCTCATCTTCAAAGGCACTGTGAGAAGGTCCGCCTGCCCGAACTTGTTAACCTGGAGGTCTGGTTTGGAGATATGATCCCACTCCCCATCCTCACTGAACAGCCAGACCCTGCCACTTCGCACCAGGACAGTGACATGAGTCAACGAGCCAAGGTACACTCATCAGGAGTCAAGGAGGAGACCCTTCAGTGTTGCCTGTCATGAGCATCTGAAGCCTGCCTTCCCTCAGGAACAGGACCCTTGCTCCAGACCACCACACCAACAGCCGTCCCCTCCATCCTGTTATGGGAGCGGAGGGGCAAAACACTCTAGAAGTGACCTTACCTCTCAATGCAGTGCTAGTTTCTCACAACCAAACCAGCTTGACTAAGGGCTTGACACACCCCTGCTCCAAAGTCCTCCTTCTTCTTCATGGCTCGTAGAATGGATAGTAATGAAGGCAGGTGCCTCCACTGTGTGCGTTACGACTGTTCCATTATGCTTAGTTGCATAAACTTTCTGCCTCTGCTATTAGTCCTTTGAATGATATCCACTGGCATCTTGAATTACCAGAAGATCTCCAGTGACAGCCTGTGTCAACCCTGAAGAACTGTTTCTCTTTGAAGGACTTCATTACAGCCTTAAAGCAAAGCGCGTGCTCTACCACTACACCCAATGAGTTCTTGGTGGACAGTTTGGTGTGGTGACCATTTTCTCTTGGGATTACCTGTGATCTTTTTGCCAAACAGCGCCTTTTGCCAAGCCGAAAGCATGGGGAGCAAAATTACCCCCAGCTCTTTATTGGTACCAATCTCAATGTAAGACTCTAGTCCTGACCTCCTAGTTTTTTTTGCCCTGTGTACCTTTGTTTTTTATTGTGGATTTTGGCAGGATGATCGGTGACTTGCTTTGGTTTCACTTGTTTTTAACTCCTCAGCTTCTTCCTGGTAGGTTATCTAGACCATGTTCCACCTTCTTGCCAGGAGATACTGCTTATATTTTTCAAATTGTCATGAAGAAGTTTGAGTCCATGTGAATTCACATCACGAGATCAGTGAGTAACATCTCTGGCGTATTTGTGCTTCTGGATTCACCTGGGGATCATCTAGAGAAGCCAGCTATGCCATTCCAGGGCAAAACCAGGGCACGAGGGCTCCACCATCCCAGTGTTATATCGTTCAGACCTCTCTCAGCATGGTTTTGACCCACTCCAAGGAGTCCTGGTCTCAGGCACAGCTTGCACAGGCATTGATACTGGCCAGAGACCATCCCCAATCTGCAAGTTGGATGCAGCCACTCTGTATCAGGGGTAGAAGATTTCAGTGGTGTGGATGTGGCCAGTACTTACCAATTGGCCTCATGTCCATAATGGATCCTCTCAGTGCTTAGTTCACTAATAAAGCTGTATGTATGTGCCACAGACCAGGATTCAGGACTTGGTGAAGTACATCAGCTCCAATCTAGAATTATTCTATTTTCTCCCACTGATTTGGTGGAAAAGGTATTTTTCAATTCCCTTTCCTCTTTTTGCTGAGGTTGTTTTGCAAACAGCATCGCTTTTATCGTGCTGGTGTCAACCTGTCCATCCATCCATGTCAGGTGTCTGGCATGCTTAGTGTGACAGTGCAGTACATCTGTAGGCAGCTAATTTAGAGACAGGAACAATTCAGACCAGACCAAATCAACAATGGAAATACAGGAATTACAAGGTCCCTGCCTATGCCCTTGTCATGCTTTGCCACCCACAGAAGACATTTGTCATCTGCAGCATATCCAACCTGACCTGCAGAAGAGGAGCCAATATTGTACAGTTATCAGTGGAAAGTGCAAGAGAGCCACTGATGTAAATATATATCTATTCTCAATGTTTTGCCTTGGAGCTAATCGTCTGCTTCATCCTGTCCTTCTCCACACCTGCCAAAAGTCTGTAGTCATTTGCATAATTTTTTATTTAAAGCTGACTAGATGAAACAGGACAAAATTAATGTCCAGCTTCAGTCGGTGGCCTGCTAAAACCTGGCTGGTGCTGCTCACAGGGGGAACATTACTGTTGACTTTAGGAGACCAATCAGCCCTTGCTCTTAAGATATATTTTCATGCACACGAAGTTCACTTCACAATTTATCCCTTCTCCTTGTCCCTACTCAGAAACGCATGACACACCTGTCACACCCTCCCCCACATGCAGCATGACTAAACCTCCTGAAGAAAATGTGGTCTGAGGTCCATCCAGCAGGATTTCATTGAAGCTCAGAGGTGCTTTGAAAAGGAAAAACTTACTACTGTGCATTTGCAAAACCTTTTAGTGCCTGCTTGCTGGGCAGCTTGGGCAAGAGACTATTTGGAAGCTGCCGGAGTCAGCGGAAAATTGTGGAGACAGGCTTTTCTAGGATATTTTCTTCTTTTACTGGGTTAGCTTTTCTCTGGACTCAGTTCAGATCAAATGTGGTCATACAAAAATGAAAAAAAAAAAAAGAAAACAAACAAAAAAGCAACCTAGAAAACAAAAACCCAAATAACCACAACAAAATAAGGTCTATGCCAATCCCCATAGAAGTTGAGGCAGTTGATGTTAGGTGGTAGGAATGATGTGAACTCCGTTGTGTACCCTTTGCTTGCTGAAGCTGGCATGTTGTTATTTGGGCAGTTGTCTAAAGCCCTGGTGCTTTGGGGATGGTAGTTTCCCAGGGTTATGATTGCTGTTTTTATTTTTCCTTGGAGCTCAGGTGTATTCTGGTGCAGAGAATCTCAGCCTGGTTTGAATGAGAAGATTTGAGGCTATCCCAAATAGTCGTGGGCAAACCTTTCACTGTGTGCAGAATGCATTTCCAGACCTTTGGGTACCACTAGAGATTGTTGGATTGTTGTGATCCACTTACTTCTTCATGAGCACGTTCAGAATCGCTTCGTTGTTCTGTTGTGTTTGAACTTGGGAAGAATGGTGTGGTGGCTCTTTCCTGTCGAGGTGTGATGTGAAGGAAAGTGGGAGCCTTCCTGCTGTGCTAGGTATCGCCCGTGTTCAACCCTTGTTACTTACTTGAAGCTGAGACAGTAGGATAATGAGGAGAATCAGAAAACGAGACGACAGAGAGCTGCATATGTTCCATTGGCTCTTCACTGATGAGGAGGGAGGCAATTGGCGACAATTAAAATAAATCTGTATAAACCATCTGGACCGTTACGTAAATCCAGACTTACACACAACCTGATTGGAAAGTGATGTTGCTGATAAAATAATGGGGACTATGGCTTCCTATTATACATTAAAAACCCTATAAAAACCAAAACCAAACCCAGAACAAAACAAAGCATTTATCTGCAAGTGAGCAAAAACTATTTGAGAGAATAAACTTCACTTCCCAGCCCCAGCCCCCTCCCTTTGGGACACATGCAGCAAGGCAGTTGTTTGAAACACCAGGCCCTTTGTAAAGCATGGAGTTATTTGGATTTGTGCAGTGCTGTGTTTGTCAGATGGTCTTTTGTAGCGAGCGTAGAAAGTGGTCACGGTCTAAAACTCATTGCAGATTTCTGGGTGACAGTATACCTGGGGTTTCGACCCCAGCTCTGCCACGAAGTGGCTGTGTATCCTTAGGCAAGTGATTTAACCTTTCTGTGCCTACAGTTTACCCATCTGTACATGGGTATAATAATATTTACCTACCTCACAGGGGTGTTGTGAGGCTTAAGTAAATGCGTGTGAGAGGTGCTGGTAGTGTGCCGTAAAGATTTCGTTCTTGCTGGGTTTGTGCCGTTATCGGGAATGAGCAGTAACGGGGTTTGTTGCAACACTCAGAAGGAAAAACCTGCTGGTGTGTGCATGTGTCAAGAGAGTGATCTTAAGTCTTTTCTCTCCCCAAAAGCAAGGACGGAGAATATTGTTGTGCGCCGACTGAATAGCTTGCTCTCCTGGTCTGGTGTAATAGCGCTGTTTGCAATATGGTTTTCTTACACAACAGATAACCTTTCCCTTTTGTCCTTTCTGTTTCTGGAAACTTGAAACTAAAGACCACAAAAGTATTTCTGAACCGAACAGATTACTGATGAATACTTGAATTTCTTTAAAAGTTGCTCTCATCAGCCACGGTTAATGTGCACTAATCGTTCAGTCATCAGCTTCCATCTGAATACAGTGAAAAATTTGCTCACGCTGTTTTGGAATAGCCTGGACCTTATTTGGGAGGCTGGTATGTTGTTTACTGAGGACTCTTGTAGACATGTGGAAACTAGAGTCTCAACTGATAAACACATGAAAAATATTTTATTTTTGTTTTCTTTTTTCTGGTTTTGCCTTTTAAGTTTCTTGACTAAGATAGCACAATTATTGCCATTTACTTGGTTGTACAGTAGCTTTTTCTTTTTTTGGAACTGCTTCCTTGCGCGAAGGTCTGTTGTGAAAGGATAAACCACACTCAGCACTGCTCACGCGCGACTCTTCTCGAAGTACCTGCTTTCCTGGAGACAAATCTGTGCCACATCCAGAGTGACTAGACCAGGCCTGCCTTCACCATCCTCCTGCAGGCAAAACTTCCCTTGCCATCAGCGGGAGTTTTGATTGTCTGTTATGCGTGCATCAAGGTGGATTCATCCCTGGTTGAACCCCAAGACACTCGGGTGAAATCCAGAATAACTTGCTTTACAACGAGGGAAGGGATCCAGTTGGTCGGATAATTGGGAAGGGAAAAAAAGCATGTGATAGAAAGCCTTTTTTTTCCTTTTCCTGTTTTTCAGCCAAGTGTTTTAATTGTCTAAGTGTCCTGACCACTATACAATGTCTCTTTTGGAAATGCAATGTAAGGCAAGGTTCCCTGCTCCCTTTTTAGCAAAGCTTTTTGAAGTCTACTCATGCACTCCTTACTCAGGCAAAATTCCTAGTTTCTGTTGTTGCGTCTCATTTTCTCTCCTGAGTAAGGACTGTGAAATCTGTCCTGTTCTGGATTACCAGGTGGTCTTTCAGGCAGCCGTTGTCTTCTCTAACCCAAGACTTGCCTTGCATGAAGCAAGAACGAAGCTAGGAAACCCTCCTCCTCCAGCTCCGTCTTGGTTTGCCACGTACCTTCCCTGTCCCTTCCCTGTGACCACCATGGGGAGGTAGTTCAAAACCTTCTGGCTACACGGGCCAGGCTCTTCCACATAAGTAACCGGGCAGCTGCATATCTTCCCTCTGGGGAAGAGCAAATCCAGAGGTCCAGCTCTAGCAGTTGGCTTTGGGTCTGCTCCTTCCCTGTCCTCCCCAGCCGTTTATTTGCCCTGTTTTAAACACTCTGCTCGGTGCTCCTGGATTATTTTTACTCTTTCTGTTTCAAAAAAAAAAAAAAAAAAAAAAAGAAAAAGATTGAAGCTGGGAGAAAAAAAAACAGCAATGTAACTCCTTCGGTGCTATGCTAACTACTTTGCTCGACCCAACCAAATGCTGGCCAACGTACAGATTTTCCCTCTTTGCCCTATGAAGCACCACACATCTGTGTCTTGAATAGGGATGGACTGAGAGGGGTGAGAGGGGGCAAGTGAGGTTTTGAAAGCAATTAAAGTCTTATGTGTATGTAGTAGAGCAAAAAAGAAAAAAAAAAGATGTAAATGAAGGCTGCTTTCAAAGCTAGATGTTGCCCACCTCATGGAAGTAAATAGGATTTAGCCGATAAGGTATAGAGGGCATTATATATATATTAAAAAAAAAAGACAAAAAGTTCACCTTATCAATAAATCGCCCTTTAATTTTCCTGGAAATGTACTGTTCAACAGTAAAAACACCTGGCTGTGCTTGCAACCGGTTGTTTTACTTTGACCCACTTCAGCAGCAATGACTATTTTAAATGCAAAGGTAAAAAAGCAGGAGGAGACAGAGAACTCCTTCCAGAATATATTAGGCCTGATGTGAAGTGGGTGGCTGTGAATTTTCAGGGTTAACGGGACTAATCAACATGTATGTCTGTGTCTATATACACAGTCCTGTGGAAATACAGAAATGCATACATGCCGTGTTACTGCAGCTGTATATATGTTTTAATATATATAGGAACACGTTGTGAATTCCAAAGGACTTTTTGGGATGAAGAGGTAGTTTCTGGTGCGAGGTGCTAGCAATTTGGGATTTGCAAGCAGGGTTGAAATAATATTCTTTGTATGCTAGCTTTTTTTTTTTTTTTAAGTAAAAGCAGTCAAAAGACAAGCTTAAGGTCCTTCTGATGAAATGCCGTAAGACCCGATCTTCTATTTCTTAAGAAATTTGGAAGCCAAAATGAGACCAAAAATGAGGGCTAAATGTGGTGCCAGTGCAGTGAAGCTCCACTGATGTCCAGGTCCATCCTCATACTCCCTCTGCTAAAAATAGTCATGTCTGCTCCGTAACGCCCCAACTTGGCGTTACTGGCCTTACTGGAAGAGCTGGTTCCCTCTGATACCTCTATCCCCACTGCAATGAGAACAGCCCTTGTGATACATGCAGCAAACTGGTCCCTTCTTTGCAGGGATTAGCCCCCCCCCGCACACCAATCTGATTTCAAGCCTTTAGATTTCAAATGCCAAATGCCACTCAAAGGAAATGATTATTGTTTTCTCTCCAGATGTCATTCCCGTTCATCAGTCATAAGGATGTATTTTCCCTTCTAGCTGTATTTTCCAATAAAACCTTCCCCCTCCTTCCCTCAGACAAAGCTGAATAACTTTCCTCCTCTTCCTCCACCTTAAAAGCAAACACTGTTCCTTCCCAAGTAGCGGAAATCCAGGACAAATGCCAGATGATTACACCTGCAATCTGTTCACTTTAGGATTTTATTTCAGTTTCTGAGGGCATTCGAGTACACGCAGGGATGCACGCCCGTAGAAATTTCGGTAGCCTGAAGTTGAAGCCCCTTGACTTCATTGCTCTGAGCTGGCATGGCTGGAAGAGAAACTATAAACCAAGTGTTCCCCGGGTGACCCCACCTCAAATTGCTACACCATTGCCATATAACAGTTATTAAATCCTGGATATCCACCAACAAATTTACGATGGATAAGTATAAGGAGAAGTGGACCAGATTGCACTTATCCATAGAATTTCCTAGTACTAGTCAAGCAATTAAACAAGCCTTAAATTGGATGTAATTGCAGCCATTTGGAGCGTGATGCGTGTTTTCTTGAAAAAGCATCTCAATAGGTATCACAGCCAATTCCCTTGGCCCCCATCTTCTCTATGTAGGGAGAGCAAGAGGGAAAAGATTTTACATTGCACATCAAGGTTTGCCAGTAGCTACAAAACACATCCCCTCCCAAACTGGATCTAAAACTGTTTTCTTTATCTTTTTTGGTGGAAAACAGCTTCGTATCAGAAAATAACCCAACACCAAACCCACACCTCAATGATTTTGGTCAATGTTTCTGCTCTGCAAACTGTTTCCAGCTTTTTGTTCCAGGAATGGGAGTTTCTGAAGTGTTTAAATTACTCAGGGAAGGACTATTTCACATCTAGGTCTGGTGACTTCGCTTATGTCACCAGGACTAGTTCAGATCATTCCACTAAAGTCAGTGTGATTCCCCAGTATGAAACCAGTATGAAATAATCACTGGGGCAAGGCGCTTCACAGTTTCCTGTGTATTTCCCAATCACAGACTTAACATGATGGGCTTGGGAACCTGGCATAGCATGCCCTCTCATGGAGCTGTTCCCCTAAAAAGCAGGATTTTCACAGAATGGCTAAATATTTTGTAGACTTTGAATGATTTTTTTCTTGATTGCAAGGAAATATAGTCCCTTTGATGTGTATATTTTTGGGTGCACTGTTGGATACAGTAGGTAAAAAAATGCCTGAGGATATACATTCTCTCTCCATCTCTGCCATGGGCTGGTGGTTGGGGAAGTCAAGAGGATTTCAGGACTGTCTCTGCTGGCAGATGTAACACCTTCACTAGAACCACTGGTCTGTGCTCCAGGGCATGTAACATGGGAATGGTCAAGTTCTTGCTTAGCTTCTATCTCTGGGCACACCTCCAGCCCTGCCATACTTCCCCCGGGTGTTGCATCATCATTTTAAATATCCTTGTCTCCCCTATGGAAGTGCTGGGAAGACAGAGCAGTTACGTACTTCTTGCAAAGCTCTTGAGCACCTTCCGATTGAAAGGAATTCTGAAAGTTCGTGTTTTCTTCTCAAATTAGCTTTCATCCTAGTAGCATTTTTGATTAGTAAATTTTGATAGTTCTGGAAAATTGGCACAGCCATACAGAATAGCACAATTTAAATACTTCTATTTCAGAAGTGCCACTTTTCCCATAAACACAGAAATTTGACTAATCACTGCTGGAACTTGTTAACATTCAAAACACTCTTGCACTTGATTCCTCAGATAAACCTTATTCAAGGAGAACAAGTTCCTCAATCATTACAAAATGGTAAAAAGAAGCTCTTAAAGCAGGACACCTGGGTTCTTCTAGTGGTTTGGAATGCAGTAAAACTGTACCCACTGAATATTGTCCATTTGCCTTGCAGTAGGCACACTGGGATTGCAGCCATGCCTAGGGACACCCTTGTGCTAAGCGCTTTACCAGGGCACCAAGAGGCATGGACCTGCCCCAGAATAGACTTTGGTTTCATTGTGGCTGTTTGAGTGACCTCGGGCAAGTCGTCTAACTGTTCTGTGCCTCAGTTTCTCCATGTGTTGAATGAGAGGTGCAAAGCCTTCCTCGCAGGGATGATGTGAGGAGTATTTAGTCAATGTTGGCGGAGCGCTTCAAGACCTTGGCACCCCAGGTGGGGTGGGCAGGGCAGGACCAAGCAATGCATCATGTCACCTTTCCCCGGTCTCTATGTATGCCAGCAGAGACGAAGAGGCAGGCTGAGTTGAAATTTGGTTTCTTGACGGGGACTTGCCCAACCCATTCCAAATGTCCTAATCCTTTGGGGTGTGTTTTTCTCTACCCCCTGAAATGCTCCTCTCTCCCTTTGGAAAGCATTCAGGGAAGTCAACCAAAAAGCTGGGGATTTATCACAGCCCCTTTGGGTGATAGTTTGGGAGAAGGCAGAGATGGAAAGAGCTAGTGGGTCATCAGGTGCATACCCAAGAGCTCATGCCACAGGCATCCCCATGTCTTATTCTCACACCCTAAATCCTGTCTGGTTGGAAATCTTCCAAAGAAAGGATTTGATGACTCTAGACCCTCTTGATCAGGCACATTATGCAGAAATAAAGGCCTAAGCTTTCCTAGCAAGAAGTACATTTTCTATTAACTACGCTTGAAACCTAGGCATGCCCATGCCATGAATCTTGCCTTATTAACTGAACTCAGCCCATTCTGGCCCCAGGTCATTCATCTGAAGTTGTCCTTCCAGCGCTGTTCTGACCCAGTGTGGCTTGCAGGAGTAGATGTCTGCCCATCCAAGCTAGGATCAAGGGTCTTCCAGTTAGACCAGTTAGATATCCAGTTAGATAGAGGTCAGCTTCTTCCTAGGTGACTTCTCCACCTGAGCCACCCTTACTGGGCATCTAGAGAGACAGGCATCCAAATTAGACCTCAAAAAGTAGATTTGAATGAACAAGGAGTCCTGCCTCAGGCAACCTCTTTCTCCCCCACAGTGGCATTTCAACACGATTTCTGGCTTCTGCCCACAAGCCATGCACACGGCACTTGGGAGATAGGAGGACTGCCAACAACCCCTGCCCTGAACTGGCCAAGAGAAGTAACCGAGGGCAGACCTGAGACCCCTCCCGTGTCCCATAAGCGTATTTCTGCCAATCTCAGTGGCGTTGTCCTTGATTTGGTGCAGTAGTGCCAAGAGCAGGGGCAGGCTGCTTGTCAGCAGCTGTCTGAAAAGCTAGGGTGGTTTAGATGGGATGGGCTGACAGGTGTCAACACGATGCAAAACTGGTGCTATTGACTTGGCATAGAGTGCCTGCGAGTCTCTTCTCTTTCTTTTTCAATCACCAAGCAATTACCTTATGCACGGGAAGCCCGTTGTTTGTAGACAGTGTCTGTAGTGACCTCTCTGTTCACGGGAGGGCTCCGAGTATCTACTCGGTCTTACTCCTCAGCTCTTCCTCTACTGTTTATGTCTTGAAGGACAAAGTGTGTATGTGTGTGCATGCTTGAGGGTGAATTTAATAGCAAAAGAGATAGATAAAAGGCCAACCCAAAATTTTAGTGCAATGGAGTCTTTGAGTAAGGAGACACGGGCTAAGACCTCAGAACACTAGACATGCAGGTTTTGATCTGTCTCAGTTCAACGAGACTTTTGTAAACGCATCAAGATCACGGTCTGTGTCCAGGACAATTTCTTCTCTGGGCTCCCAGGGAGTGACAGATTGAGATATTCAGGGGCGGGCTCTGCAGAGGGATGAGATCAGACTTGCTGAGCGCCTTCAACTTCCCTTGCTTTAGTGGAAGCTGAATGCATCCAGCACATCCCAGGAGGCAGTCCACGTCAGGTTGAGCCCTGTTTATGTTACCTTCTGCTTTGAGCGTTCAACGTTCAGTTCTGCTTTCCTTGTATTGATGCAAGCACGTTGAACACGGCAAGATGAGGTCATTTTAGTTTAGGAAGGCTGTTAAAAAGTGTCCAAACTGCTAGACAAGAACTCACAAAATCAATGTGTCCCTTAAAAGACCAAATTCTGGTCTCGATTTCATCAAGGCACCAGCCACCTTGCATGAACCCCACTATTTTTTTTCTGGGAAGGCCATTTTATTTGCCATCAACAAGGCCAGAATTTGGTCTGGCCCCCCAGCCCTCATCACCCCCAAGAAGCCCTTTATGTTTGATGCTGACAGCTATGTTAAGGTAGCGACATTTCAATTCTCAAAACCTTGTGGTGCCTTTTCTCGTGGTGCTTACCCTTCACAGGACTTCAGTCAAGGCAACCACTTGCATCAAACAGCAACGCCAGTACTTTTCCTCGCTATCGTACGTTTCCTCTGTACATGCCAGTGCAGTAACAGACTTTAATGTATACATATATAAATAAATATAGATAGATATATTGCTATAGTTATAATTATATATATATATAATTGAGGTTCTGATGCCGTGGTATGGGGAATGGACCATTCCTCTGCAGGATTATACACTGCTTGAGTGAAAACAACAGCTCAGCATCCTGTAAAGTGTTACAACCTTGGCAAGGAGCTTCTCTTTACCATGTTCACTTTTCTGGCTCCCTTATCTCCTCCTGCCCTTCTCCTCACCACTCCCAGAAGCGCACTCCGTGAAAGCTGCTGTTTCGCATTGTAGCAATTTCTCCAAATTTCTCTTCCCATCGCCAGCACATGCTGCAGGGCAACATCTTCCTCCTGATGTGGTATGAGGAGGTCTACCCTTGCCATGAAAGAAGGATGGTGGGGCTGGTGCGGCAGTGCCCCAGGGCGGCATCCTGGGGCAGCATCCCTGGGCAGCATCCCAGGTTGACATCCCAGAGCAGCATCCTTGTCTTGTGTTTGCACTGAGGCAATGCAACCTGCCAGATGGCAAGTGGCCTCACTCCCCAACTAACAAAACCATCCTCTGATGAGCCTTTCCATCTCAGCTTCCCCAGCGAGACAGCAACTTTGTGGCTTTTTTGGTTTGGGTTTTTCGGGTTTTTTTCCTCTTCAGATGCTCGGTTTCCCACGCTGCTCTGAGCGAGCGGAGCACCACAGCCCTCGCTGGCAGGGAGGAGGGAAGCTGGCGAAGGCGTTTTGCTTTGCTCACGTGAGTAGTTCTGCCTGACTTTTGGGGAGGGACTTTCTTTTGTCAAGAGACTGCTGGGTTGGGTCAATCATCACCTTATCATTACCTTTGAAGTATTGCTGAAACTAGAGAGAGATGATAGAACAGATGTTAAGTGAAGGTATTTTCTACTAAAGGGAACAACACCAATAATACTGTAAAAGGTGCTAGAATAAAACCTCATTTTATATACTTTGGTTCTTAGAGAAAAAAAACACAGAATTCTTCCTGTGCAGCCTTACTGTAGATTGTTATAACCAACTCTTTATCCAAAAAAACAAAAAAAGTGAAAAGGTTAAAAAAGGAACAAAAATGAAGCGATCCTGTATAAAATGTAACAAATATGACTTTCCTATATAAATGTAAATGATCAGACGTATATTTAAATGCACTCGAGGCAGGCAGCAAGCATGAAAAGCTTTTGAAGGATCCTTTTTAATGCACAACACCTGTCTTTTTCATTTGGCTGGGGCAAGAGGGAATGTGCCAAGTCGCTTTTACTTCCTTCTAATTCTGTTTGTGATTTTCGGGAAAAGGAAAGAGGATGGAAAAAAGGTTGGAGATTTATCTAGCATGGAAACCTGGAATATTCATCTCAATTTGTTTGTTTGTTTGGGTTGGCTGTTAGCTTATTACATTGGTGATGGTGTTTGGACTCACACTTCACTTCTCAGATGCTTTTGAAAGCTTTGTTGCTTGCCCCAAGTGCTGAGCATAACTCTTACCTCAAGAACGCTTAGAAAAAAGTCAGTTGTTTTTTTTTTCCCATCTCTGGAAAATTGAAGCAAACAAATCACACACACACACAAAATTAAGAAAAAAAAAAAAAGCAAACAACCAGCAGTGAATGAAGGAATGAAAAATAAAAAAGAAAGAAGTCAAAGCAGAGGTTTGGTGATCAAACCGAGCCATTCTGGTGCTTTTTCCCCTTTTTCTGTTGCTAATGATCAAAATTACATGAGATGGGCGTAGACAAGTTTGTGATCTTAGGGTGTAGCAAAAAACAAAAGTATTTAAAAAGCATACAACTTTGCATGGAAAAAAAACTGATGGAACATTTAAAGAATGGCTGTTTCAGTGTCAGACGTTTAATGTTAGCATGTGTGTGTGCTGTATATACCTTTTCATGTGTGACATGTACAGTTGACTGAGGAAAAAAATACGGAACCGAACAAAAAATAATAATAATCAAATGCTATTTTATCAGATGATGCACTTTTTCACCTTGATGAGAAGCCACTGTTCACAACTATGCAATCTTCCAGTTTCTCTCTCTATCTCCTCTCTCCAACCTCAATTTTCCCAACTATTTTCCATAACCTAAGCCGTTTTTTCTTTTGTACAAAGAAACACAAAAACGTTCCAAACTCTGGTTCAAGGTGAGAGTGCTACTGTGACTTTTCTCAATCAATAAGAGCTAACAAACAGACAAACAAAAGGGGTTTGGTTTGGTTTAGTTTTTAAGAAAAAGGAGGTTCGGACATGACCCTCTTTATGTTCTCTAAGTGAATCGATGTTTTCTACATGTGCCAGGCTTCTGTTGACTGTTTTTTGGGTTTGGTTTTGTTTCTTGGTTCATTTTTCTCTCTCTTGGATTTTGGAATTATGATTCATTTCTTTCCTTATAGACTTTTTTTTTTAATTCTGGTTTTGTATTGTAGGTATTGGGGATGTGAAGAGGAAGGTGAAATTTGGCTTAACTTCAAGTGGTTTAGTACATGTGTGTGCTATATGTATATAGTTTTCTACATAGAAAATTTTACGCGCTTTTTAACGCACTTTACGACTTGTATGTACAAAGTTGTCTATATAGAAAATGTAGTGAGTGTTACCTGACCTTCAGAGAAAAGAATTTTGATTAAGAGGAATTCAGAGGTTTCGGTATCTCACGCGCCTCTGTGTGTGTGTGTATTATATACTATATTATATATTAGAGAAATATATAATAGCGTATGTCCTTGTTAGGGTTTGTGTAATATATACACACATCCAAACACATGATCATGCCCACCTGGACCATAGAAGTAGAGGGGTTTGTCCTTCTTTAATGTTTTCTAGCTACAATAAATAGCCTGGCTCTACTGGGTAAACTTCTTCCCTGTCCTTAGAGGAAAGGTAGGAAAGTGTCCTCCCCTGTTACTCACAGGGCATATCCCTGGGGACATTTTGCCTTTTTAACCTTTCTCTCCCCACCCCACTTTACCAGTGGGTGCAGAGGAGACAGTGTTGGTGAGGAAGCAGGGTCATCCAGCAGTGAGCTCAGGAAACCACAAAACCACAAGATGTGGCTGCCGCGTCCCCCACCCCCTACTGACACACCATGCAACGCATCACTCCCACTTCTCTGTGCCTGTCTAACTGGGGTTGCTAATGCTTACCAAGCCTTTAAGCACTTTGCACTCATGGTCCTTCTCTGCAAATACCGCAGGGTCTCCCTCGATACCAGTGGGAGATGGTTCGGGCCAGTTTACGGTGAGATCTTCACCACCCTTCCCCTTGTCCTTCATCTCTCCCTTCTGTTCAGGAAGCCCACTGCTGCCTCATTGGGTCGTGCTTTGACCTTCATCTTATCACCACTATGTTTTAAAAGAGCACCATTGTTCTTCTCCTTCCTTCCACTTGAGGCTTCCCCATCCTTGAGAGCAATGGGCCACCACAACAACACTCTTCAAATCCCTTTATCAGGCTCTCACAGCCATGGTACCTCCAGGCACTAAAACAACTTGGCAAAGGGCAAACCCCTGGGTTGCTGCCATTAGCTTACTCTTGCCCTACATACTACACACTGATCTGATGGTCTTGATCCTTATGAATACCTTCCAGTATGAGATACTCTATGATTCTGTAACTTTGGGTTTCTTGGGTTGTCCAAAGAAAACCCCCTTTCTGACTCATTGGCCACCTGATTTAGTGAAGCTCTTCCAAATGACCATGGGACAGCTGGGTATCACAGACAGCTGTGGATACAAAAAAGGCCCTTTCTGAAGCCAGTAAAAGTAGGAAGGATGAGAGGAATGAATTTGTGGCGCCTCTTCCATGTGTCAGTGTGAATGAGAGCATCCCCATCAGTCTGTGGTAGCATGGGTGCTTCTGTCAGCAAGTCTTCTGTGCTTGAGTCCTTAACAGGGACTTCAAATCAGCCTTCCTACTGAAGTTAAAGCCACATTTATCTGAAAACAACTATAATGGAAAAGCTGGGGCAGTCTTCCCATCTTGCACAACATCATGGCTGTACTCATTGGCAGTCAGTTGGTTGATCAGTAAATCCAGGTGGGCTCAGAAGCCTCCTGTGAGTACCTCTGTGTAACTCAGTTCTTTAGAAAGCAGCATTCATACCGAAATAATTCACTGCAGGACACCTCACCCAGCCTTACATGTTGCACATTGTCTTTTTTTAATGGTATAATATATAACACAGCTGCTTTGCCTCAAGTGTCTACTTATCTGCTCTTCCTGCATGGATGTGAGCTCTTCCATAAAACTGCACTGACAGGTTTTAGGCTGTAGTTGTGGCTGGTGTTTGCAAGGAGCTATAGTTGTCCCCTGGATTTGCCGTGAGGTTCCTGGCATCTGTGGGCTGCATTAATGTTTAATCTCACACACAAATCAAAGACAGTGGGGTTTTTTTCCACCAGCTCACTTTAAGGCAGAACATGTAATTTCTGTCCCTGAAGATGTAGATCTGAGAGGTGCCCACCTTAGGAGGCCAAGTGGAGGTATCCTACGCCCCAGTTAGCAGTTTGTACTTAAGCCTTAAGGAAAAAAAAAAAAAAGATTATAATTGCTAGATTCAGTGAATAGAGGAACCTAGAGGGCAAATTTAACTCAATCCATAATCTTACAGATAAAATCTTTTAAGTTCATACACTGTGATTCCTTAAAAGGGAAAACTTGCAAAGGCTTCTTCCTTCCATGACTCACCAAGAAAAACTGTGTAAAGGGGAAGAAATACATGGAGGATGCTTGGCAATATATTTCTCTCTCCAGTTACCCAGCCCCTTCAAGGCAAAGCAATGCACCTATCAGAGTTAAAATGAAAGCAGACCTGTGTCACAGTTCAAAATACTTTTTTGTGACATGAAAAAAACAAATCTTTACGAGTGTGTTTGGCAAACAGCAGGAGAGGTTCACTTTGTGGAGAAGTATAAAGCCTCTTGCAGCTTTCAGGCCTGAGAGAGCATATTTCTTCACACACACCACCCATCCCTGGATGGGGATGTTTGTTCGAAGTACTTTGCCTGCTGCCTCTAAGGCTGTGCGATCAAATCCTCTAGGTAGCCAGAAAAGCTGGGTATCCAGTGAGTTATCAAGGTCCCTTCATAGCAAGACTCCAAGATACCTCCAGGTAGGATGCATCCCAGACGGTGTCTGTCCACTTTAGCTCAGTTGTGTGCCCTTTAGCTGGTTACATTTAGGTGAGTTGAATCCCACCAAAACCCAACAGGATTTACCACACTTCCAAACCATTTCCCACCATGGTTTGCCATGACATTTGTCCTTTTTCTGCGCTGCCAATGAACATTCAAAGTTATCTACTTCAGCATAGCTCCATGCTTGCTCAGCAGCCCCTGCAAAAGAGGCACATCTACATCAGACCATCTCCTCCCCTGACTGAGGGTATCAGCTGCGCAAAGGACAGGGGAACTTGGCTTTCATAAGAGATATGTGCTTTTTGTGGCAGTCTTCTGGTCACTCTAGGGGGTTCAGAAAGAAGCTTTGAAACACAATGCTCAAGCAATAACTTTGTGTGTTTTCCTAAAGGTTAGGGTCATTCTTTGCCTAGGTGAAAAGCAAAAAGTAAAATCTAATCTACAACAGTGACTTGTTTAGTAGGTTCGCAGAGCAGGCTGATAACAATCACACTGGCTTCTTCTCCTGCTCATTAGCAATCTGTTCTGGTCAATTCTCGTAATTTTATTTAATTCAACCATTACACTGTAACTGATAGGAGAATAAAGCATAGATTACCACCATTTACAGAACAGCTGGGGAATCATACTCCTTCCAGCACGCTGCTTCCTACCTTTGCAAGATTAGGAGATGTTGCAGCAGCAGCAAAGAGGCTGCATAGTCCAGAGCTTCAAATTCAGTTTTTGTATGAATTTCCCGTAAAGCACCTGAGAGCTCTATACATCATCCCTGATAGTATGTGGCTTCTACATCCTGGGATATGAGGGTGTTATGCCCTTCCTTTGTTGCACATATCACCTCATGGATGGCCCAAAGAAGAGCTATTACCAACCATCCCTATGCTCAACCTAATTGGAAAAGTTTTCTTCTATCAAACCTGGTTCCCCCTTGCTATAGTTAAGCCCACTGCTCCTCAACTTTATGTCTTTTCTCCTGTTGAAGCACCAGGTATTGTCCTATATTGATAGACTAAATTTAAAAGACAGGAATCCCAAGGCTATTCTAAATCCATCCCAAGCTAGTCTGATGAGAACTAATTGGAGAGCCCCGGTCATCCAGGTGCCTTAATGAGTCTCCTTGTGGGAGTGCCCACCAAGCAGCCAGATCCCACTAGGTACCAACACCGATCACACCAATGCCCGGTGACTTCACCGGTACCATCTTTCTTGCCACGTATCTGCTGCCGCCCAAAAGGTGCAGCAGAATCCA
>VXBZ01007858.1:135202-145677 GCA_013399135.1 Heliornis fulica | reverse complement strand
AGGAAAAAAATAAATATATGCAGGAAATGTACCCCTAAATATGAATAAATATGGGTGGAAAAATGCTATTTGGTTTAACCTAAAGCACAAGACAGGACTGCAAAACCCATAATTAGAGTTGGTTTCATGAGACCCCCTTCTGCATAGTCTTTGCTCTAAGATTGGCACATTTTTTCAGTACAAACAGCATTTTTTTCCTCATTCTGATCTGGTGTCTGTACAAATCTGGCTTGGTTTTTGGTTTGGTTTTATTACTTTGGTTGCCTGTTCCCAGCTATTTCTATTTTTATGGTGTGGTATTTTGTCTGTGTGGAATGAAATACAGATGTGTTTATGAAATTGTATAGCAGATGGAATTACAGGTTGGAGTTGATTTGAAAAAAAATTAACAATGAGAAAATTATCTATACGAAAGTATGCTTCCAAAGTGTGTGTTTGAATTTGAGCATTTTGTCATTCTGCTGAGCTTTTTGAAAGGTTTATTTTGAAATAATGAGACTTTATGAAGGTTGAAGGGTTTGAGATACCAAAAAGCACAATTATTGTTAAACTGTTATAATTTTATTGAGGTTCCATTATGTTATTTCATTCTTTGCCTAGCTGAACGTTTTAATTCCAAAATTTTGACATGAGATATATAATCCTTTATATCTGTTCATTAGTTATCTTGCATTAGGAAAAGGGGAGAGATGCAGCTGGTTCATTTCTGCTCAGAAATCATGCAGAATTCCTGGCCTTATTTGTTCCATATTTGCTTTAAAAATAGGGTTGAATTTTGTACTTAGTGATTATTCTCTTCAAGATCTACCATAAAGTCAAAGAGGTCTCCTTTTAATGGAGTGGCAAAGAGTCTATCCAGTAAATGGAAGAGACAGCTTGTTTTTTATTACATTTACAGTGAGATGTGGTTTGTGAAAGACTAGGTCGTGCAGATTGATAATTGTGGATCTGATTTGGTTGTGCTGATAAATGGGAAGCGGGAGCCAGGGTTAGCCCACACTAACCTGCACCCCACAGCTGCCACAGCCATAAGTGCTGGATGAAGCAAATGTCTGAAGCAGTGTTAACCATGTCCTCAGGTGTTCAGAGGGTTGGTGGGTTGTTTGATCACATGGGAAAGTCTTAAACATTTCTTTTTCTTCATTTCTTTCTCTACAAGGAGCCGAGATTTTCTTCCCTTAATCCCACATGTATTTCCACTGATGTTAATGGGATATCTTTGGGTTTGGTCACGGAAGCATTTTCTTGTTGCATCTTCTTGTTGCTTTGCTACTGTGGTCATCTCATGACTATTTTCTAATGCTGACTTTGAGGTTTTATATCTTTCTGTAGCATCATCTTGGCTTTACTGAGAAGCTCCGTGTCTCCTCCATCATGTGCAGTATCTCTGTGGAGCAAAGAGTGGTTTATCAAGCTTCATGCTCACTGCTGTGTTATCTGTGCTTTTTGAGCTGGTTCATGAGGACTGTTCATTTCTATAGAGGTCCCATTTATTTCGGCAGCTGTAGCATGAAGAACATAATTCCTCTTATTTCAACTCCATAAATGTAGGAGAGCTTTACCAGCTTCAGTGGAGCTGACTCAAGATTCATCATGGCATAGAGCAGCAGCATGTATTAGTGAGAAGGGTGCTATTTGAGCTGGAATTACCTCTCTGTTGGCTGTTTCATGACAGATAGATTATAACAAATGGATCTAATAGCACTGGGAGTGTCTTCCACTGTGTCATTTACTGAAGAGTAGATTTGGGTTAAGAGTTGAGCAGGTTCTGGCAGTGGAGGGCTTACAGAAACCAAGACTCATCTGATTTGGATCAAGGATCTCCTAAGATCTTTTAGACAGCAGAGCATTGACAGAGGCTTTCACCAGTGGGACTCTGCGTTATTTTCTCTGCACAGAGTGAGAATCAGCTCACTCACTGCTCAGGTCAAGTCAAGATGGTTGGCAGCAGATAAGAGAGATGCCCATGCTGTTTGAGGGCTTCTCAAGTACAAAATCACAGAATCACAGAATGTCAGGACTTGAAAGGGACCTCGAAAGATCATCTAGTCCAACCCCCCTACCTGAGCAGGATCACCTAGATTAAACCACACAGGAATGTGTCCAGATTTGCTTGGAATGTCTCCAGAGAACTCCACAACCTCTCTGGGCAGCCTGTTCCATTGCTCCATCACCCTCATAGTAAAAAAGTTTTTCCTTATGCTCACGTGGAACTTCCCTTAATGTGTGCATGATTTGGCATCAAGACATGCCTGAGCTCATATGCTGGAGACCAGTGCACCATCAGAGGACCTGACAAAAGACACCAGTGCTTAAAAAATATAGAAAAAGTGCTGCAACTTTAGGCCATTGAAGTCCTTTTCTGAAATATGGACTCAGTTAGCAAAGGGGAGTGAAGACATGATGCCTAAGGTGGCAACTGCAAAGCTTTATTATAACCATTCCACTGTCTGGGAAAGGTGGTTGTCCAGACAAGTGATGCATCTTCTTAAACTTGAAGGTAACTATCCTGGAATCACAAAAGCAGTTTTGCATTCCATCCCACAGTCCCACCCGACTACATTGTAGTACATTTGCATCTTGCCTTTTCCATCTCTGAGACTGCCTTGAGTCTCAAACGTGCACCTTGAATTACTTTTCTGACGTGATAATGGGCATTAGCTCTGAGGCCACTCAGCTCTACTTGGTGCTAGTCCCTCTTTGGATCATTAACTCAACACCAATGACATCATTTTGGCAGTGAATTTCTTACACACCTGCCCAGGCAGGTGTGTAAGAAATTCACTGCCAAATAAATGGCATGAGAAGCTGTGGTGTGATAGTCAAGAAGAGGTAATATTAGACTAGACCTGCACCAAGACCCTGATTACATGCCAATAAATGGCATGAGAAGCTGTGGTGTGATAGTCAAGAAGAGGTAATATTAGACTAGACCTGCACCAAGAACCTGATTAAGAAGAGAGCCAAGGTTTGAGGGAGAGAACTTATCTTTTACTAGAAATATATATTTTATTATTAAAATACCTCCCCCTTTAAACCATGCCTCTTGTATTACCTTAGACTATGACAGCTACCCAGATGTGATGAGTGTTTAGAAATGTCTTACAACGGATTTTATCTCAGCGTTATCATTAATGAATTCTGTGGCCCTTTCAATCCTTATGGCCCATACCCCCTTCTCATCCCAGGGTACACACCAAAGCAAGAGACTTCCACTTTGAAAGGTGCCAAAGGTTCCTTGTTAAGTCCAAAAATACAATCCTTGCTTTCCATGGGAGCTGAGGGGATCAGCATGTTCCAGGAAAAACCCAGACTTTTTTGCTCCATGCCTTCCCTTTGTTACCCTGCCAACAGAGCCTCAAGGACAGCATATGGCCTTGTTACACTTGCTTTTACTTTTTTCTTCTTTATTTCTTCTTTTTATTTCAAAAAAGACTCAACAGTGCTGCATGAGTTTTAGTGGTGCAAACGTGCTGTTTATATGCATTTTCCTGTGTCAAGGAAGATATTTCTGCAGGATTCAGCAGCTTTAAGGCCGGCTGCATTTTCTTGCCGTAATTCCTTATTATTCAGGCTGGGGGCACTGATCACACAAACACACACACACGCACCCCCAGTCCAAGACTGATTTAAAGTGTAATTCTTTGCCCTCTTCCCAAAATACTTCTTCAGCTCCAGTGCTCGCTAGGAACTCAGCCTTGGGCTTCTTTGAAACTCATAGCCAAAAGCGCTGATCAAATTTGCAACAAGTGAGCCCCGGGGAGATGTTCAGCATGGCAACTTGAGACTGTGTTAAGGGTTCACAGATCTGGTAAAACAGATGGCTCCACAACTCCCTGGATGACTTGTATTTGCTGGCCCCATCAGGTCCTCTATTCAGTACATCAGATGTTTCTGCATTATTCTTTTTCCTATAAATATGAAACTTCTCTTTTACTATTTTTTTTTACTAAAACAAATGCATTTGTCTCTTCTAATACTATGGCACAAGCAACCTTCATCCATATCAGCCAAATACAGGTAATCCAAGCAGCAGAGATCACCTATAATGCTTTATTGGAGTAGTACACTCGTACCTGGTTTATATAGAACAAAAAAACAGCTGAAATCAACATATTAAAAATTACATCAGATAACATCTTTTTTTCAAATGGAGAATTTCAAGCCAATGGAGGAAAAAAGGGGGTATCAGTGAGGAATATAGATGAACGTTGATAGCATCAGTACAGTTACCTTTCTGCACTGCTAATACACAACGTTGCCACTCTGACAAAACTGTTTCTGTCATGACTTTTCCATACCAAACTATTCGGCTGAAATTGCCAGCAGAGTTGTTCCTTGGAGCTCACTGTTGTTTCAGCCTTCATGGTGGAATATTGGGACATCAGACAAAAATTATTTAGGTCTGCCTTTCCATTGATTACCACTGCCATTTCCAGCCTACTTGCTCTGAGACACATTTGATTCTCTTTCAAATATGGACTATATAATTTAAGTAACTATTCTGTGCTCACTTCACATTTGGTTTAATCCAAAAAACTGTTTAGGCAGTGATTAAAATCTGTATATTTTCATCTCGCATAGCTACATCACAGATTAATTAGCGACTTGAGGAGTTCCAGAAATTATGTCCTTCAAGCTTACAAGTTTTAGCAGTCTGGTGTGCGTTCAGTTGTTCTTCCCGTAGCTGGGTCCAGGTTGTGTTATCGTGGTAGGATCATAGGTGGATTGGCTTTGTAGTGACTAAGGAGGACACTATGAGAATACCCTATTAGTTATTTTAATTTTTGTTCTATCAACAAGAACATAAATTTTTAGTACATAGCATATTTGCTGCTTTTATGAAGGTGTCTTTCATCTCAATCACCATGACAATTAGTCACCCTCTGTACCTTTCATGTGAGGCAAGATATTGGTACTCAGTCATCCCCCCCATGACAGTGCTGTTTCTTCCCCTTTCTCTTTAGCAAGAACTGAAAGGTCTCCCACAAATCTCCAGGGGGAAACTCTGAGTTTTTAAGATTTTGGCTTGAGTCCCCACTAGAAATAAGATCTCTTCCATGTGAGTGATTCTTGTTCCTTGAGCTTTCTGCTTGCTCCATAACATCCTGGTGCTTTGGGAGGAAAAAAGATGCAATGAATAATTTTGCAATCTAGGGTGAGATTCATCTCATCTGACTTCAGACATTTAGAGTGTGGATGGCCCATGTGAGTAGATTAATGAATGGAGGCCACTTTTACTGCCTGTAGAAAGGATGATGTGCTCTGGGATGCGATTCTTGACATTGTAAAGCGGGTGTCTGCACTTTGTCATGTGAATCATGTCCTAGAAATGTCTGTGTCTGTCTTGAATTTAGAAGAAGTCCAAGATACTAACTCAAACACAAGTTAGTTTCAAATAGTGAGACTCACAGTGTCTAAAGATCAAGATAAGTTTTAAAGGGTACCCTGCAGGCTGCCTACCTGTCAAAGTGACCTTCTGTTTCTTACACTCTTCATGGGCGTGGAAGGAAAAGAACTTCTTGTATTCATAATGATTCAAGTTGACAATGTTACAATTTCTTTTTCTGCAAAACATCTCATTAGAACCTCAATGGTCAGTTTACCCCTTATTTGTACAGTAGCACTTCCAAACAATTTAGTCTTCATCTTCTTCCCCAACTCAGGGTATCAGAAGAGAAACTCTGCTGAAACTCAGGAGTCACTTTAAGTCTTGGTCTTCTATCCAGACTTAGTCATTGTCAATTTTCTTGGCTTATGAATTCAGGTAAGCTTGCAGCCCAAGGTAGCACAGCTTTAAACAACTAAGATGAGCTTGTGAAGCCCCTCCAAAGGGCTACTAAAAGGCCCTTCAGCATCTTTTCTGGATTTTGATTGCAACATAAAAAAACATTCAAAGGTTTCGACTGCAATATCTTCTGCCTTACAGTTTGAGAGTAAATCTCATTTAGCCCATTTCTGATGCATTCTTTTTCTGGCAGAACAAATGGCATCATTTGTTCTCACCTTCCAATGAAGTTTTAGTGGACTATTGTGAAGAATCCAGTGCTGAGACATCCCTTGGTGTTCTCAAACCTTGCAGATATCTTTGTGAACACCATGATGGAATCTGGATGTTGTGAGCTGCTTCAGAAATGAGTGTCCTTGTGTGACCTAATCATCTAACAAGATGTGTTTGGTTCCCAAAGCCACTAGCTAAGACTACAGTCAAAGTCTGCATACTGGTGACCCAAACTAAAGGTGCATTTAGATGAGAGAAACTGTTCTAACAATGGAACAGAAACTGTGATGCCTTGACATGAAATGAGGGAATAAAAGATTAAGATAGCTGTTCCTCCCAGATGGATTGATAAGTTCAAGATGGAATAGAACAGCATTGAAATGTGTCAGTACTTTAGAAAATCCAAAGCTCCACAAATTCTTAAGAGCTTGGACAGAATGAGCATTGCTGGTAAGATTCACTTTCTCTGACTTAGACAACTAAAAGTTAACTCTCCAAACTGAAGCCAGTGCTCCTCAACTTTCTCTTTGATTCTTGGAGAATAATAACCATTTTTGCAGAGATATCTACAGTATGAAAGATGAATCAGTCTCTGGAAATGCCTTTCTTTCCACTAGCTACAAAAGGAGCCAAGGGTGGTTTTCTTAAACAACATGGAGATCACAGGCCATTTTCACTAGTCGTGTAGCAAATTCTTTTGTGTAAGAATCAGGAGACATTTATGCTGTCCTTCTTCCATCCACAATTCATCAAAGAAGTTGAGAGATTAACATCCAGGGGGCAAAACCACCGCAGACAGTAGAGGTCTTTATTGCTTGTTAGAACAAGAAAGCCTACCCCTCTGAACTAGCCTCACAGCCTCGTATCACAAAGCTTTACCTAGTCTAAATTTTAAGCAACTTGGCTTATTAGATTTTTAACACTTCTTTTCTAGCTTGGGAGATTGTACTTTTAAGTATCTGAGTATTTTCAGGGTAGGCAGTAAAGAGGTCTTCATGAGCGTCCTGACTTATTAGTCTTACNTGGATTGGATTGGATTGGGTTGGGTTGGGCTGGGTTGGTGGGTCACTCACTGTCTTGCTGTTGCTTGGATTTTTCGAGATGTGGTGCTGTTTATTTTGCAGGGCTTTGTTGCTGTGGTTGTTGTTGAGTTTATCTTTGTCTTTTAAATTTATTTTTATACGTGCCTCCGTACTTTGCTGTTCAGCTGGTTCATGGGGCTTTATGAGGAATGTCTTGTTTAGTGAATGCCCAGTGTAGGGGAGCACTAGAGGAAGATGTAGAGGAAATGTGTAGAGGAAGTGTAGAGGAAATGTGTCTAGCCCTTGAACCTTTCCTCTTTAAAGGAATAAGACTCCTTCCTGACCAGGGATATTTTGTCAAGGTTTTTACACTAGTGTGAGCTAGATTGATATGAGCTCCCACAGTGTTGAGTAGACTGCACCAGCAACGACAGGGTCTTCTCCAAAAGAAGTTAATATTTTAAATTGAAGTAATCACAATGCAGTGACAGGTTTGCCACCTTCAGGAGCTCCTTAGTCCAAGATCAAGGTGTGCCATGAGAGAGGTGGGGGTTCCTACATGGAGGGGCTTTGCCATGAGAAGCTGAGGAGCAGTGGTGGAGCTGACTGTGGAAGTCAAGCCTGGAGGGAGGATTTAATGTCTGACAGAATTAAGATGTGGTGCTGATACAGATGAGAGCACCCCACTCTTCTGCTGGACTCATGCTGTTTCTTACAGTCTCACAAGTGTTCAGAATAAAATATAAAGGGAAGTAGGGATGGAAAACCTTGGAGAAAATGTTTGTCATTAACTCCCTTGAGCTGATAACATTAATCCAACCTCCACAAGCCTCTGGCTGGGACTTTATTTAGCTGAGGACTGCAGATCAAATTTTCAACATATGGGGTTTCTTTTATTTTCAGGCACCTTTGGAGAGGAAATCATCCCACATGCCTCACACCACTCTTTGGATCTAACTTTCTGGTGAATAACTTGAACTCTGATGAAACTCATCCTGTTTTCCTGACTAAAAGCAACTTGAGGAGGTACAAATTGCAGAATAAAGCACAAAATAAATTCCTGAAATACTTTACAACAGACAGGGACATTTCTGCTGAAAGCCTGTATTTTAGGTGGTTATGAAGTCAGCTGGATACCTCTTCTGGAGCTGCAATTTTAACCTGCAGCCTCAGACCTTCCTATTTTCTGATTACAGTGTTTTCTTGCTTAGGCAAAAGTCTAGTTGGTTATAAAGTAAAATCAATGTGTTTTACTAAATTAGCAAGTTACCATCATGCATCTTCTATTTTAAAGCTTTTTTTAACTCTGAAGAGCCAAAGGTAGTTCCAGTAAGCCAGTAACTCATGCTAAACTTGAGAAGAGCTAAACAGCATTGAATTCTAATTAAAAATTAACTGAGACTCCAGGGTCCATTGTGACTTGGAATAGGTGGAGGGTTAGATCTCAGCAGGGTGTGCGTAGACTATCAGACTTTTGTCTTCGAGAGTTGTGGGTTGAAGATGGGCATTGTCCTTCTTGCTATAATGAATATAAGTGTCTGGACCTAGTGCAGATGTCTGGTCTAACCCAACTGTCTAGATCCCCACTGCAGTCAACAGGAAAAGACTGATACTTCTTGAAAACATTGTGTCTCATACATGTTTTAGGATGGGAGAAGGGACCCATATAGGACACCATATAGACATTTAACTTCTGGTTGGCTGTGGATGTGTGCAGTGGCAATGGTAAGGCCATATTAGCTACCCTGTGGAGTTTCAGCTGTGCTTTCTCCTTCCCTCTTGAAATAATTCCTCCTACTGTGGCCACATCTGATACATGGAGATGACTGTCTAGTTGCTCTAACATCTTGACACTTAGACCTGGTACTAATTTCACTCTATATTTTTGTTTGCTGGATGTAGTTACTTGAACTCTTGGTAGTCAGGGATGAAGGAACTCGTCTCACCTAATCATAAGCCAACGTAAGAGGCCTCCCCACCTGAACTTGTTGTGTGTACCGCTGCTATAGGCAACTATCAGGCTGTGATTCATCACATTTTGGCCACCTCCTTGACAGGAAGAAGAATCCTGAAGGGACTATTTCTCTCTGTTGATTGCAAACAGGACAGTTAAACATCAGGTTGATTGCCAACGTCTGACCAGCAGTGATTGGGCAGGATGGGTATCCCTAATTTTGGACATCTTGCATTATATCACTTGACTCTGATCTGCTGTGTCTGGTGGTACTTGGTGACCTCTGCCAGTGGTCCACGCTGGATGGTCCATCCACTCAGTGCTTCCCTGAGGGATTAATCGTCAGTGTTAATGTAAACAGAGTTGGGGACTGCTGTGTAAAAACTGCAGAGAAAAACAAACATCCTAGCAGGGATTTATTTCCAAAGGAGACCAGGAGAGCTACCAGTACCTTTCAACAGGGCTGAAGGAACAGTAGGCGCTCAAGCTGTATCCCTTGGGTCATATGTGTGTGTCTAGGGCGTGCGATAGACTGGACAGAGAGACAAAGGCAGGAAAGATGCTTATTAGCTGTGTACCACAGCGTGACGGTGATCACTCCTCGATGAGCACTGGGATGTTTTACTGTACTTTCAGACTAGGCACAAGTATAAAGTTGTGGGACCTCGGCTGCTCTCATCCAGCCTGCAGAGACAGGGCCCTCAGTGGCACTAAGGGAATTCTGGATTGACTCCATTGCATCAAGGGCTTGAATTTGGTTTTCCCCCAGTGATCTCCTGAACTGCCTCCTTTGTGGTATGGTCTACGTGCCTGCTGTGAAGTTGGCTTTTAGGGGTAGGATCTGAGCATCTTCCTTGAGTTATTTCCACGCAGTGGATTGCTGCCAGGGCTGCAGTTACTTGCATCTCACCTTGATAATTTAAAAATAAAAGAGCCCCTTTGGAATACATCCGTGTCTTGGAGTCATGGGGCTAGTATGGATGACCCTTCCTTAAGGAACTTGTCCATGCAAAAGTAGATCATTCCTAAATGCACAAACTCAAATCCCAGCCATGGGAAGGTGACCACCAGTTTGCCTGGCCAGTAACTGGTGGGTGAGCGAGATTCAGCAGTTTGATGACACAAAACCACCTGTGAACTCCAGGAGCTCAGTGGGGTGGCAGAATGCCGTGACTCAAACACACAGTCGTGTCCCTCATCGAACGCTTTTCACATTTCTTTCAGTGTCAGGGTTTCAACAGTTTTCATGCTTTTTCTTAAGGCAAAATATGTGCTTGTGAAATTGTGAAATTGATGTGTTATTTTGTATATGTTTAAAAAAATACATAATGTATTTAAAGCTAAAGAGCCGTTATTGTGCGGGGTTTTCTCTCAAACTGGTGCATACACTTTACATCAGGGACCTACTATACATAACAAAAATCAGTGATACAGTTACTGTAAAACCAGACACACACCTTTTACTGTAATAATAACTTTTAAAACCTTGCACTGTAAT
>VXBZ01007858.1:113606-135178 GCA_013399135.1 Heliornis fulica | reverse complement strand
AAAAAAAAAACACAACAAAAAAAAAACCAACCTCTTGTCAGAACTGATTTTGTATCTTTGATTATATCTGAAATTTTAGCATTTTTGTATACTTACCATGTCAACAATAGCATCCTCCACGGTTAATTTCCGGGTTCTGTTTCTTTTCCTTCTAATCAAACACATGCATTGCTAGACGGCGATGGGCAGGGTATGGCCGTGGGTACCGAGTAGGTCACTCTTGTTCAGAGAGGTGCACCCGAACAAGCTGAGGAGAAGGAAAAGCCAAGGCCCCAAACCACTTGGATGGTTTCAGATCCCCTTCAGAGTTCCAGCTGCCCTGATCGTACGACGTTTCTTTAGTGTGGCGTTGTTCTAGCCACGTTGGCTGTCCAGCTCCGTCACACAGCAATGCATTGCGAGTAGGTAGGAAGTCCAAACCAACGAGATAACTTTGCAATCACTAAGTTCATTAATTTTTTTTTTCTTCCCCTTTTTAAAAATTTTTTTAAAACAAGATGTATTTGGAATCAGACAGCATGGTGTTGCAGTTCTTTCTATTTTTAAATACTGATACATTCTGTGTGTAAAGTCTTGTTTCTTAGCTAAGAGAATCTTAAATGTGGAGCTGAGTTTGAACCATTTTTTTCCTTGTTGTACTGTGATTTGGGAATTATTTTGATATAATCTTTTGATTTGGTAGAAGATTTCCCACACCTTCTCCCCCTTTCCTATCATCATTTCATATTTTTTACAAAACTGAAAAAAACCAAACAAACAAAGGAACAAATAATCTTTTTTTCTCTCTTTAGGCTGTGTAATGTTGTGTTGTCCAGATTCTGTATAAAAATATGTATATGATGTATCTGATATTTGGCAGTGAACGGCTGCAACTTTAACCAATATAATTAACAAAGAAATGCATAATGTTGGTGTTTTAAAAAGTAAAAAAAAAAAAAACCTAGTTAAGATGTTTGTGTAAACTTGCATGGTTTAAAATGTACTTAGTGCATTGAGAAATGTTGTTAGGGTCCTAAGTGAAAGGCTGGTTTACTTTTTGATTCTAATGGTGATTGGTTTGTTGATCAGAATATCCCCTATACTGTATGTCTTAGTTTATTTAGCATATTTATTTATTTTTTTCTCAAGATCTAGCATAGTGTATCTATCTATATGTAATACTGTTCCTTAAAACCAGGTTGTGGAAACTGCGTTTCGTCCGGCAAAATGATGTTTTGCATCACAGTTGTGATTCAGTTGCGTTCCATTTAATTTGCTGTGAAGTCCAGGTTTGACTTTCCTTACTTGCCAGAGGGCAGAGCCTAGAGGCCAGGCTGTGAGTGCCACTGGGATAAGGAGGACCCGAGTGGCTTGCTCCAGCTGGACACCAGAACATCAGCATCAGCCCTGGCAGCCTCTGACCATGGAGGGGTATGAGGGCAGGATTTGGCCCCTCCTTGACAAGCAAAGGCTGGGTTTTAACTCTTGGCAGCATGTGTTTTATCAGGATCACAGCAGGCATCCCTGGGGTTTCTCCCAGCTCTCTAATGGATGAATCTGGCTTTTAGTGGTGGCCATCCAACGCTGCTAAAATAACAGGGTACCGGCAGCGGAGTGTGGACGACCAGACCTTATCTGCCATGAGAAACACAATGAACCTTCAGGATTTGCAATAAGCTCCGTGCTCCCTTCCAGAAGCACAAACCCACCATGTTCAAGAGGAGCTGGCTCTGTTCCCTGAAAAGCAGAGTCTGGCCGATGGATGTGAAGAGAGCTAGGACCAAACGTCAAAGCGGGAAGCACATGAGCGTCCATCAGTTCGTTTTCACATCTCCTGCCCACACCACACCTCTAACCCGTTTTCTTCAAGCTTTGCTTCTGCTGAACCACCATAATGGGGCCATTTCCAAGCCCCCAGCAGGAAATGCACCAACACCCTCAAAGGTCACTGTCTCTAATGACCATTAATTTCTCCCAGGATTGACCTCCCTGTACTGGTCAATGCGGACGCCTTCTTGTCTCAATGCCTGAAAAATCTCCAGTGGCCTTTCCCAACAGTAAGACAGAGCTAGATTTAGATACATAGAGCTATCCAATTTCTTAGTGTTCTTTATCCCAGAGGGTCTCAAAGGACGTTTCTGGTGTAACACAATCTTCCTTGAGCAGCTTGTAAGTGGCAACACACTGTCAGTAACGTGCAGCCATCTCTGGGGTGAACCTGCCCGGAGTCTGCCAACTCATAGCAACTCTATGCAAAGTCTTAGCACCAGAGGTGTGGATTGCACCTGCGGGGGAACTTAGCAAAGGTATAAAATACACAAAATCCCAGCAAAGTCCACACCAAGACCAGAGAGGAGAGGCTGACTGATTTAAGTTTCTTTCCAGGCAGTTTCCCTCTTTCTCTGTCCTCACACACTGTTGGGCACTGAGCTCTCCAAGTAATCTAAACTTTTCCAGTTTACTTTCATCAACTTTTGTTTTTCCTAAAAGCTTTTAAAATAGTAGGGAGCAAATCTGCCCCTCCCCATCTCCAGAAATAACTCCAAGCCTCTATCTTGCCTCCCTTCTTTATACAAAGCTGTTGGCCCCATTAACTTGCAGTCTTCTCTTATCTCCACCACTTCTTTTTAAGCGCAGTTACACTCTGATTTTGCTGCTTGATGTTCTAACTTGTTTTAATCTGGACAGAAATAAACAGCCTGACATTAGGCACTGGCAGGAATCCTTGCTTGGCATGCAGATATATGCACTGTCCTGTGGCCAAATCATACAGCTTGATGGATGCCGGCTTGTGGCCTTGATGCTGACTACAAATCCTGTGATTTGTTGCAGGATTGGCTGCATCTCTGAAAAGCTGCTCGTGGCGGTCTCCCCAGCTTGGTAAGCTTTATTCTTACTTTGTTCCAGGTCCAGAGTGTCTCCAGTAAAATGATGGACATGCTCAAACACTGGTTCTGTGGTGAGAGGAGGAGATCACCTGGTTGACATTTCATGGAACGATCCTCAGTGGATCTTTCTCTTAATGATGGGTTCAGTCAGTCCTAAGTCTTTATCTAGGAAAGGTCCTGCAGAAATCAAGTTACTCTTTCAAATGCTGTGAGAACAATTATTTCAGAACCCTCAAGGTTGTATGTTCGATCACCCTTAGATGGAGGACATCAGTATTTGATCCCGTGCAAGAGCCTTTCTTAATAGTCACCAGTTTGCTTCTAGAAAGCTGGCCTTCTATATCTTCAGCATTTCTGGGAAAATGAGCTGTGTCCTCGTAGAAAAGAGCTTATTCCTTGAGAGATGCAGTCTGGAAGTAAGCTCATATAGTGTCTGTCACCGTACCCTTGGTCTATCTGCCTCTTCATGGCCCTACATCCATCGAGGGGAAGCTGGCTTTTAGAGCAGTATCCTGCGGAGAGTCAACCTTGCTGGTCAGTCCTCCTCCCCTGACTCAAGGCCAGCATGAAAATGTTTTCATTTGAGCAATTAACCGTACATCTGATATACATTATCAGAGTCCTGCAGAAATCAGAGGAGCTATTCTAACATGCAACAGCCAAGGGCATGGCACAGCTCTTTGCCACCTGCAAGGAAGATGTTCATCTTTTAGCTGCCTACCAAGCTTTGATTTTTCTCAGTGGGAACATGTTCTGGGGTTAGATAAAAACCCTCTCAACAATATTGCACTGCTTTACAGGCTGGGCACACTGCTTTTCTTGCACTCTAACCTCACCCTCACTAGAAAGTCATGAGAAGGATCTCTCCATACAGACTTTTCCCTTCCTGCCCCTAAGAAGAACAAAACCCATGACCAGCTTTAATTTCCACCCTTGAAACCAAATAAAACAAAATAAAACCCCTCAAGCTCTAAACCCTGAAAATACTCAGCAAAGTCAAGGTGAGGCTGAGATTTCGCAGACCAGAGCTGTGGATTTATGCAGGTCTTTACATGACTGTTTTATTTCCAACGCAATAAAGAATAACCAACTTACTGTAGCAAACTTTGTGCTAGGTGCTGTCTCCCAAAACCTCTGCATGGGTCAGTCTGGCCTGTATTTTCTCTGCCTAGCAGTACTTTGCAGAATGTTGGAAGGGAAAATACTCCCTTTATCTCTGTCCCAGCAGGGGCAGATTGCTAATGGGGAAAACTATGTCTGCCCCTTCCCTTCCCTTCCCTTCCCTTCCCTTCCCTTCCCTTCCCTTCCCTTCCCCTCTCTTTACTTTCCTTATTTCTTTATTTTTCTTTCTCTATTTCTTTTCACCCTCTTTCCTGTTCTCTCTTGCCCCCCATCTCCAATGCTTTGTTTTTCTCTTTCCTTCCCTCTTTATTCTGGGAATGGGAAGTAGAAAAGGAAGCCACTGGATCTACTAAAGCAAATCCCTTTGGACTTTCCGTTAGAGTTTCAAAGTTCAGTTGAGGGTGTTCTTGTGCAGAGCCCGCAGATGACCCTTTGGAGCCACCTTTTTGGTGTGCTTTTGTGCTTGTCCCCGTCTCCTGACTAGGTTTCTTACCTCTTCTGCATTATCTTTCATTGATGTTACACCCAGTGTCCTATTTTTTGGCCTTTAAGAAACCAAACCTTGGACTTCAGACAGGAAAAGGAATTTTGATTCATTGCCCCAGGAGTTCATTGATCTCTCTGTCCCACCTTCCAGAAGACAGCCAAGTGTTATCTTCTTCCCCTTCAAAGAGGAAGTGCTACTCAGAGCAGTGGTCTGGCACCAGGATCCTGGATCCTCAGCTTTTCCTCTCACTTGCTCTCTAGTTGTCTGTGTGTGCCTCAGTTTACCCACCCAGGTATAACAATATCTACCTCACAGGGGTGTTGTGAGGCTCTATTACCAACATTCTTGTCTGGAAGGAGGGGTAGAAGTGTCCCCACTCATAGATCAGCTCATCAGTGTTCCCTCTACAGACTCTTTCTTGAGACATCATTTTTGGCAGCAGTCAACACTGTGATGAGGTTTATCCATCACTTTCACCTGAGGTCAAGGTTTGGGGCATTTCCATCACCTCCCCTGCAGGCAAGGCTGGACATGACACCTGGAGGAGGTCAGATACAGGAAGCTCTGCTCTTATTCCTGAGAGTATTCTGACACAACCGTGGGGCAAAGGGCTTTTTGCCCTGCTGTCCCAAGCCCCAGCAACCGTAATCTCTTCACCACAATGAACACTCGGCCCTGGGATCACAGAATCTCACTGGAGGATCACCCAAGTGCACGTCTTGGCTGGGAGATGCCAGTGCTTCCTGTGACACAGTCCAGGCTGTCCCATGGCACCACAGGAACATCCAGGGAAATGTTTGCTGGTTGCTGTTGGAAGGGATGAGCAAAGAAAAGCGATTTTCACATATTCCTCTGCTTTAGCAGGAGTTCAGCCCTGCGCTGCACAGGGATGGGTTCTCCTTGACTATACACACTTCAGTCAAGGGCTTCCAGCCCCGGCAGTCAGGATTTATGTCATGAATCCCAGCAACTGGCACTGGAGGAGAGGAGAACCTGCCGTGTTCCTAGACTACCGCACAGTCAGTGAAGAATACTACATCATCCCAACCTTTGTCTTAACTGGAATGGGTGGTTAGCAGAAGAAAACCCTTTCTGTCCAAGTGAAGGAATTTCTGCTGCTCCCTTCAAGGATGTCAGCAGGACCTCCAGTGGGGTGGACTTTTGACAGATGACAGAAGATTGGATTAGGACACAAAATGGTAAAATTAAAAGAAAGAAAGAAAGAAAGAAAGAAAGAAAGAAAGAAAGAAAGAAAGAAAGAAAGAAAGAAAGAAAGAAAGAAAGAAAGAAAGAAAGAAAGAAAGAAAGAAAGAAAGAAAGAAGTGTTAATTGTTCTCCCAGAGGTGGAAAAGGAGCTCAGAAAGTTCCTTCATGTGCATCATGTGAATTTGGTTAACAACAGGACGAATTATCTCCTTTCCCCACACTGGAACATGGAAATTCTTGGAGCAGCTTAGAGTGGGTCCCACTCACTGGAAAGCAGCACTCAGAGAACTTCTGCTTCTGCTTTCAAAAACTGAACCACAGGCTCAAAAATCCAGAAGGAGAGGGCTTTAGCTAAGGTGAATCTCTTTTTCTGCACGGGGGAGTTGGATAGGAAAGAGCTGTTCCATCCCTTAGGAATTTTTGTGAATTTGTTTTTCCAACACACATGGAAACCTCAAGGCTAACACTAAACATGAAAAAGAAAAAGATATGCAAACCAATGCATATGCCAACAAAAACAGTTTTACTATCTTGGAGGGAGATTGTTTTGATCTCTCCCTGCTTGCATCCTCCTTTTTTTCTATAAATTACCCCACATTTTGAAAGGAAAAGCTCTTCTGAAATGAAAAAATCTGCATGAAAATGTCAAAGACAACATCCAAGAGCCTGAAATCACATCCTTCATTTCCCCATGGCTGTGGTATTTTTCAACAGGAAACAGCTTGAAGCTGGCATTTTCCAAGAAGCTGTAGCTGTGACACATTGCCTTTTTCTTTTTTTTTTTTTTTTTGAAGGAGAGGAGGAAAAAATCTCCAAACAATACTCTTCACATCCTTTGACCATTAAGCCCACAGGGCACAAACCATAGAGCCCTCTCTTTGCAATGGGAACAACCAGGTACCCAAGAGGAGTTAGTCCCCATCAGAGCAGAGCACCAAGAAGAGCACCGGGAGTATCGCCTCCAGTCTTGCCTGCCCTTCAGAAGAGTCAGGATGGGGATGTACATCCTTTCCGAGGTGATAAAGACTTCTACTGCCTTAAAAACAACCAAACACAGAAAATCAACTCCTGGGTTTATGCAGTTTAACTTGTTGGCAGCAATACAGCATGCAGGACCGGTCCCAGGCACTGAGAAGATTTATCTAGAGGTTGGCAGGAAGATCCTCTTTAATATCATTTTTAACATAACCATGGTTCCTTTCCTCTTTGGATGAAACTTGGAAATTTCCTGGAAACTTGGAAAAAGTCGTCATGATCCAACAAGGAGGTCCATGCTCTCACGTCCTGCCCCAGGCAGCAGCCTGTCCATTGCCCCAGAGCGATAAGCACACGGTGGAGGTTAGAGGGACCAGAGCAGCCCATGGCTGCAGGGACAAAGAGATAAGCACACTGTTGAGACTAAAGCACACGAACAAGCCTGCTCCAGGATCCTGATAAAACCGCTGCCAGGAGCGAATTCCCCACTGCCTCTCCTCAAAGGTCCCACACCCACACTCCCACCCCCCCTTCCTGCTCTGCAATTTCTCATCTAGGCATCACCCCCCTGCCCCAGGCCAGGCTCACACCAGTACATTCTGCTCAGCCAACCCCTCGCCATCACCGTGAACAACAAAGAAGTCTCTGCAGAAGGTCCCTGTGTGCCTTGGGGTGATTTTTTTTCCCCAGGAGCACAAACACCCCTGGGAGCTGCAGGGGAGCCTGAAATAACCCGTGTCATCAAACAGGCCACGTTAGGTGGGTGCTGGCAGAGCTTTGCCGGAGAAGCTGACCCGGTGGCTTAGCCTGGCTAAAGCTGTTTTGGTAGACCTGGCCGAAACGCCTCGAGCTTTGCTTCAGGTCTGGGCTCATGCACTTGCCTCTTCCCTGTCCCATCTGTACACTTTGATTTCTGAGCTGATTCTTTCTTGGGTTTTGGTTTGGTTTTTTTTTTGGCACTGTCAGGTATTTTTTAAACTGTGTTAATTGTAGTCAGCTGCATAATGTTTGTTAGGCCTCTCCACCAAGCTCTTTAAATGAACGTCAGTGGCTGTCTTCCCTTGGACAATAATGAATGTATATATCGTAAGTGCAGACTATACAGAAAAGTGGCTAAGTCAAGGATCAGAGGGTTTTGTAAAGCCTGTTTATTTTTTTAAATAAGTTTGAGCATTTATATTTTACCACCATTTACGTGGTTTTGGGGAACCCAGATTGTGTCAAGATCTCATGCCAAAACAAGCCAAAAGTTGTTTGATTTCAACCTTTTCTTCCATGAACCATATTTTAAATGATACTTTGTCATTTTAAATGTTTTATTGAAACATGTGCTGATGAAAAAACAAACAAAATGTCATCTTGACAAAAGATTTATACATGAATCAGAAAGTATTTATTTCAATTTTGTACCTTTCCATTTTAATACATTATAATGTATTGACTCAACTGAGATAATATAAACAGTTCATTTTAATAACACGTTTGCCGTGTGCTGTGTCTTTTTATTCGTTCCTTCTCCACACTGGGGACACGGCCTACAAAACAAAAAGCAGGTCTGCAACATTTCACATCCCAGCAATCCTGAGACACTTAAACCAGAGCAAGAGTGTGTCACTAGCAGGATCACAGAATCACAGAACGTCAGGAGTTGGAAGGGACCTCGAAAGATCTTCGAGTCCAACCCCCCTGCCTGAGAAAGATCACCTAGATTAAATCACACAGGAACGTGTCCAGATTGGTCTTGATTGTCTACAGAGAAGGAGACTCCACAACCTCTCTGGGCAGCCTGTCCCAGGGCTATGTCACACCCACAGTGAAAACGTTTTTCATCACATTCACATGGAACTTTCTATGTTCCAGTTTGGACCCATTGCCCCTTGTCCTGTCACTGGCCATCATTGAGAAGAGCCTGGCTTTGTCGTCCTGACACCCTTACATATTTATGGACATTAATGTAATCACCCCTCAGCCTCCTCTTCTCCAAGCTAAAGTGACCCAGCTCCCTCAGCCTGTCCTCATAAGGAAGGTGTTCCACACCTTCATCATCTTGGTGGCCCTGTGCTCTTTCAAGGAGTTCTATGTCATTCTGGAACTGAGGGGCCCAGAACTGGATGCAATACTCCAGGTGAGGTCTCACCAGGGCAGAGTAGAGGGGGAGGAGGACCTCTCTTGACCTACTAGCCACCCTCCTTCTAATACACCTCAGGATGCCATTGGCCTTTTTGGCCACAAGGGCACATTGCTGGCTCATGGTCATCCTGCTGTCCACCAGGATTCCCAGGTCTGTCTCACCTACACTGCTCTCCAACAGGCCAGTTCCCAGCCTATACTGGTACCTGGGGTTGTTCTTCCCCAGTTGCCAGACCCTACACTTGTCCTAGGTGAATCTCATTAAACTTCTCCTGGATGCTCCATGAAAACCAAATGGGCACTGGGTCAAACCTCAGGATGAGGTAGCCTTAGAGAGTAGAAGACCTGGTGGGTAAGGAGGGTCCAGATGGAAATCTAGTTGCCTGCTGCTGGGTCTAGGTGATGTAAGAGAGGGGATGGCACACCCACGCTGGGTCTCCTCTGTGCAAGGGAAGCAGTTTGCATCCTCTGGCAGCGGTGTTGGCCTGCACTGAGACTTCCAGGAGAGCTACTCACACGGGGATCAAGTGCCTGATACCTGCTCTGTGCCTGCTCATCCTCACTCACCCAACACATAAGTAAGGACTGGCCATCTCCTCCTCCACATGCCCAAATTCAACTCCTATTCTTGATTTTCTTCATTTGCAACCTCCTGCTGCTCCACGCCCCTGACCAGGATGGTGCAGAAACCCACCATACACAAGGAGGGACAAAACTCTGTTGCTGCCAATTTGTGCTTTGGTGTCTTAGTGAATCCCTCTCCCAGGCCACTGAAGAACCCAAACACATTTATCCCAGTTAGTGAGAATGGACCCTTCAATCCCTCCCTTCACAGGGAAAGTCCAAGTATGAAATGGGTGATCTAAGCTGTCCTACTTCAGGCTCAGGTCTGTCATTCAGTGGGTAACTCTTCTACAGGTACCAAGGATGTGCCACATCTGAGGAGAGAGACATGCTCACAAGGCCTCTGTATTGGTGCTGGAGGCTGGTGTTGCATGGAGAGCAAATGTTTGTGACCATGAGGTAAACATTAGAATCACAGAATCCTTTTGGTTGGAAATTATGTTTACTATCATAAAGGCCACCCATTAACCCAACACTGCCAAGGCCACCACTAAACCATGTCCCCAAGCACCACATCTACATGTCTTTTCAATACCTCCAGGGATGGTGACTCAACTGCTTCCCTGGGTACCCTGTTCCAGTGATTGACAGCCCCCTTTTTTGAGGGTATTTCTCCTAATATCCAATTTAAACCTCCCACAGCACAACTTGAGGCCATTTCCTCTTGCCCTATCACTTGTTACTTGGGAGAAGAGAATCCCACCTGGCTACACCCTCCTTTCAGGCAGTTGCAAAGAGCAGACAGATCTCCCCTCAGCTTTTTTTTTCCAGGCTAAATAGCCTCAGTTCCCTCAACTGCTCCTCATAAGGCTTCTGCTCCAGATCCTTTACCACTTCGTTGCCCTTCTCTGGACATGCTCCAGGGCCTCAATGTCCTTCTTGCAGTGAGGGGCCCAAAACTGAACACAGTACCTGAGGTGTAGCCTCACCAGTGCTGAGTACAGAGGTACCATCACTTCCCTAGTCCTGCTTGCCACTCTTTCTGATACTGATGCTGACCACATCCTTGGCTGTAAGGCACCATCTGGCCAGTTCCATGCTACCAAACTCACTCAGTCTCTAGAACAAGGTGGCAACATCCAAAACACCAATGGGGAATGGTCTATTCTATCCTGAGCCAAGTCCAAAGACCATTTGGGACATTTCCAGGTGACTTGGTCCAAAACTGTTTTCGGGAGTGTGCTTGTAAACCTGTCCAGGAGTTGTTTAATTTACTGCTATAAACACAACCAGTATCAGACATCATGCCCACTTGCTGGACTGCACAGCACACTAACAACAAGGGAGGGTGGACACTTACTGCAGAGCCCCAGTGGGGTGCTGATCTCTGGCCACAGCTTCTGGGTATTTGGAAAAGCAGATGCTATTCTCCATGGCTGAAATACATCGCTGTTCCTCTCAAGAAGTGCTGTTCTCTCCATTCTGTAGAAGGCTTTTGTAGGAATATGGGAATCTGAACCTGCAATTGAAAAACATAATGAATTCTCCAGACAGAACAACTCCAGGAAGGTTCCCACTTGCCCCAAACTTGCCCAGGCCATCAGAAATAAAAATGCTTTGTGGTACCAGTTCCATTGTCAAACACCTGACCCCTGGGAGGTGAAAGGGAAAGTGAATTTCTTGTACAATATTGTCCCAAAATCATGACCTTCTCCAGAAGGTATCAGCTACATCTTAAGAAACTCCTGTCATATTTTGCAGCAGAAAGGGCCCCAGAGCTAGCCCTACATAGCTATGAAGGTCCAGCACAGAGCGAGGAAGAGAAGTGTCTCGTATACAACAATAGCTCAAACCAAACATCCTTCTGCTTCCCAGATGCTCTGGGAAGGATCTGAACTTCATAACACTGCCAGACTTTCCTCAGAAGACAGGTCAGGGGACACTGTATGGAGAAGGACAAAAGGTAGGAGGCCTGTGACACTTCAGTGTTACCCCTAAGGGGCATCAGAGAATAGAGCAGTGGGGTTATTGGGAGGCATCTGGGAGAAATCCAGCTGAGTATGGGCACTCACTGCAGACAGCTCCCTTTATTCTGACTCCACTTACCCTGTTTGAGATGGGTGGTCTATACAACTCTGAAAACCTACATTGCATCCATCCAGCCCCAACAATGGGACAACTGCCACCTGGAAAGATGGCATGAGTGGAGGGGGTCCAGGAGTCCACCCTCATCAAGATTTGAAGAGAGAAGTAGTCTTACAGATTGCTCTCCCAAAAGGGGGCTGCCAGGTGTGCTGGAGTCCTTTGGAGTCCAAGGAGATAGGTCACAGACAGAAAAAGCAGCGATCCAGGAAAAGCCCACTTCTCCCAAGAAGAAACACACAGGGAGACAATTTCTTCCGGTGTCACACTTTTCTTCTGGGGTGGAGGTAACTCACTGCAGCATATGCTGGATGTTGTGGGGCATCTTCCTCTGCTTTCCACCAGAAAGGGAATGGGATTTTTCAGCACAGGAGGATGGTACCCGTGACAAAATTTCACACGATGGTCCCAAGTTTGTGTGAAGACCTTTCCTTTGAAACCACTGTAGCCTGTAACTTACTCACCGTGGCCTCACCTGCTCTTCCAGGGGCAAAAAGACAGCTAAAGCAGAAAAGAGAAAGCCCATGACTTTCTTACCCCAGGACTAGAGGGCTGATGGTTGTGTGCTGCAGCATGGGGCTGTGGTGAGGGGTGGGAGTAAGGAAACCAGTTCATTGGGCCTGTATAATCAGCCCTGAGATGCAAAGGGGTCTCTCAGCTGCACAGATGTGTCAAAAGCAATGAGATCCCTCCATTTCTTCACACACAATGAGAAGTCCGGCTCACGAGCATTGGGAAAACACTATGTCATTGTGGTCTTTGAGTCTGGCACGTGGAGGAGAAGGGAGACAAGAGTAGGGTATAGGGATGAGGCTGCAGAGATCCTGCAACATGGGAGAAGCTGTGAAGGAACATAGGGGAATGAAAAAACATCTATGACAGCTTTGAGGGTGGGCACAGAGGCAGAAATAAATGTCAAGGGAAGCATGCCAAGGGGGTTTAGCCCACACCAGGGCCAGAGCAGAGCAACAATCCTAGGAAGACTGTTTTTCACCTAGCAGGGTGGGGGGTGAGGGGTGGGGAAATTGAAGAAATGGCTTTACACAGGTGTCTTTCCTTCTAATACCCATCTCAGGACATCCTTCTGAAAAAGCTGGCCCCATGTTCCTTTCCATCAATCTGCCAAGTTCCCTTTTAACACTTTCCTTAGTACTTTTCCCTGGCTTGCTCCTAACGAACTACTTCTGGAGAGGACAACTTCAGCTCAGTCTACAACCCACCTGCTTTTTGTGCTGTCCATCTGCCGGCAGAGGGGACTCCTGCTATGTTATAGCACAAGGTATGTAGCAGTTGCTTCCACCTAGATGTTGTTTTCAGTGTGAATCTTCTGGAAACTTGCCCAGTCTTTGGTTCAGTAGGAAAGTCTGGAAGTAGTTTCTTTCACAGGAGCTGAGGCATACATGCCCATGGACCCATGGAGAGGGTGAACATAGCCATTCCCAAACTGCATGTTGGGACTGGCCCATGACCTACGCTAACTCCTTAGCAGAACCTAGGGATAGTTTGGCTCAATGCTAGTTTTCCTGGCTTCACGCCATGTCTAGAAACCAAGGCTAGCTAGTCTGGATTGAAACTATGCAAATAAGAGTAGAGCTCCAGGGACCAGGTGCCAGCATCTTCACAAAGAAGAGTGCCAGGCCATGAAATCACTGTTTAATATAAGAGCAGTGTGTTCATAGAATGCCTGGCACAAAGGTGGTAAGATAAACCAGAAAGGTGGTAAGATAAACCACCTAAAGTAAGGAGAAAAGTGAACAAACAGTCTTCAGGCTGAAAAGGAACATGATGTGAGATACCAGGAGGAACCTTGTCCTGGTGGGATAAGTCAGCGCTGGGTAGGTTATCTGCATGGGAGCTAGGCATTCACAACTGGAGATGAAGAAGGAGTTAGACATGCTTTAGTAGGACTGTCTTAGGTAGCACTGATCCTGTCCTGACTTCTGGAAGTGCCCACTTTCTCAGTACCACTGGTAAGGTAGACACTATTCCAGGGTTCATTAGAGGTACACCTCCAGTAGATTAAGCTGTGATTCTTCCAATTCCTTGCCTAAAACATAACAAAACAACCGATCAGGTGTGAACATGAATTTTACCTGTTTGTAAATCTCTCTCTCTCCATAGAACAAGCTGGGACCCAAGTACTGAGTTAAAGCAGGGATTTTTCTTCCCAAGCAGAGCAGTTTCCCGAGTGCTTCAGAGAATGCTAAGCAAACAACAGCATGTACCAGCACTGTTAGTGCTGCCATTTGCGCTGGGTACGGATTTGAATGCATCTGTGGGATCAGTGTGCCATGATACACTCTTTGGCTCATTGACTCCAGGACGAGCAAACTAATGAAAGCTCCAGCACAGCTCCTCTTTTACAAGGAGCATGTGGAAATTAAAAGGTTTGCAGTGTGCAAGACGGAAATGTCCTGAACAGCATGGTATACCGAGTGTTTCTTGGCTGCTTGGGAAGCCTCAGGAATGTGAGATCAGTCATTTCTTTTATTGTTCCAGTTACAGCTCAGAGAGGCTGTTGTGGCCCAGCTTGCCACCCCATCAAGGTGCAGAGCAGGCGCAGAGCCTCTGCGGGTGGATGTCAGCAGTCAAATACGCTGTGAAAACCGACGGTTTTGTTGTCTCTGGGCTCCATTAACCTGCATTCTGCAGCATCAGAACAGAAGAATGATCATGTTAAATCAAATTGGAGGTCTACATAGCCCAGCACATGACCTGAGACTGGCCAAAAGCTGATGTGCAGGAGAAAGTCTTAAGATGCCTGGCAAGTCTGGAGTGGTCTTTCCATTTTGCACATCTCCTTGCCTGCTAAAATCAGGTCTTCAAGGACATCATGAACTGGAAGTAGCAGCTGGACCTGGTGGACCTGCCCTTCAGCAATGTGTCATACCACTCTTCATCTGCATCCTTCCACAACCCTGCAGCAAAGTGTACCACAATGGGGCACAGAATCACAAAACCACTGAGGCTGGAAAAGACCTTTAAGGCCATTGAGTCCAACCATAACAGCAGTTGTGACATAGGGGGAATGGCTGAAAACAGGAGCCTCCTGTGTTGGAAAAAGACAATAGGTTGACAGAGGTCTTGATTCAGGCAACTCCAGTGATACCCTGGAACAGGAATGACAAGGCTGGATCAAACCTCTCCATGAAGGGAAGCCCTTGGCTTATTCAGTCTCCCTTTGCCAAGTGCTCCTGGGTAGCTGAGCCTGGAGGTGTATTCCTACACTTCTATGAGAAGGATTCCTTCTGCAGAGAAGGCCCTGCTGCTGCTTCTCCCCCTCTGCTTTGCTCTGGTGAGACCTCACCTGGAGTATTGCATCCAGTTCTGGGCCCTTCAGTTCCAGAAGGACATAGAACTCCTTGAGAGACTCCAGCGCAGGGACACCAAGATGATGAAGAGAATGGAACACTTTCCTTATGAGGACAGGCTGAGGGAGCTGGGTCTCTTTAGATTGGAGAAGAGGAGACTGAGGGGTGACCTCATTAGTGTCTATAAATACATAAAGAGTGAGTGTCGGGAGGATGGATCCAGGCTCTTCTCAGTGATGGCCAGTGGTAGAGCAAGGGCCAATGGGTCCAAACTGGAACAGAGGAGGTTCTGTGTGAACATAAGGAAAAACTTGTTCACTGTGAGGGTGATGGAGCACTGGAACAGGCTGCCCAGAGAGGTTGTGGAGTCTCCTTCTCTGGAGACATTCAAACCCAACTGGATGTGTTCCTGTGCAATTTAATCTAGGTGATCCTGCTCAGGCAGGAGGGTTGCACTAGATATTATTTTCAGGTCGCTTCCAAATCCAAACATTCTGTGGTTCTGGGATTCTTTGGTTTGGTTCTCTTCCCTCTGAAAGGCCCTACCAGTCTGCAAACCCTGGGGACAATCCTTGTGACACTGAATGATGGTATGGAACTGAAGGGTGGTATGGAATTGCTTGTCCCTCTTGCAGCTCTAGAGACAGCTCACAAGTGCCATGGCTGCCACATGATACAGCCCACCAGTAGCAGATGAGAGATCCGAGTGTCACCGCCTCTATCATACACACCAGTCCACAAGAAGATGGCTGCATCCACATTGTTCTTGGGAATAGTTCCTGGACTTTGCTGAATCCTGAACTGTGCTTGGGAAGATCAGAGCTGGTTGGTTTGGGTCAAAACCAGGCCAAGGTCCATGATAGCAATTGACCACTACAGGCAACAAGCCAGGTTAGCATAGTAGGCTTGGTACAGTTAGTAAAGCTAAATTATGTAGGAGATGTTCCACATGCATCCTTTGACCCACCCAGTCTAGAAGGTCACCTTTGTGTACACAGTCCTGTGGTGGTCCATGATTACAGAGCATGTTACAGATATGTTACTCAGCCATACCTGTTCAAATGGGTTTAAAACTAGAGTTGTCCCTGCTAATGCGGGCACTGGTGTAAGTTAACCTTCACAGACATCTGTTTAGCTGGAGTGATTGTTGCTCCTTCAACACATAGAAAACACCCCTGGATTTCCTGTAGAATCATAGAATCCCAGAATCTCCTAAGCTGGAAGGGACCCATAAGGATCATTGATCCAGCTCTTGGCTCCACACAGGGCCAGACAAGTCAGAGCAGGGGACTGAGTGCATCATCCAGATGCTGCTTGACCTCAACCAAGCTGGGTGCTGGGACCACTTCCCTGGGGAGCCTGTCCCAGTAAACAATACCAGGACAGGCACTGCACATCTCAGAGAAAATTACTGTCACTTCACACCCTGATTTCCCTGCATTATCCATTCCTTGATTGTTTTACCATGGGCTTCATGGAGGAATCCCATTCTTCCAATCCACGGAAAAGGGAAAGATGAGAAGATGGACTGGCAGCAAAGTGCACAGATGTCCACCAGTCCAAGGCACCTCCTGGTATTCCCCAGTCAATGCCAGTGGTGAGATCGCAAAGTTGTATGTGTAGATGAAAGGAAGCCCAATGTGTAATTTAGGAGCTAATGAGCTTGTGTGAGCTATTTTTAGTGCTCTTTTATTTTCCAGTGGTTGCTCAAAAAGCCCCGAAATGACAGTACTGGGTCAGCCTTGGAAGTGCAGCTGCGCTTTGAAAAGTGAGCAATGTCCTTGTGGGTTTCCCTCTTTATTTCTCTTCAAAAGCCCTAAACCTAATTTGCTGTGTTTACAAAGCTGAACCCTGCTGAGACTGTGAGCAGTGTTGGTTCTGAAATCTTCAGAAGTAACCTCAATCCTGCCACGAGGACTTCGCAACTGGGGCGAATGAATAAAATGGGCTATAAACTGGGTGCATTAAAACAGTTTATAAATGGTTGCAGATCTGTTTGGTGTTTCTCACTGCTGACCCTTTTTTGCTGCTGCTGGATTTTGACTACTTCTCAGCATATAATTTCTTATGAATAATATATCAAAAATAGTAATACTAGACCTGACATTTTCTCCCCCTCATGGAAAGCGATGAACTTCCCTTCCCAGCATTTGAAAATACAAAAGTATTTGATATCTGGAGCAGGAATGCTTCTTTATTTCAGCAGTCTCATCATGAATATATTGGGGGAGTCCTGTTGAACTGAGGCATTGGCATTGCTGATCTGCTGCTCACCTTACTCCTTTTCTTCCTTCCTGACCAGAGGGGATTGTCATATCTACAAAAGTGTCATTTGTGTCTTCTCTACGTGCATGGGAAATAACACATGAACCTGGCAGGCAATGAAATGTCTTGTGCAAATGAAGTTTTCTGCCTAGCTGCTTCTCAGAAAATAAACTCAACGATGGTGGGTGGGAGTTAATTTTGATACCTGATCAAGCATCTGCAGGAAATCCTTGTTTGGTATTTTTTCCCCCTCTCCCATCTCGGTTTGGACAAAGCAAGTGAGTGTTTCACAGGATTAAGTGGGACACTTTAATTTGCAGAAGAGTAAGCTGCACTTTACAGAAGAGTAAATCACACAGGATTGTTTTTGTGGTTAAGTCATTGCATTGTGCCTGAAGAAAGATGCATTCTGAGAGGGCTTCCTAAATTGATTCATAAAGATATGAAGAATGGGATGATCTGGAGGAGCTTTTGGGAAGCCACCTGTCTCCCTCGTTCTGTGGCCAGGTCAAACTGTCCCTCCATGACAAGTTTGACCATCAAAGAAGCCAAATCCACCACCCGTTAGCCAGTACCAGATGTTCTGGTACCCTGCATATTTTTAAATATGCTGAATTGATTTCTATTTTTCCAGGAGACAGTGGACAAGGAAACCACCTGCTCACCCACATGCCTAGCAGCACAGTATAACTTTCATTTCTAAACAAAAAAAATCAAGGTCCTCCAAGTTCTTCCTCAGGTTGTCTTTTCTAATCACCTGTATGTCCCTTACTCTCCTCTGTGCTCCATATCTGGTTCACCCCAATTTCCTTAAGTAGTGGCAGATATGGGCATGGTATTCATCCTGCTATGGCTTTTCCACCCCTGAAACAAGGAGCAATCATCTCTCATCAGCACAGACTATGTGGTCCAGAAAGAAACCGGTCCTTTTGAAATAGCATTTTAATACAGGTTCTCATTTAACCAGCTATGGTTTAGTTCTACTCCTTCCTCTTTTATTCCCCCCCCCTCCCCCCCAATGTTGGTGCCCTCTGGTTGTCCCCAGTTTCCATACAAGTGGGATTTCCCAGGTTCAACTCATCACAGAATCATAGAATTGTCTTGGTTGGAAGGGATCCTTTAGATCAACAAGTTCAACCACATCTAACTGTCTTTTCAATACTTCCAGGGATGGAGACTCCACCACTTCCCTGGGCAGCCTGTTCCAATGCCTCAGGGAAGAAGTTTTTCCTATTATCCAATCTAAACTTCCCCGGTGTAACTTGATGCCATTTCCTCTTGTCTTATCTCTTGGTGCAAGAGAGAAAAGGTCATCCTACTGTTTACTACCTCCATTTTTTTTCTCATGCTGTTCATCAACTTCAAGTGATGGGTTGAGTTTTGATCCTGCCTTCCACACCTCTTTCAGCCCTTCTGGTACATCAGCAGATTGTCTGTCCCACAGAAACCAGAATACCAACTAGACAAGCTGGGGCTGCTGTGGAGGCTATTGGCTTGTCCAAGCCCTTGGATATAAGCTGTCAGGATCTGACACCTCCATGTCACCCTCAGACCTAGTCATATGTCTGAGGCTTCAGGCCAGACTTGTCCAGAGCCAGGGAACTGTGAGGACCTCCAGTCCTCTCCCATCTGTGAATAACTCCCAAAGTTGCCCACACCCTCAGTATTAAGGTGTGCACCATGCATCTGTGGCTCCTGGTTACATGAAAAATCTTGCAACCTTCATCACCAAATCCTGGTCAGAGACAAAAATTAGGTTGGTTTGCTAAGAATTGTCCCAGTGAGTCTTGCAGGCATTTTTTCATCACTCCACTGTCCTCCAGTGGCCAAATACCGAACAAATTATGTAAGACCTTCTGCAGTGTTTTCCCAGGGACTGGAGTAAGGTAACTCATCCATGATTCCCTGACTCCACCACTGTCCTCTTTCTCCACAATAACAATTAGTGATTCAAAGACTGTCTTGTGAAATTTCTCCAAATTTCCAGGATGAGCTTCACCCAAGTTACGAACCTCCACATAGACACATCAGCCCTCTCTTCCTGCCCTCGAACCTGTACGGTTCAACTGCACTGAATATGCTCTCAGTACACGGGAAAGATTAATCCTAGAATCACAGAATGGCTGGAGCTGGAAGACACCTTACAGATCAAGTTCCAACCCTCCTGCCACGGGCAGGGACACCTCTCACTGGACCAGGCTGCTCAAGGCCCCATTTAACCTGGCCTTGAACACCTCCAGGGCAGGGGCAGCCACCACTTCCCTGGGAAACCTGTTAAAACAAGAAGCATGCAAATCCTTCAGGCTCATGACACTGTTTCTTACAGACGTGTTACCATCTCACCTACATTATGAGCTGGCCCAGACTGGCATGTTCTCCCCTAACCTCTTGGGACCCTCTGGTACTTGCCTCACCCTGCCATGGCTGCAGCTCAGAGAAATGCTTCCAGGTCATGTTAAGCACAACCCATCCAGGAAAAATGATTGCCAAAGGATCAGTCACAACAAGCAAAAACCCACCAAAAACCCCACTCTGCACCCATCAACCAGCATCTAAATCCACAGTAGCATCCAACTCTAGTACTCCTTTATATTTTAAAATATCTTCACAAGATGCAAGCAGTAAGTGCCTTGACTTGACTTTTACACCATGTCCATGCCTCAGTTTCCCCTTCTACAAACCACTGCTGCCTTTTCATCTGCTCCACACCTCCTTCCCCAGTTTGGATAACAAACTGCTTGCAACAGAATCACACAGAATCACACAGAACATCAGGAGCTGGAAGGGACCTTGAAAGATCATCTAGTCCAACCCCCTGCCCAAGCAGGATCACCTAGATTAGATCACACAGGAACGTGTCCAGATTGCTCTTGAATGTCTCCAGAGAAGGAGACTCCACAACCTCTCTGGGCAGCCTGTTCCACTGATCTGTCACCCTCACAGTGAAAAAGTTCTTCCTTATATTAAGACGGAACTTTCTGTGTTCCAGGTTGGAACCATTTTCCCTTGTTCTATCACTATCCAACACCAAGAAGAGTCTGGCTCCATCCTCCTGACACTCACCCATAGTATATTTATAAATATTAATGAGGTCAAACTTCAGTCTCACATCCCACAGTAGCCCAGACCAATGAAATAATTACAATACCAAAAAAAACCCCAAAAAAACCAAACCCAAAGCTAATAATAAAATCCCACTGTGTTCATGGAATAGAGATGGAAAATAATCTGGATTTCTGTCTGCTGCCTCCTTTGCCCACACTCCCTCCAGCGTTCCCTGCCTGACACCACACACTGCTGCTGAGTTATTCCCTGGCAGCACTTCTAGGAACATCCCCCCACCCCCAGCTTGAGCCTGTTTCTGCTCCTCGGCTGCCCCCAAAGCTGTTCTTTGAACCCCTCGTCTCCTGGCTGCAGGCACCCGTTCTGACATCCTCTTCTCCGCGGGTCAGACGTTGTTAATCTCTTGCTCCCTGCCCAGCACTTGATGGGCGGCTTCTCCGCTCCGCTAGCGCAGCTTTATACCGGAGCTCACCTCTAATCCGCACGTTCTCTTGAATCATTGTCCTAAATCAAACCTGTCTTCTCGTTTTAAGGTCTCCAGGCAGTCCTTGTCCCTAGTGCTTCCATCACATCTCTCCCAGGACTCCCTCAATAAGCATTTCTAGCCTGGCCTCAGGCCATTTATCACACAACAGAGGCTGATTTGCCTCACAAATGACCTGTTGCAGAACCAGGACTCGCATCCGATTTCTTTAGTAGCTTTTCTGCTCCTTTTTTCCCACTTTGTCTCTTCCAGCTGCCCCTCCTCTCCCTCCTCACATCTCCCTCGTCCATGGGGCATTTCAATGGGACGCAGAGAGAAATAGGGGTGTTTGCACTGATGCTGCTGCTTCTCCATTTGAACTCAGGGTGATCCAGACATCTCTTGCAGGCATCTCATGTTAGGGCACCTGAACCCCACCTTGCGAGTGCCTGATCTTACTCCAGTGTCCTCAGGTAGCAGGTGACTGGCACAGAGCTTTGTGGCATTGGCCCACTGCCAGAACTCATAGCTGCCCTTCTCACAGAATCACAGAACATCAGGAGCTGGAAGGGGCCTTGAAAGATCATCTAGTCCAACCCCCCTGCCAGAGCAGGATCACCTAGATTAGGTCACACAGGAACGTGTCCAGATTGGTCTTGAATGTCTCCAGAGAAGGAGACTCCACAACCTCTCTGGGCAGCCGGTTCCAGTGCTCTGTCACCCTCACAGTGAAAAATCTTTTTCCTTATATTAAGATGGAACTTTATATATTCCAGCTTGGAACCATTGCCCCTTGTCCTGTCACTGGCCAACACTGAGAAGAGCCTGGCTCTGTCCTCCTGACACTCACCCTTTACATATTTATAGACATTAATGAGGTCACCCCTCAGTCTCCTCCAAGCTAAAGAGACCCAGCTCCATCAGCCTGTCCTCAGAAGGAAGATGTACCACTCCATCATCTTGGTGGCCCTGTGCTG
>VXBZ01007858.1:85284-108721 GCA_013399135.1 Heliornis fulica | reverse complement strand
CCCCCCGCCACTCGCCCACCACAGCTCCGACAGCCCCAGCCCGGGACCGCGCTCCCGCTGTGGAGGCGGAGGCCGCCCCGCCCGGCGCGCGCGCCCTTCGGCTGCCCGCGAAAGTGCCTGCTCGAGAACAGCCCAGATGCGACCCAACAGATCTATCAAAGATATACTTTGATATATTTAAGATAATTTGAGCAGGACTAAAAATTTTATTTCTTCTAGGGTGGCCGTTGTCCTCGCCTGTTTGAGTACTTTTCAGTCAGGCATATGTCACAGCGCTTGTTCTGCGCCCGAGCTAATCAAAGCCCCTCAGGGGTGAGGGCGCACGGCGGCGTCCACTAGCTACGCGCCGCGGAGGGAAGGAGGTCCCCAAGATGGCGATGCTGGCAGAGCGTGAGTGCGGCTACTGTCGTGGAGGGGCCGCGGCGGCGGGGTTGGGGAGTGGGACAAGAGCCGGTATCGTGGCGGTGCCCTCGGCGTCCTCGTCGGCGCGGCAGGGGCCGCTCTGTCCCTCTCGAGGGTGGCGGGCAGGACGCTGGCGGGTATCCCACAGGCCCCGCCATGGCTGGGTGCGGTTTGGAGGGGTCTCCCGGCCTGGGAGGGAGTCTCGGACAGGGCTGACCGAGGGCCATGGGAGGGCAGCCAGGATGGCGAAGGATCTGCAGAACAAACCTTGTGAGGAGTCGCTGAGGGAGCTGGGTTGTGTAGTCTGGAGAAGAGGAGGCTGGGGGGAGACTTTATCACTGCCTACAGTTACCTAAAAGGAGGTCGTAGAGAGGTGAGCAATGGTCTGTTCTGAAAAGTGACAGGTGATTATCTTGAAGGTCTCTTTCAACCCGATTGATTCTATGATTCTGTGATAGCACAGGGGGAAATGGCCTCAAGCTGCACCAGGGCTGGTTCAGATTAGATGTTAGGAAAAGGTTCTTCACCAAAAGATTTGTTGGGATGTATAACAGGTATGGTTGGACTCGATCTTAAAGGTCTTTTCCAATCTAGTAATTCTGTGATGTCCCTGCTCGTGGTAGGGAGGTTGGACTAGATGATCTATACAGGTCCCTTCCCACCCAAATCAGTTTGTGATTCTATGATTATTAATACCTGCAGTGTCCAATTAAACTATCGAACAAATTTTGAAAAAGGGACCAAAGTCTACATCTAAAAAAAAAAATGGAAAATTGCATGTGCAAATCAATTTTCTTTTCCTCAATTCACACCTGTATTTTCCACTGAAAGCCTTTTTTTTTTCCCAATTTGTCATGATACTTAGAAGTCCACCTTTCTTTCAGTAAAGGAAAGTCCTTAGACTCTGGGCTCTCATGTTAACTTTGTGACACCTGCAAGCTGACCAAAACCACCTACGAACATTAATAATAGACAGAATTAACAGTCCAGTTACATAAAAATCTACAGTTTAGTCTTTCTAACTGTATACAAATTTACATTACTAGAAAAGGCTGCCTTACAGGAATGCATCTTTAGCATGTAAGGGAAGGCAGCAAAACCTTTTAGCTCTCATTTTAATCAAATTTTTAATCAATTCTTTCTGGTACAGGGAGCCCAAGGCCTAAATCAGACATAAGAGTGATGCTTTGTCTGGTGCCAGTATCATGGAAAAGTTAAACAAATTATCATGCTGCATATAGAATCATAGAGTCATCTGGTTGGAAGGAATCCTTTAAATCAAGTCCAACCATCACCCTACCCTGCCATCCACCACTAAACCATGACCCTCAGCACCACATCTACATGTCTTAAATACCTCCAGGGTTGGAGACTCCACCACCTCCCTGGGCAGCCCATTCTAACACCTGACAGCCCTCTCTGTGAAGAAGTTTTTCCTAATAGCCAATCTAAACATCCCCAGCATAGCTTGATGCCATTAACTTTTCTGCTATCACTTGTCACTAGGGCGATCAACCCCTGCCTCCAAAACCTCCAGTCACATAGCTGTAGAAAGCAATTAGATCTTCCCTCAACCTCCTCATAAAACCTTTAAGAATGAACACCCTTACTACCCAAAAAGCCTAAGATAACCACATGGCCTCACACTGAGTTCTCCCCTTGAGTGCAGTGGCTTTACTTACCTTTCCTGAAGAATCCACCTAAAATCCCTTACATCCAGCTCTCACCTTTCCCATCCCTGAACTTAGCTGACCTCTGAAATTCCCTGTACAGACAAGAGGGCAAGCTAAGCTCAATTGCTGACCCTGAGCACAATCAGAAGCCCAAACCCACACATACAGCTTCCTCCAGCCTTGCCTGGCTGATGACCCCAACACTTCAGGGCACCTACCCTGCTCTAATGCAGCACCATGGAGACAGCACAGAGGTGCTGAAGGGAAATGCCATCCCTAAAAGCACCTGTGAGACACCTCAGAATCACAGAATGACTAGGTTGGAAAAGACCATCAAGGTTAGAGTCCAGCCATCCCTGTCATCTCCTAAACCATATCCCTGAGCACCTCATCTACCTGTCTGTTAAATACATCCAGGGATGGTGACTCCACCCCCTCCCTGGGCAGCCTGTTCCACATCCCAACAGCTCTTTCAGTGAAGAATTTCTTCCTAACAACAAATCTGAACCTGCTGTGGAGCAGCTTGAGGCCATTTACCCTTTGTCCTATCACCTGTCACTTGGCAGAAGAGACCATTGCCTACCTCTTTACAACCTCCTTTCAGGTCATTGTAGGCTGTGATAAGGTCTCTCCTCAGCCTTATCTTCAATTAGATCAGGTTGCTCAGAGCCCCATAAGCCTGAGCTTGAATGTTTCCAGGATGGGGCCTCCACCACTTCTCTGGGCAACCTGTGCCAGTGTTAATACAGCTTCTGTGTAGTGAACTATGGTTTCCTTCCAGCTCGAGATGTGATTCTATGATCTGTGTGTCACCTGCAACTGTAATTGTGAAGCCATGTCATGTATTTTTGTTTGCAGTTCTGGATTAGGTTCTGATGCTTTTAATAATTTCCGTTCTAAGAAAAAAACGGTGTGGGACACCACAGTTAATGTGTTTCACTACAGCTGTGAAAACACATAGGTTTAAGAGACATAAAGTAACTTCTCAGCCTTACTGAGTGACAGGACAAGAAGCAGTGAGTATAAATTGAAACATAATGTAAAGCTATCCAGACATCTCAGGGAGGCTCTGGAATATCAGTCTGGAGATACGCAGAGACTGGACAATCTGGAGAAGTAGGAAGTTGCAGTTGATAATAACCTCAAGAGATTTTTGTGATGCTGTGAACTAAACTTAGAAAGGACGAGCTCAGTCATTCTGCACTTACGTAGTTTGAACATAAAAAATGGATCAATTGCAAAAATGGCCAAAGAATTAGCTTTTATTTTTCACTTACTTTTAATTCTTTATTTTAATAAACAAATTATTATTGGCATTCATCAGGAAAAAAGTATATGTTAATGATGGGTTTCGTAGCTTGGATTGAAATAGCTTCTGTAGGCAGTATATATTTTTTAATTTGTTGGAAAAATTTATCGTATTTATTATTTTCCGTGGTATCGTCATTTATAGGCAGACAGCAAGGGTTTGGAACTTTCAGAAATGGTAGTGAGAATTAGTCTGGGTAAAAGGGTTCAGAAATTGATCTTTTGCTCAGAGTGTGGGGTTATCTGAGTGAAGGAGTGGAGCACCTCTTTTATGAATACTGGCTGAGAGAGTTGGACTTGTTCAGCCTGGAGAACTGAAGGCTCTAGGGAGACCTCAGAGCGGTCTTCCAGTACCTGAAAGGTGCCTGTAAGAAACCTGGGGAAGAACTGTTCGTGAGGGCATGGAATGATAGGATATGGGGTGATGGTTTGAAACTAGAAAAGGGGAGATTCAGACTGGACTTTAGGAAAACTTCTTCAATGTGAAGTTGTTTGATCACTGGCACAGGTTGCTCAGAGAGGTGGTGGAGGCCTCATCCCTGGAGACATTCAAGGTCAGGCTTGATGGGGCTCTGAGCAACCTGATCTAGTGAAGATGTCCCTGCTCACTACAGGGGTGGGACTAGATGGCCTTTAAAGGTCCCTTCCAATCCAAGGCATTCTGTGATTCTGATATCTGAAGAAATGATGCGTTTCTCCACTGGATGGTGCTGCTTGCCCAGAGTTGCGTTACTATATCCAACATCGTTCTGTTGGCTGCCCAGAAGACTAGTGTTCCCTTCTGAGCAGAATTTTTTAGCTGGAAGTTAGTGTGTTGTTTCCCTTCTCACTCTTCACACATCAGTGAACAAACTTTTCTGGTAAATTGTTGACTAAACAGTATTTTTGTTGTTGTTCCATAGGAGAGATGATTTCATGGTTGCTCTCTGTGGCATGAAGTTCTTTCTGGCTATCTTAAATAAGTCTCTAAAGGTGTAAGCAGGTTTCTTTTTTTTTCTGTGTGTCTAGCTTACCATATTTGAGAATAAGAGTGTGTTAACTCGACAGAAATATGAGGATTAATCCTAGAGCAGTTTGAAATACTGGGATTGGAGGTGCTGGGGAAGGGAAAGTCTCTTAAAGTTTTAGGCTTGAGGAATCTTTGTATTAGGTGTCCTTGTGTTTTGTTACCAGGGTCCTCCTGGGAGTAAAACATCTTAAGACTTCTCTTCAGAGATATATTCAGGAAAATTAATAGAAATTAACTTTTAAAGTGGATTAGTTGAACTTCATCAAACAGCTCAGCTTGGAAGCTAATTTAAATTCACGCATTCAGTTGACATGGATTACCTCTATTGCGTAGACAAATCCCTAAATACATATGGTGTTTTTACAGCTGTAAGAATTGCCTTGAATTTAATTCCTTGGGATTTGTAAAATCACCTGCAGAACTAGTTACAGAGAGCTTAATAGAATATGGGCATAGTTAAAATGTTGTTACAGTTAGATTTAAAAATATATTTTAAAATGATTAAGTGATTTATGATCCAGTTTTTGGTGACTGAATGAGGGAAAATTGCTGTTATTCGAGTTTTTTTATTAACTGTCAGCTATGGATGAAAGCAACAGCCAAGGTGTTCTGAAGTTTTATAGGACTTAGCTTTTGCTGCCACCTTGATAGCTTTTCAAAAATTCCCCTTACAAATCACTGGACACTTGGGTCCTTAGGGATCATCCTGGGTAAGGGAAGATGACAAAACATATTAATTGTCCCAAGTGCCTAGGTCAGTCCTTCAAGGACAGCAATAAATGAGTGAAGTGAGCCTCATGGATAAGGGACCCAAGATTTTTTGTTCTCCCTGGATCAGCAGGGAACCCTAATTTGCTTGGGCATTTGAAATCTCGGTCCACAGTTCACCTGAGCATCTTTTGTTAGCAGTGCAGTCAGGGCTTGTAGTAGATGCTTTGCTGAGGGCTGCCTGTTGGAAGTGGTTGTTTTCCTGTAGAGAAGTGAACTGAGTGAAGCCTGTGTCAGTTCCTCTCTCACCACTCAGTCCTTGCACTTACTGTAAAATCTTTTTTATGGATCGTTTGGGTGTTTATGAAATCCTTCATCAGCCTGTTGCTTTTTATGGGGCTGCCACACAGCTACTTTGAGCTTCAAAGCTTTGGACGTGTGTTTCAAAAAAAGCCACTCTCATGGATTCTGACAGTATTAGTTCTTAAAGTCTGAGTCAAAACTAGGCAGCAAATGAATCAAGCATCCTGTAATGTTCTGTCCCTCCTGCCCAAATCCTAAGTGTTCCCAAATCCAGGGAAAGATAACTTCCTGGTGATATTGAAAGTGCCTCAGTGAACTTGGCTTCTCACCCATTTCATTTGACCTTGGGATAATTGGTCATTTTTGATCCACCGTTTCCCATCATGTTTAATGAAGTTTGTAATCTTCCTGTCTCCCATTCTTTGTTTGTCTTGTTTATTTAGGTTGTCTTCCTGTGGGTGTTTAGGTGCACACTTAAAGTGCTAGCGCTGTGCTGGCTTTTCTTCCTTCATTTCAATGAAGCTGTTCCTGATGGTAGAGGCAAGCGCACGCATCTGGGCCTGGGGGACCCTAGTTTCTTTAGTAGTCTGTGTAGGACAAAGGAGCCTTGATTCTCCTTTGCATCTCTTAACACCTGCAATAATTTCCGGTGACTGTTGAGTTTCCAAAAAGCTGAAAATCCAAAAAGCTGAAATCCCACTTTAATTTTTTGTAATTCAGTTTCTGTGCTCAACTATGTTTGAGTTTTAACTAGTCTTTAGTTGTGAAGGCAAATATTGAAACTTCTGTGTTCTGGTTAAAAGGAAGACTGGCCAGTGGATATTGTTCAGGACCAGGAAAACCTGCACCGTAGTCTCATTCCCTATAGTTTTCACATTGAAGCCATGTGTAAACAAAATTGGAATAAATATGGAATTTAGGCCCGTACACTTACCTGGTAATCCTTAAAGCCTTTCCTGAGTTGCAGCTCATTCTTAGGGATAGCAATTTTCATTACAATTTCACTTTGGAATTTTTCACATTAATTAACATTTTTGCTGGCTTTTTTTTTTTCAGTATGCAATTTAGTAAAATTTAACCCCAAAACATGCTTAGTCTGGTGTAAGTTCTGGTTTGGGGTTTTTTTTTCAACAAAGAACTTTTCTTGAATTGATTAAATACTAACAGCACTGTGGAAACATAAATAGAGCCTGTTTCAACTTCTTCCTGCTCTAGCCCGTAGAAGGCAGAAGTGGTCTGTGGATCCACGAAACAGTGCTTGGAGTAACGATGAATCTAAATTTGGCCAGAAGATGCTGGAAAAGATGGGCTGGTCCAAAGGAAAGGTAAGATCTAAAGGATGATTGAAGAGTGGAACACTGCTAGGGGACTTTTGATCTCTGTTTAAAACAGACACATCCTTCCTGTTTGACTTACCATCTCAAGCACTCAGAGAATTTGAGCAATGCTAAATTTCTACATTTTATTACAAAGGTACTTGCCTGCTTGTGCTGGTCTTGCTTTCCAGTTTTTCTCCTCTTTCTTTGACAAGGTAATGCCCCCAAATAAGAACAGGAGTGGATCCATAAAATCAGTTGGTGATTAAAGGCATGAAGTTGCCTTGATGCCCTCCATTCTCTCTCTGGCTTTAGGTGCTGTTTAAAGCAACTCCAGGGTCACTTTTTATCCTTTACCTGTTTTTAAAGGTTACTTCTTATATGTTCAATGGCCAGAATGCAGTGATATGTGAGCTGTATTTTTTCCCAGCTCTGGCCTGTACCTGTGGGGTGAGGTGACTGGTTTCTGGCTGTAAGAATAATCTCTAGGTCAGTGCAGACAGCAGCAGACTTCTCAGCTGCTCAGCTGCCCCTTAAAAGCAGTTTAACTTCCACAAAGATGCCTCAGCAAAGCTGAGATTGGGGCCTGCATGTCGACATGTTTAAAGAAAGCACATGCAACACCTCTCTCTGCTTTCATGCTTTTTTAATTCCTCTCCCAGCTGTTTTTTAAAAGGAAAAGATTAGGATCATTCTCAATTTTGTGAATGTATCGATACTTAGAAAACTAAGCCTACTCTTGGATATTTCAGTGTACCCTGCTGTAGCTTCATTTGGTTTACAATTAGCACATATAAATCTGGCTTCTGCCTGCCACTCATGTCACAAACAAGCAGTAGTACCTGATTTAAAGGCTTCTGAAGTCAAGGAATCGGTATTGGTTTCACTAGGCTTTAGACCAGACTGTTGGAAGTACAGAGACTGAGTACTGTCTTTTCAGGGAGGTTGTACGCATAACTGTTTTATGTGTCTGAGATTAAAATAGATCTGTAAACCAGAGTGGAAAAAAACCACTCTTAAATGTTCTGATTGAATTTTAGGCAGCCAGCTTCTCTGACCATAGATAACACCTTTGTCAATATGAATGCTGTTTGTCTCAGGAAGTTCTTGTGTTGTTTTCTAGCTGTCATCCCCCCCTCATAATCTTCACAACAATGTTGCCTGAGTTAGTGGATCTTCCTTTATAACAGTTATAGCTGTGTGAGAAGGATTTATATCTCCATTCCACTACAAACTCAGACAAATGGAACCATAGCTTGATCAAATTAATGGGCAAAAGCCCATCTGTGCAGTGAAATTAATCAGCTTACACTAGTCCTGTTATTAGTTGTATTGGAATTGGGTCACTGCAGGATGTGTAGGCAAGTGGCCTGCTTGCTTCCATCTTCATTGGTTAGAAGTTTCAAGGTAAATTTTCCACTCCACTGACCAAATAAACTCAACTGGATTTGTCATATCAACAGCTTTTTTCAAAGTATGGCTCATTGCTTCAAATATTACCTATGCCCAGGATAACCCATAGGCCTTCTCTCTGCTACTCCACCATATACATACTTATGATAGCCATAACCTGAGCTGATGATGTGTTGCTGGTGGCAGAGTCGGAAAAAAGCAGGTGGATCACCAGGAACAAAGCTTTAAACCAAATGCTTTGTCTTAGTTTTGGGTTGGTTTTTTTTGTTTTTTTTTCACCTGACTGTATTAAGAAAGGCAATACTGTGCCTAAGATTGCTTCCCAGATTTGAATAATATGATTCTTTTCGGTTAGACAAACCCCACATTTGTTTGCTCTAACAACTTCATCAGTTTGTTCATGGGAGTGAGATGGGAGAAGTTCTTAATGTCCTGCTCGGTCCATTCTGACCATTTCCCTCCCACTTTCCCCTGTATAACTTTGTTCTTTACTGTACATTCTATATGGTGTCTGTCTGACAGCTGTTACACAGCTGCTTTAGCGATGAGAGGGGTGTTTTTGGTGAGAGGCATGTTCTGTTGTGTGCAGTGTCTTGTTTTAAAATTGTAAACACTTTGGACTTGCCTGTGAATGTTACGTAGCTTCCTGATTAATCACTCAACTGCTTAATATTGTTGCTATTTTAGTATTTATAATACTTTGCTGGAGGCTTAAGTAGTAAATTATAAAAGCAGTATCTCATGTGTGCTAATGCTTGTGAATGAATTCAGTTACAGTCAAGCAAATAAATAGTAAACTGTGATTTCTTGCTGGATTTCATTGCAAAAGATGTTACAATACAAAAGCTCTACTTGCTTTGTCACTGCTATAAAATCTTTACATTTTAACCTTTAAATTCTCTTCAGGGTCTTGGGGCTCAGGAACAAGGAAATACGGAACATATCAAGGTTCAGGTGAAAAACAACATGCTGGGGTTAGGAGCAACCATCAGCTATGAGGTAAGCACTAGACCCAGGTAGGAAAATGGTTTCTGTTTCAGCTAAAGTGCAGGCTTGGTAATGGGGCATTAGTGGCATCTGTCACCACATCTAGTGGCAGCATATACCTATGCAGAAAATATTAAATCTGGAGTTTAGTTCTTTCTTTTGGTGTTTTAGGAGAAAAGTACCTGCTTGGAAGGATTATGGTGAATTCTGAGAGCAGGATTTATTTTGCTTCCAAGCAGATCACTGAAATACTTTCTTCCTCCCCTCCTTAGCTTCATGCCTTCTGTCCTTCTTCCTGACACAGTCACCTTCCTGACAGGAGTTCAGGCACGTAGGAGGCAAAATGTGGTCCTCAAGGTGTTTGTCTCATAATTGGCATCTTAAGTAATTTTGTTGCTGGAAAAAAAATTACAGTAGTATTTCCTGCCTAGTTTTGAAAACATCTTGTGCAGATGGGGGATGTAGAGAGCCAACAGCAGCTCAGTGTGGTTTAAGGATTTACAAATGCAATCCTTTTAATTTCTGTGCTTTGGGGTGACTATATCAAGCTGTTGTTAGCGTTGCCACCCGTGGAGTTTCTGGGGGTCGCTCCCACCAACAAGAATTGAGTATATACAATTAAGTTAATTCTTAGAGTGCAGAGTCTTAATATCTGTTTTAGCAAAACTTCTGTTCTGAAGACTTTTGCCTTGTAATCATGTGGGTGATATTTACAGGACAACTGGATTGCTCATCAGGATGACTTCAACCAGCTCCTGGCTGAACTGAATGTTTGCCATGGACAGGGTGAAACAGGTAGGTTCATGCTTTGCTCAGTCAGATGCTGGAAGCCGAGCAGAGTTTCCATTCTTTCTCTTAAAAGTCTAGCTGAAGTCCGATCCTTTGGGCTGCTTGCTGAGGTTGGCAATTTCCCCTTTTCTCCCCAAATCCCTGGGAGCTGAAGGACATGTTGCCATCTGTGACCATGCTCCAAGATTAAACATAAAAAAATATAAAATTTTAAACTTATTCAGGAGCACGATGTGAGGGAGCTTTTGCTGGGATGTACCACAGCAGCACTTGTTTCCTTTTAAAGCAGCCAGGGCCATTCTGAAGGGTCGCAGTTCAATCACATACCATTGTGATCTGGTTACCTTCCTCTTACTGATGAACTATCATACCTGGCTTCGATGCCCTGGTGATTTCTTAAATACCTACTTTTCCTGTCCTTGGAGAGCAGCTTCTTAGCTTTTTGACTCAGAGTTATGCAGCTCTGTTCTGAGAGTGGTATAATGTGATTTTTGAAGCCCTGATGTGGAGTACACGCGTGGGGAAACGTACACAACTTTCCCAAAAGGGCTATTCATAGTCTTCTAATTTTGGAAAGCTTCCTACAGTTTGACCTTGGTTTGTAAAAATGAAGTTAGGCAAAACTGCTGGGTGTGAGCTTACAGAAAGATCTATACAGATCAAATGGTTTATCATCTCTTCTTTAGTTAAACCCAAGCTTAAACTCTGACCCTATATCAAAATAATTCTCTGTGGAGTGTTTGTGTTTGGATACAGCAGCCTGTCCACACGCTGCTAGTGGCAGAATTCTCAGCTTAGTGAATTATCAACTGTTTGTTCGTTCATACTTCACGTTTGAGCACAGGTTTTGTAGGAAAGGAAAGATAGGACAAAGGAGGAAAAACAGTCAGCAAAAAGGATCAAACTTGATTTCTAAGAGAACGAGGATTAAAATTCCAAATCTGATAAAGTATTGGGATTTTTTAATTCCTGTGTAAGTTATCCTTGTGCATTAGAGCCATAATCACAGTGTGAGGGAACACAGTGCTAGGTGCTGTAGTTAAATTCCTCAAGAGGTATAACAACATCTCGTAGGGAAATGCCAAAAGTTCCTTTCTACCTTTATAACTAAACTCTACCCAAGTTCCAACTTGAGCCATGAGAAGATAAGTTAGGTGTAACTGGTGGGAAACCCACAAGCTGATGAGCAAAGAGCTGAAATGACTTGCCCAAGGACACAATGAGTCAGCACAGAAGCAGGTTCATTGAGCAAGGCGGTCTTGTTCCTCTGTCACTGCGCTATTCCCCAGGTCATCTACATATGCAAAGTGGCCCCTGAAAACCACGTTTCTCCCTGTTCTACTTAGTTACTTTTTCTTGGATCTTTTTAGGAGCTCGGATGAGACTTTTCAACTACTGAGGACAAATTTGGGTGCACATTGAAAATTCCGTGTCAGGATCACATTTGGTGATTCGTAGACTGAAAGCATTGCTCTGAAACTTGTTTTTTTTGAATTTTTTTAAGCTGGCAAAAGTCATCCAGATAATTCTGCCTGCAGCTGTGCTACAGAACCAAATGTTACATTATTGGCCATCATCCAGTTTCAAATTGCATCAAAAGTCAGCTGAAAAACTTCATTGTTCTTAAATAACTGCTGTAGTTGCAAGAATTGGATTGCAATTGGAGATTGGGAAGGAAGGGCCCTGTGGTGATTAGTGTGCCAATATTCAAATACCTTTGGTGCACATAGTTTTAGGCTTCTTTTCTTTCCCTCTAGCTGATAACCTAGTGAGTTCTGATTCCTGTCTCTCTTGCTGAGATACTGAGTGATGATAACTTTGTCCCATTCCCGTTTGTTAAATGAGGCAATAACAAACTGGCTCTGTCTGTAATGTTCTCTGGAATATTTACCTGTATCATAAAGTCATAGAATCTGTAAGGTTGGAAAAGACCACCAAGATCATCAAGACCGTCAGTCTAGTACCACCATGTCAACTAAAGCATGTCCACAGTATTTGACTCCCCGCTCCAGGGATGGTGGCTCCACCACCTCCCTGGGCAGCCTGTTCTGATGCCTGACCACACTTACAGTGAAGAAATTTCTCCTAATATCCAGTCTAAACCTCCCCTGATGCAACCTGAGACCATTTCCTCTCATCCAGTTGCTAGTTATGTGAGGCAAGAGACCAACTCCCACATCACTGCAACCTCCATTCAGCGTTTGCTTTAGAAGCGACACGTGGTTTTATTACTATGACTAAATTGCTTTAAAAGGCATACTAATATTCCTGCGGTGTTTGCTCAGTTTGTCAGGGGATTTACCAGTCGCTAGAAAACACAGGGATGCACCTACCAGTCCACTGCAGGTGCCGGCACGTTTCAGTAGTGAAATTCCTCCTGGAAGGCACAAGGCGGTGCTGCTGCTCCTTTCCCTCTAAAAACAAAGCGAGGAGGAAGCCCTGTGGAAATCCTTTGCTGTGTAATGATCCTTTCTGTACAAGTGGATCGAGAGCAGACTTAAAAGTGCTTCATCTCTGGTCAGGATATTTTGCTTTCCCCATAGAGCTTTTTAGTGAGGATTTTCAAGTTGATTGCAAATTCTGTCAAAACTGGGTTTCCTACTCCTTCCCCTTCCTGTTAATGTGTAAATAGCAGAGTAAGTCTTGCACTGCTTTCTGGTTGTTGGCTCTCCCACTGCAGGCTGTGGGTTTCATTTTTAGGTCAATGACTTTATCATCAGGTGTCACTCCCCCTCGAACTGTGAAGAGCACGAATTCCAGTGCAGAAAAGCGTGGTCTGCAGAGCTTTCAGGGGTGGAATCATGTGAAAAAGGTGATTCAGTGTGGCCCTCAGGCTATGGGTTGATTTCCCTACACATACCAGTTGCCACTGGGAGGGGAAAAAAAAAGGCATCTCACTAGAGGAGCCTTTTCAGAGCAGAGAATCCTGTGCTTCCTATTTCTTGTCAGGATGGAACTAATAATGTAGCTATTAACTAGACAGCAGGTTACCTCCTTCTGAGAATTTCTTGTAAATTAACAGGCTCTATGGATGCAAATAGTGTGTCAGTGCCAGGAACTTGATATCTCTACTGTTAAATAGTTAGACTAATCCTTTGTATGGTTTTGACCTGCATGAGCTGTCATTCTCCCAAAGAACTGCTGAGCGAATCTGGGACTTAGCCAGCCCCAAAGACCATTCCCAGTAGACAGTTTAGATGCAGCCCCTCTTCTGGAAGCTAGGAAAATTAAATAATGTGGATGTGGCAATTTGTTCTAGCTGGCCTTGGGGACAGAAAAGGTCTGCCACTGTTTATTTCTTACACAGATGTATCTCTATGTCCAGATAGAGGCACTCTATATAGTGTTAGAAATTGAAAGCTTGTCTTTGTGAGGTTTTTTTCCCCTTTTTCATTCTGGCCAGTCAGGTTCAGTATTTTATTTTGCTCTGTTTATTAGATCTTTCTCAGACTTGCACTGGAGATATTTTGTAACAACCAGTACTATAAATCCTAAACTATTTTCTTTTCTTACAGTAGAAATGGTGTTAAATTAGACTGTGACCTGGAGTACCTGTATCTGCCTTTTCAAATTATATTAGATTGTGAATGAGAAAGGAAGGGGATGTGGCAAAAAAAAACAAAAAACAAACTAAAATAATCAAGTAGAAGCATGTCTCAGACTGAACTTGCCATGCTTCCTTCAGTAATTTATTGCGATATGTTCATGAGGGACTGCAGCAATGGGACAAGGGGCGGTGGTTTTAAACTAGAAAAGATTTAAGTTATATATTAGGGAAAAACTTTTCAGTATGAGAGTGGTGGATCACTGGCACTTGTTGCCCAGGTAGGTGGATTGCAACAATGTGGTGGAGGCCCCATCCCTAGAGATATTCAAGGTCAGGCTTGAAGGGGCTCTGAGAAACCTGATCTAGTGAAGATGTCCCACCTCACTGCAGGGTTTGGACTAGCTGGCCGTTGAAGGGTCCCACCTAACACAGTGTGTGATTCTATGTTGTTGAGTCTTGGTTATGAGATAGAATGTTCAATACACTGATGTTTTAATTTAGTGGTTACAGTGCCTCTGAATGCATTGAAACCTGTTTGGGTTTTGGTGGATTTTTTTTTTTTTTAGAGTCAGCAGTGAATAATCAGAAGACTTTCAGTCTCGAAGAAAAGTCCAAATCTTCCAAGAAACGTGTCCATTATATGAAATTTGCAAAAGGTAAGAAGAGTTTTGTTGTTTCATAAGCTCTAGACAAGATTAGGAGAAAAAAAAAAAAAAAGATGATGTCAAGGTGATGTATTGCCTTCTGGTGTCTAAATTTGGCAAGTAAAATCTTGGTTTAGGAATACCCCCTGCAGCTACTTACTTAAAGCTGTAATACTCTGTTTGTCTTTATTTTGGATGATTTTGGATGTTTTTAGGATGATACTGTTGAATAAAGCGATTTGTGTCTGAAGGAACCATCAGGTGAATAAAGCAACAGTGAATATTCTGAGTGATCTGTGCGTGGGCAGGGGATGTGAGGAGGAGGCAAAGGTGATAACAGAGTTACTTGGGCATCTGCACCACACTATCCGCTGCAATCTCCAGTAACCCCTGCTCAGAGATCATGTGGATAAGATCAGTGATCAGATTAAAACTGAATGCAGGAAGAGGAAAGCCCTCTTACATCTATCAGATTCTTTATTGGATAAATGAGGACACAGGTTGGTGGCCACAAAACCTATATCAAGATCTCATGGAATTTAGTAATTTGCTTCTTTCTAACGAAGATGACATTATTTCAGCCATCCCTGGTTTTGGCTCTTGATCGTTGTTCGATCCCTTGCACTGTTTCTCCATTGGTTGTGTTCCCCTTTCACACACCTATGTGCTTGTGGGGTGTCTATATATGTGTTTCAGTGTATGGATAGGTTCTGTTTCCACAAACACCTAATTTATTATACTTAAAGCTCTGCCTGATGTTTTCTGATAACAAATACCATAGGTAAAACAGAAATAATTGACATTTGAATAGAGACCAAATTCTGATGTTTGGTTTCAGGTTTTTTGATTAAATAATTCAGCCTAGAAGTCAAACACATTAACATAACCCTGACCCTTTACAATATTAAACAATTAAATTGGTTCAGGGCTTGCAAGTACAGAGGCCATGGCCTGTTTGAGGTAGTAGCAAAGAGGATTTATTTTGATTTGGATTTAACCTTTTACTAAATATAGAGAAAAAAAAAGTGTCTTTTGAGCATGTGAAATATGGAGCACGGCTTTCATATTAACAATATCCCTGATTTATTTGGCTGCAGTGTTTCTGCCTAAAGGTAGGTTATACCTGCTTTATTGTGCCCTCTGTGGTCTGAAACATGGAAATTGTCCTTATTCAGGGGAAATAAAAGTTACTTGAGAGAAGCTAATGTTGTTGTGGCCCTTGTTGTTCAAGTCTGATCCTGCTTCCTTTTAGACTAAACAAGAAGAGCTCATACAAAAGCGGGAGAGGGAGCAGCAATGATAGAAATTCAGCTTCCGTTTCTGGTGCTGTTCTGTAGCCTTGCTGTTGGAGAAACACAGGCACCACACGTAGCCGTGCTTGGATTTGGGAAACACACCCCAGTATGGGATTAAAGCAGTGATTTCAATTGCTTTTCTTGTTCCGCTGTAATGCTGCAAAAGACTGGACTGCCAGCTGCATTGGTTTTCTGTTAGAGAATGCAAAAAGAGGTGGGGATACATTGCAGGATGGGGAGGAGTAGGCATGGAAAGAAAGCATAGGGTGAGAGGAGGAGCACTAAGACTGTAAGTCGTTTACTCCAAGCCTTAGTCAAGATAAAGCTGAAGACGGTCCCAGTCTCATCCAACTTGCTTAGAAAAGGTAGATACAGTGTAGCGAGAAACCAGAAAGTTGGGTAACAGTTTGTCTTCTGGGTTGATGTGTATGCTTGCCGTCTGTGGGCAGTTGAGTGTCCTGAGAGGAAGAAACAGGTAGAATAGTCAGATTTTTTTTTTAGGGTTTGTTTTTTTTTTTTCCTTTACAAATATTTAGTATGACTTTGAGGTCAATGAATTTGAAATCAGTATCAAGTGTAATATAAGACACCAGCAGACTCTGGAGTGCCTTCACATGGCAAATCTGAACTAATTTTCTTCTTCTCCTTAATACTGACTTTTAAAAGAGAATTTTCTGATGTAAGATGTGGAAAACTCAAAAGCTTTTACACTGGGAAATCTGCTAATCTTCTGCTGATATCTCAGAATATCACATCACACCCTTTCTGCTTCCTCCCTTCCTGCTCCATGTCTGTACTCAGCCGCACAACAGTCAGGTGGGAGTTCTCTGCTGGAACTCGGAGAAATCTTTGCTTCACCTTTGAAATTTCTTTAATTTGGGATAATCCAGTGTGTTACAGAGATTAAGGTATTGCTTTAAAGAAGCGATTTCATGAATCAAAAAAAAGGCCCTACCAAGTAAAGACAGATTTTTTTTCACTGTATGGAGGAGCTATAACTTTGCACTGCAAACCCAAGACATGCAGCCTCTTGTAACCTCCTACACACAAGGAAAGTTCAACTCTTCTTCCCCTTTAGCGTAGTGCAGGCTGCTTCTCGCATTTTGCTATGACAATTGCAGTGTCAAGTGGAGGAAAACAAGCGTTTCCCTGTGGGCATCCACCAGCAGGCTGTGGTTGTCTCCTCACCAGCCTTATGCTATATGCACACACATTTCCTCCTGTATGTGGGAACTGTGGTCAGCCTTTAATTATTGTCTTTAATATTCTCCTCCTGAATGTCTCCAGAGATGGAGGCTCCACAACGTCTCTGGGCAGCCTGTCCCAGGGCTCTGCCACCCTCACGGGAAAAAAGTTCCTTCTCATTCGTAGGTGGAACTTCCTCTATTCAAGTTTCTGCTCATCCCCTCTTGTCCTGTCCCTGCCTACCACTGAAAAAAAGACTGACCTCATCCTCCTGACACCCACCCTGAAGTATTTACAAGTACTGAGAAGATCACCCCTCAGCCTTCTCTAAGCTAAAAAGTCCCTCAGCCTCTGTTCATAAGAGAGATGTCCTAGTCCCATCAGATTCTCTACAGCCTTTTCTTATCCCCTCTCCAGTAGCTCTCTGTCCTTCTTGACCCAGGGAGCCCAGCACCTCACACAGTATTCCAGATGAGGAATCACCAGGGCAGAGCAGAGGGGCAGGAGAACCTCCCTCGACCTGCTGGCCATACTTTTCTTGACACACTCCACAATGTCATTTGCTTTCTTGGCCCAAGGGCACATTTAGGAAGATGAGAAGTAGCTTCTTTACAGTGAGGGTGATGGAGCACTGGAACGGGCTTCCCAGAGATGTTGTGGAGTTTCCGTTCCTATAAACATTCAAAACCCACCTGGATCCTGTCCTGCGCAACCTGCTCGAGGTAGTCCTGCTCTGGCAGGGGGATCTCCAGACGTCCCTACCAACCCCCATCATTCCGTGATTCTGTGATTTTTTTTTACCTACAAAAGCAATTTCTCTGCCTCTGTGCATAGATAAGTTATCTGTTTGTGTTATCAAAATGTACCTGTTGTCACCACATGGGAAGGTTGTGGATTATATTTTTTTTCTTCCCCTTACCCCTTTCAGGTAAGGATCTCTCTTCACGCAGTGAAGATGATCTCTCCTGCATATTTGGGAAGCGACAGAAGAGTGTGAAGACACAGGTAAACGAGAAGCTTTACCTTTTTCTTGTTTCCTTACATATTTTCTATTATGACAAAAACATATTTAAATGTTTTTCTGCTGTTGAGATTACCCCATGCCTATCAAAAGCAAGGCTGCAGGTGGAGGGCCGTGCTCTGAACCATTAGAAGATAAGTGTGAATTTAATACATATTTTTATGAATTATATTGATGTGACTTTTTGGAGTTAAGAATCTTCATTATTTTAAGTTTACACTTGTCAGGCAATGTATTTCGCAGCATAGATCAATTTTTCTTGATCCAAAGGTTGCCTAAATATCGTAAATAAAATTTGATGTTCAGCAGCAACTGTCCAGTCACGGCAAACTGCTGTTATTTTCCCAAGAGTTGGGAAAGGCTGAGCATCTGCAGAGTTTTGTTCATCTTTGAACACTGGAATCTAAGATGGCCTGAACAATGGTAAATATTTAATAAAATTACTTTCCTCCATCTGTGTAATGAGGTCAAGGTTTGTTCTAGCTTTTTAAAATGTATTATTATTCACTAACATTTTGCATTTGCAGAGAATAGTTCTGCTCTATCAGTATATAAAATAACAGACTTGACCAATGTATCCAGAAAAATATTCTTTGGAAAAGATAAACAGTGGAAAAAGCACAAATGAATATGTAGCAAGAATTTTGCCATTGGTTCAGGGGTCTCTGAAGTCTTTTGTAATTGGAGGAGAAGATTTGGCCTCAGTGGAAGTTTCTGAAATGCCCTGTATGTGTTTGACACCTTTCTCATTGTGCAGTACACGTGAAAATTGTTCTGTAATTGCACTGTAGGCCACTGTGAACTTTGAGAGGAGAGGAATAGGGGAAAGCATGTGCTAAGAGGTCTTGCATAATAGTGAAAGCAGTATGAGGCTTGTAGCTGTGTAAATGCTAAGCAGTATGACAAGGGAGGCTGCCCCCTCCCTTGAGGTGTTCAAGGCCAGGTTAGATGGGACCTTGAGCAGCCTGGTCTGGTGAGAGGTGTCCCTGCCCATGGCAGGGGGGTTGGAACTTGATGATCTTTCAGGTCCTTTCCAGCCTGAAGCTTTCTGTGATTCTTTGCTGGAAAACACTATAGAATAATACTTCCTTGGGGTGTCTTGCATTGAACAGTTTGAAGGATTGCCATCATCCTGTATAATGTTATCATTTCAGTGAATGTGCTTTAGGTTTTTAAATTTATTGATAGGACATAGAAAATTTTCAGGTCTGTTTTCTGAGTACAGTTACAGTTAATTAAAACTGGAAGATTAGAAGAAATTTAAACAAATGTAGAACTGTCCTGTCTTGTCTGCCCCTGTGAAAAACAGTATGAAACTTTGTTACAAGTCATGTGGTTTGGCGTGAAAGGTAAGAGCTTGGGATGAGGCCATCAGCCACAACAGAACCCATCTGCACTAGTTATTGCTGTCTGGAAATAAGCATGTGGGGACTTCAAGTCTGTGAGAACTTTTAGAGGTATCAGGTGCTCTGGGTGATCTTGCACCATTGGAGACAACTTGATTTACACTCTGATCACCTAAATATGCCATGGGTCTCCCCTTAGCTCCCTTGCTGTGCCAGATCAATAGGAGGCAAGACAAATTGGGATTTAATGCAAATCAGTAGTGGTATGGCTAAGGGAGTTGATTTTGACCACCCATGACCCAAGTAATTGGTCTTGTTTTCCCTGTGTCTTTAAAAACTAAAGATGAGTTTGGAAAGTGCTGTTGCTTCTTCTGGGACTTAATCCTGCAGAGTGTTTGTTCTTTTGCTGATAGGTGCTGCAGATCACGTGCATTTATGGTGGCTTGAGAAGGGTATGTGAGTTTGTCTGTGCTTTTCCTAATTGCCTCACTCGCACAGTGGTTGGCTGGTGGCTACTGTGCAGATTTTCTTTTTCCCCTCGCCAAACTTTAAACTAATGGTTTCAGGTTCTGGAAAAATGTCACAGACTGTTCACTGTTAAGCACCCAGATTTCCACCTGCAAATACAGGCAGGTGGTAATGTAATTTGGAGCTGCTTTGTTGTCTTCTGGTTAGTGTCTGATGCTAAGCAGCTACAGGGAGAGAAATCCAGGCACAATGGCTTTTAAAATTTTTTTCTTTCCCTCTTATAATTCTTTTTTTTTTTTCCATACATCTCTGATCGATGTGATATGTGGAGTTTGCACAGAACAAAAAATGCATTGGTCAGGCCCTCCAGCTCAGAGCAATTTCATTTCATTGCACCTGTGAACTCTGATGATCCCTTTCCATCATGTTACAGAGCCTGTGGAAGTACCTGTTACATGTTAATCCTGTAGATTGAAATCCTGTCTTTAAGGTTCTTCCTGAGGTGTAAGATCCCTCCTCTTTTTTTCAGCAGAACAGTTTGAGAAATATTTGGTACAGATTTGATTATGGGCTGAATGACCTGTACTCAATTTGTTTCTCGTGTTTCTAGTTTTTTTCAGTCCAGGATCAGAAACATCTTGGGTATAATTTTGCAGAAAGACACAGGAACTGCTTTTGATAGAATCCCAGAATTACTGAGATTGGAGAGGACCTCTGGAAATCTCCAGATAAACCACTGTGCTCAAAGCAGGTTCAGCTATGTCACGTTGCTCAGAACCTTGTCTAAGTAAGTTGTGACAGTCTCCCTCCCTTACAGCCTCCAATTTAAGCCTGTGAAAAAGTTTAGTGGACGGCTGGAACAGATCACTTAAGAAGCAGGACATGGGAAGGTTTTGGTTATACTGTGAATGAACTCAGGTGATTGTTTGCAGTTCTCTAGGCATTGGAGACACTGTTAAAGTGATGCAAAGGTTTAAGAATGTATGCTGTTGATGGCATTGCGGGCAGTTTTTTCGTCTGAGTGAGTTGCTGAGTTTCTCTTACTACCAAGAGATGTTGTGGCCACTGCCTTTGAGCTTTTCTGTGTCTGCAAAAGGCCTAAGGTGCAGTAGATCCTGGCAGTGGTATTGCACTGATGCTTATCAGCACTGTGCTACTAGGTTCAGCTGGTTGGTTGTTGTTATTATGGAATCACATATTGTTGGTGTTGGAAGGGACCTCCAGAGATCATCAAGTCCAACCCCCTGCCAAAGCAGGTTCCCTAGAGCAGGTCACATAGGTCGGCATCCAGACGAGTCTTGAATATCTCCAGAGAAGGAGACTCCACAACCCGCCTGGGCAGCCTGTTCCAGTGCTCCATCACCCTCACCATGAAGAAGTTCTTTCTCACATCAGTGCGGAACCTCCTGTGGTCCAACTTGTGGCCACTGTCCCTTGTCCTGTCCCCACAGGCCACTGAGAAGAGTTTGGCCATCTCCCTTTGTCTCCCACACTTCAGATATTTATAAATATTGCTGAGATCCCCTCTCAGTCTTCTCCAGGCTGAACAACCCCAGCTCACTCAGCCTTTCCTCACAGGGGAGATGCTTCAGGCCCTTCATCATCTTTGTGGCCTCCGCTGGACTCTCTCCAGGAGATCCCTGTCTGTTTCATACTGGGGAGCCCAGAACTGGACACAGGACTCCATGTGAGGCCTGACCAGGGCAGAGTAGAGGGAGAGGATCACCTCCTTCAACCTGCTGGCTACGAGCTTTGCGTAAATATTAGAAGAAAAACCCAAGGAAACACCATCTTTGTTTTGTTCCAGTTAGTGGTGTTCAGTTTTTTCTAGCACAGTCATTTGCAGTCACTTTATGGTAGTAACCTGCTGAGTAGTCTTTGCCAGAAGATGTTTTGTACTCACTTAGTCTGAGTTGTTGCAACTGTAGAACTGATCTCAGACTCACTTTTTAACTGTCACATTAGTCTAGGACTGATCTGGCTGATGTATCTTCTCTCTGGTTGCGCACTGACACTACTGCAGTAAGTGGGGATGTTGAAATTTGGATTATCTGCCTTATCAAAGGAAGAGGGAGTCCACTAGAGGTTTGTACAGATTGCAAAAGAGTGGAATTGCAGAGGATATGGAAGGAAGTGCTGTTTGTCCCTAAGGGTTAAAAGGAGTTTCTTTAGAAGTAGGGAGACCAAGATAGTAGTTTAGGCTATTGTTTGGATGGTTCTGATATGCATTACCAATCATAGGCATTCACAACCTTTAATTCTCCTGAATGTTAAACATAAAAGTACTGTTAAAAAAACAAATTATTTCTGATAATCATGTGTCTAACTAAAACCTCCTCAATAAACTACACATCGACCTCTGTTTAACAAAAACAAACAAAAAAAAAAGTCAGAAAAACAGGGAAAAGAAAACAATGTCTGGACTTCAGAGGGGACCTGACTTGAAAATGTCTGCAGTTTTTCCCAGGGAGAGTTAAGTGATAGAAAATATTGAATTGTAATTATGATGCTCTCTGGAGACCTGCAGTGAGGACCTGTTTTTCAAGCTAAGATCTGCCAGACTTTTTTTTGCCCCCACTTTCTCTCTGAATTTTCTCACTTGCTTCGGAACACTGAGAGCTGGGGAGACAGAAAAACAAATTCCATTAGTTCCTATCTGGTTGAACTTCCTGGAACCCCCACTATTTTTTTTTTTTTTGCTTCTCAGAATTTCCTTCCTCCATCCAGCTGTGTTTCCTGATGAAGCCTTATCACTGGAGAAAATGCTCCTGAGTGAGACTGAGGATTTGGGAATGAGTTACAGACAGTCCAAACTTGGTTTCTGAACAACATGATTCTGGCACTGATTTCACTTTGGGGGCTGGGGGAATAGTTCTGATTTGCTGATGTGTTTGGAATAACTCTGTTTGAGATGCATAGAAAACTGAATGTTTTGCGTCCATCTCACTTCCATGCCTCAGGCCATTTGATGAGTAATCTGCTTCCTCCAAATTTCTGTAGCTTGGATGTAAACCTGTGTAAGTTCCCTTAAACCACCGAAGCCAAGTAGCCTGAAAGTCTCTGATTCGTGGTGGTTTCTTCCGTGTTAGTCATTAGAAATGTAACTATCCACCCTGTTGCTTTTTCACTTTTTTTTTTTTTTTAAATCAGGAAATTGTCTTCTGACACATTTTGCAGAACTTCCTCAACTGACTTACATTTCCCAGCACTTATCAGAAAGGCATGCTGGCTAATCTTAAGGGACATAACTGAAAACCCATTAAAGTCTGACTATGCCATGGGCTCACTAAAGCTATGGGTAAACTGATGTAATTCTCTTCACCTCAACTTTCTCTCTGCAAAACCACCAGTTGTGATATTAATGGTTGTGGGTTTCAAAACTGTGACTTTTAGGCAAGCATAAGCTGAGTCTTGGGGTTTTTTTACCTGATGAAAGTCTCTTTTGCAGAGGTAGTGTATAAATTAATTTACTGTTACTTTTTTCAGCAATATGGGGCAACTGAAACCTGAAAAAGAGGATAAAATAGTTAATTTTTAACTTTTGGGGGTTTTTTTTACTATTCTGTTTTGGAGACTGCAGCTAGCATGAATGTTTGAGACTGAGAAGCAGAACAGAAAAAGGACATAAAAAGCCTGGAGAGAGTCCAAAAGTATTTAGTAAAATGGGCAAGAGGGTTAGAGGGCATGTCCTAGAAGGAGAGAGTGGAGGAACTGGATCCGTTCATCTCAGAAAAGAGGCAGAAAAAGATGACCTCTGCCTATAAATATCTGGGGGTCAGGTGGGAGGGAAGAACAGAGGAAGGGAAGGGAATGGTGATCAGGGTAGGCAAAGCCAAGAATGGTACTGGGGCTGAGAACTTCAATTAGTGAAAGGAAGACACAACCTTACTCTTCAGCAGGCTTCCTCGCACTGATGTCAGCAGGGCAGTTGAAGAGTCTCCTGAGGGAAATCCCAGCTCCTTAGTAAGTGATGCCAAAAAAAAAAAAAAAAAAAACATTTTAAAACTTTTACACCCAACAAAA
>VXBZ01007858.1:67293-78861 GCA_013399135.1 Heliornis fulica | reverse complement strand
AAGAAAAATTCCAATTTTAGATATTAATTCAGGTAACCCTTTGTATATATATTTGCTTGATGTCTGATTTATATGAATATTTTTCATATGTTTCTAGGAGGAAAAGGGGAATAGCCTAAGTAATTAAGCAGGAGTTTTTTGTTCATTCTCCCCACCTCTTATCCACTCCTTTAACTTGTAACTGTATTCAAAAAGCATTTTGATTTGTGCCAAACACATTAACACTTGCTAGGTTTAGCTGTCACTATAAAATAACTGTAATGTTCTCTGGATAGTAGCAGATGTGGAATTTTTTTGCAACTACCAGTGTATTAGGACACTAAGAAATTTAGTATGAAAAGTGTCATAGAAAGCTGCAAAGACAACTTTCATTCTCTTTTAATGCACAGCATCTCAGGGTTTGCTGACTGTACACTGCTGCTGTCACATTCAAGCAAAAGCTATTTCCTCCAACAATTCTCAAATTATCTTAGAGCTTCAGAACTGTGTTTACTTGTGTGGCTTAGCTTGTCCCAGTATCAGGGCCTTAATCAGTTATTAATCAACACATTTAGCTCAGTGGGTTATTAAGTTCTCTAAATATCTTCCTTTTCTGTGTTCTCAGACTGTCCAGTAATGGCATCAGTTCAAAACTCAAATTGGTTCGTGGAGACCACCATAATAGTCTGCTTATATAAACCTTTTGGTGCTACTCAGCTTGGATCTGGGGCAGTGATATAATGAAACACATGACTGTCGGGTTATCCAGTTCTCCAGTTTGCTTCTACCTAAAAACATTTCTCCTCTTGAACTGAAGAATTAATGTTCTGTGGGGAGCGATTCAGGGTTGGCTGAAGTGACCTAATTTCAGCCTCTTAATATCTGAAAGTGTGCTAATGCTGAAAGCTTAGATATGCATTTACATTTCAGCTTAAAAGCAGTGAGAACACTGGGCCAAACTTGGAGGTGATGAGAGAAAATTGTGTAATCTTACACGTCAGCAAGCTTCTGGAAGAGGAAGTTTTTTGTTGTAACTTGCACACTAAGAAGTTAAAATGAAAGATGTCCCTATTTTAACTTATGCCTTATTAAGTCTTCTATCAATCGCTGCCTCTAAACTCCTCTCTCCCAGTCACATACAGATTTATCTCTAGAGGACATCACCCCACAGCAGGTCCTAGGAATGCAGCTCAGGTGAGGCACAGTCAGTCTGAAGTCAGGGCTCTATGGTTCCCCTTCACTGTGTCCTGCTCAGATGCTCTGCAGCCTTGGGTCAGGTTACTTCTCTGCTTCCCAGTTTAACAATCGCTAAACTTGGGGATGATTTGTATAACCAATCCCATATAGATGGTATTAGCCTAATTTAAGTGTGTAGTTCTTCATGAAGTGCATTGAAATATTTAGAATAGACTAAGTTAGAATGACTAAGTGCAGAGTATGTCATACAGGTTCAGTTTCTCCCACAGTTACTTCTGGAGAACTAGAAGGCCTGTTTGAAGTGTACTTACTGTCTGTGCTTACCTGTTTACCTTTTGAACTTTACAGTCACAGCGCCCATAAAAGCTATATTGTGGGGTTAGGAGATTGTAACTTAATTAAACTTTCAGAGATTCTTGAGGCGTGACTGTATCCAGCTTGTCTGAAATCCCTACAAAAGGAAGGCTCTTGGGATGGGATAAAACCTGGATGGGAGGGAGAGGATATCAGTTGCACCACTGAGGATATGTAACTCCGCAGATTTGTAAATCTTGGAAGCTTGAGGTCAAGCGAGAAGTGAAGAAATAGCTACCTGCGGGAGTGTTTGCATAAATGGTTGCTTCTGGTCAAGTGAAGTAGCAGCCCTTGTTTTGACAGCTAGTACTTAATGTATCATTTGGGCTGCTGATTCTCTGACATCCATTCATTACAGCAGACCTCCTCTGACCAGCACTTACCAACCAGAGCACTGCGGGGTTGTGTTGGTTGGACTTTTTTTTTTCTTCTTTTTAATAAGCCTAGTGTTTCTCAGTTACCAAATGGCAAAGGAATGCTGTGTGTAGCAACTGCAATGGATCGCATCCAAAGGCACAGTATATGGCCTGTTCCTTTTTCCTCCGTTGTCGTAGGGAAATGGGTGTCTCCAAGAGACGCCCATCGGTATAGTCCTTGCTCTTCAGCAGCAAAAATCTGGGTGTTCTGATTTTAAACACTTGCTACTAGAAAACAGAGGTTGGTCGTTCCTGGCAACTAACTTTACAAAAACACTGATAACAGTAAAGGGCTTCATGCCCAGTCCTGGCTTGCGCTTGCTTTCTGGGATTCTTCCAGGGTCGTGGTGATGCTGCCCTGGATGGCAGAACTCACAAACATGGTTTATTGAGCCTGTCTAGTCACAGACATCTTCTGTACTGTTACCTCCACATGCTTGATGATATGTAATACCTTGCAGGGCTGTATTGCAGAAACTGTTTGAATTACAGAAGTAAAGTTTAGTCTTCCAGCTTCTTTCCTTCCTATAAGTATTAGTGGAACAAAATGCTCTTCACCTGAACACAGAAGATGACAGTAACCTTCAGTGAAGAGATGTACAGAGCTGGGTTTGCTGGCATCTTCAGCTTCCACCGCAAGATCTGCCAGCATTGACCTGCCAAAGCCCTTGGACTAGCCTTGAGTCTGGATCATTGTGGGGCAAAGTTGCAATGGCCAGTGACAGGACAAGGGGCAGTGGTTCCAAGCTGGAGCAGAGGAGGTTCCATGTGAATGTAAGGAAAAACTATTTCACTGTGGGGGTGACAGAGCTCTGGGGCAGGCTGCCCAGAGAGGCTGTGGAGTCTCCTTCTCTGGAGATATTCAAGCCCACCTGTCTGTGTTCCTGTGTGACCTAATCTAGGTGATCTTGCTCTGCCAGGGGGTTAGACTGGATGTTTTTGAGGTCACTTCCAACACCTAATGTTCTGTGATCCTGTGTAAAATACAGGTGATGCTCTTTAAAAAATTGCAGGGAAATGACGGGATGGGAACTGGTAGCACTCTCAGAGAAACCTTGCAAAGTTGGTAACTAGGAAAAATTATCTTGAATTGATGCCAGGTTACAAAATGTTAGAATTCTTCCATGACATCTGTAAAACACTGTTTATATTTGGTTTTCCAAGAAACATTTATAGTTAAAAGATTTGAACAGAAACCTTCTTTGTCCTAATTATTAACCAATTTTTCTGGAACCTGTGTTGTCAGGCTGGTAGGAGAATTCTTTCTCTTCCTGGGTCTGAAGTCCTTGAAAGAAAACATGAGATTGCTCTCAAGAGAGAGTCGTGGGGTTTAATACCACTTAAGGGCCCTGACACGCAATCATCTTCAGGGTGTCATGCGAGAGGTACCCACTTAGCTTTCTTGTTTTGTCCTTCAGGATATCACGTTGCTGTGGAGATTTGCTGATAATGATGGAGTCAGGACAATATTCTCCAATTGTTTCAGAGTTAAGCTAGATGTCTAAAGGAGAGGGAGATTAATCCTAGCTGAGAGGTTAAATATAGTGATGTAACATGCAAGAAGCAGGGGAAGAGAGAAGCACCAGTGAAGGGCCATTTAACCCACTTAAGGTATGACATGTGCATTTGAGGGTCACCTCTTTCCATTGAATATGATGATTTTGTCCTCCAGATTTCAAGTTTCCACTAAATATAAATATTTGGAATGGTTTGATCTTAGAGGACAAAGCTCATGGTTTATATACATATATTGCAAATGCAGAAAAGCTTTATATTATTTTGCTTCCCTTATGGATGCTTAGGAGTAAGGCATTGCATTTGTGTGAGAGTTTCGTATGGATTTGGTACAACTAAAATGGTTCAGTACACACAATGGGCATAGGACCTCGAGGAGCCTTGGAAGGTGTTGTGTATACAAATTATTCTGTAAATTATTGCTGTTTCTTAGCTTTAATATATGATCCTTCTCTCCTTCTTTCTCAGTCACTTTCTTAACTTTTGCAAAGTACCTTTATGTAGGATATGCAAGCAGAAAGCCTTCTTAAGGCAGTAGCTTTATATGTCCAGTAATATATAGGTGCCTTTTCCCCAGTGTGCACCTCTGAATCGACAGCCAGTTCCTATTTAGAAGGGCATATTATTCACTTTTCTTGAACATTTGGAAAAGGGGGACATGCTACTCATTTGAAAATTGTACCAGCTCCTTTATCACTGCCAGTCACAGTCAGCAACGCTACATTCCCTGCTTGACACGAAGGAGGAGGTTTGCCCTGAATAAATATAGTAGATAAATGGTCTTTCTGTTCCTCAGAAGAATTTGGGCCACTTCTCAAAGTTGGTGCCAGAAGTACGGTAGCAGAGTGGCATGGTTAAAGTTAATTGCACTCAGATTTTAGTTAAAAGTCTAACTAGCTTGTCAGCTTTGAATTTATATTTTCACAGTTCACTAGGGAGTGATAATAGGGAGGCTTTGATGTAGCTTGCTGTTTTTTGCTTTGTACCAAATGCTCCAAAGTTTAGTAAATAACCTTTTTTTATTAGGTGGGAGGGGCATGAATGACAGCTTAAAGCCAGCCAGAAGAATCACGATATACCCTCGTGAGGGGCAGCAGGGGCATCGTAGCTGTGTGGCTGGCATGTTAAAGGAGATTTGCGGGGAGCACCAATGCGGAGCTCTCTGAGAAACAACTCCTCAGAGATTTGTTAATTAGGGGTTACAGTGGACTTGCTGAAACAGTGAAGCTGTGATGCATGAAGCGCTACCTAATTAACTCTTTAATATCCCTGTGATACATCTGCAGGTTCTCCACACTCAGGGAAACTGAGGCATGGTGTTCTAATTGTCTAGGATTCCCACAGCTCTCCTGAAGGGAGAGTATTTGAGAGACTGTACATGTGAGACTGACTCAGAGCTCATAATGCAAGAGTATGGCTTCTAAAACAAGGAAAACCTCTCCAAAGTAATCCTTTTGAAAGATGGTGCTTCCAGCTTGAGCTGGGACCAAAGTATCTATCCCCTGTAATCTTTTTTAATTGCTGGAGACCAAGATTTGTGGCGTACAAAGCTGTGTCCTGTACCCCCCTGCCTGTAACCAGCTGGGAAGGCCTCAAGCCATTCAATTGTTTTTCAAATATATAAGCACAAAGGCATGTTGCTTGCCATTTAAAAGCATTAATCAGGTCTGTTATATTCTAATACTACTTGTTAACTTTCTTTTCAAGAGATTACCCGATAACTCCTGGGCACCTGTTTTCTGGTTGGAGGGCTTCCCCTAATTCTCATTAAAGCCATTCCTAAACAGCTTTAAAACATTTCAGCACAGTTTAATTTTTCTTTCTCTGTATATGAAGAGGAATGATTTGTTCTACTTTCTCTGGTTTTACCTGGTAATGTGTGAACAAACCAGCTGTCTGAAGGTGCTAGTGATTTTCTTGCAGCTGCATCTAGCTGCATTTTCCTGGGTGGATGGTTTTCATCGCCTGGATCTTATTGCAGTAAAGACCTCATCTCACAGGCACTTCCACCTAGCAGTGAGGTGTTTCCCTGCTGCAGGGACTACCTGCCATCAGTGCTTGATAGTGGAAATAATCTCTCGAATGTTTGTCTGATATAGAGGAAAGGTATTATCAAGCCAGTGACCTTGAACTCTCTCTTCGGTGGGCTGACAGTCTTTGGAGATGTGTTCATTGAGCTGTTTTTTCACTGCAGGTACTTTTGCAGACTGAGCTAGCTGCACTCAGACGTGGACATAAACTTCTGCCTTTGTACATGTGTTACACAAGCGTAGGTTACCGCGGCCAGAGTCGGCCGACAGGAATGTGGTCTAATCTTGTTCTGGCTAACCCCAGTGAAAACGGGAATGTGGATTGCCAAAACTGTTGGAGCATCCAGTTGCTCCAAGGAGTCCAACAGGCTACAGACAGGTTTTAACCATCTTGAGTGGGAAGCGACTTTCTGTTTTGCAAGCTCTGCAACATTGATTTCAGCACCTGTCTGGATGGTTCCGAGGTAATGTCATCGCCTGGAGGAATAGCTGGCATTATTTTAAAGAAGAGTGGGGGTTTGTCCATTCTGAAATGGAAAACATACAGCTAAAAATTTAATTGTCTGCAGAAGTATTTTGAAAAGGCATTTGACAAAAAGAGTCCGTTCCAACAAGCAAATACTTACTTGAAAAAAATATTGCTGCTGTATAGTAATGTATATAGGGTGCCAGATCACTGGAGCAGGCTGCCCAGTGACCTTGTGGTGTCTCCTTCTCTGGAGACATTCGAGACCAATCTGGCCATGCTCCTATGTGATCTAGTCTAGATGATCTTGCTTGGGCAGGCGGGGTGGATTGGATGATCTTTCAGGGTTTCTTCCAGCTCCTAATATTCTGTGATTCTGTGACTTCCTAATTTTCAGTGCAGGCTGGAATATTGTGTTGATATTTAACAGAGCAGCCTTCGATTCTGTGTGTTCGACATAAGTGAGCTTCACAGTAGAGTCAGACACTCCAACATATGGCTTCCCAATTTGTTTTTAGTAAAGTGTATCTTTAAGTACTCAAAATACTGCCTAGTATCATAAGCACTTTATTTTAATAATATTTTTTGAGGGGAGAGGATGTCGCTCTTGGTTTACTGTATGGCAAGGTTTTTCAAGAAGTTTTTGTGATGTTAACTTTACAAAAACATGTACTTCATTAAGCTTGACAGTACTAAAAAAAAAAATTCCATCACACTTTTTTTGGTTTTGTTTTTTCCTTACATTGGCACATGTGGATATCACACAAGGAGTATTTAAGCTGTTAGATTAGTTTCGTGCTTCTGGTTGAAGTGGATTGGACTGCATCTCCTAGAGGCCTTTATATAATGCACTTCTTTTGCAGTTAGTTTAATGTTTATTTCATCTTTTATCTGCACTATATAATTTCTTAAAACAGAATACATTATGCTGAGCCTAGTTCAAATACTAATTTGTGTAAGTACTGAAAAATTAGAAATGCTGAATCTGAGATTGATCATGTAACTTGACTCCCTCCAATTTTACAAGGAGATTATTTAGACATTCGTAGTTGTTAATTACATAATTATGTGCTATTCATTTCTCTGGAAATAGCACTCACATAATGAACATCTAATCAGTATTTTGTTTTCATTTAGGGTGTGTCCTTGGTCTTTATTCCATATAATTCCTGTGCTGCTCAGAAGACAGAATTATGAATGTTCTTGCGGCCTTTCTGCATCAGCTGCTGCAGTTGTCTCTGCATCCTTTCTTTTCAACATTTTCTCTATGGTATAGGGGAGAGATCAGGTACTTAGAGAGGGCAGTTTGTTGTAGTTAAAAGTAGGATGAATCGCTATCTGGAGTAGTCTGAGTAAAGGGAGTTCCTGCTCCCCTGCCCCAGTCCTCACAATATTGCTGTGAGGCAGAAAGGATACAATCCCAACCTCCTGATGGGCAAGGAAACTCAAAACCTGTATTTTTGATAGTAAACTTAGAAGCTTGGGATACCAGATTGTTCCCTGGCCTCCAGCTGTCCACGCTTTTATATGAGAAGTACTGTCCCTGTCCAGATGACGCTTCTGTAGAGTGCCCTGGCCTGCTTCAGGAAACTAGCACATATCAGGAACTCTTCTTAGAAGTAATTTGGAAGCAGCTGCCCTATTTTGTATAGTGCATTATAGATGTTTACCGATTTTAGGTTTGCAGAATGAGATAGCTGAGACCTCAGATTTTTTTGTTTTCATATTACTTCAAAGCCTAGAGTTGCATGCATTCACAGGACTACTACTCTTGACTTAAGAAAAACTCTGAATCATTTTCCAATTTAGAATTTTGACAGGGATTTGCAACAAGAAAAACCGAAATTAAGGGTGTGACTTTGTATCACTGTGCTCTGTGGCCAAACCCAAAGTAGAATTGAATTTTTCGGGTCAGTGTTCAGCTCATTTAACCACAAAACTGTTCATTTGGCTCTCTGCAGTTTGCACCAGATGAGATGTGATTCTGAAGAATGCCGCTTCCTTCACTGCTAACCTCTGGTTCTTCCTTGAAGTCCTGTCCTACTCACGGGATGAGGGAAGATCTTGTGCAAAACAACACACAGCTACATAGTTAAAACAGTACCAGAATCCAAAAGCATGAGGGTGCTGAAAGAGCCACCATAAAGGACACATAAATATTCTTGTGGATGTGTGTTATAGTCCGTAACTGTTTAGTGTTTAGCTTTGAAACTTCCCTCCCAGTTCACACATGTGGAGGTGAAAGATTTTAGTTCTCCACTATTAGTCTCTGAGCAGAACAGCTCTGAAGTATTGAAGACGACAGAGTTTTTGATGTCCACCCTGCCACTTTGTTGTTCATTGGTTATAAATAGGCATGTAGGCTTTTTTCATCCTTCCATATATTCCTGGAGTAAAGAAATTGGCATTTCAGGTGATATTATTCATGACTGCACAGTGAGAAGTTACTGTTTTATTAGAGGGGTAAATTATGCCTCAGGGAAATATATTGGTCAGATCACCTTTCGTTTAGGAAGCTACTCCATATCCAACATGTCTGCACACAAAATAGACAAATTGGGAATTTTTTTCCTCTTTGATTTCATTTTTTTTTGATGCATTGACACTTCTGGTTTTTTTGGGTTACAGTTTCTAATATAAGTACAGCCAGCTCACTCACAATGGGAGGTGATATAAATACCTGGCTGGAAACTCATCCTCTGAAGTTGCTCTATTAATCCATGCCATCAGGGATGCTTCTTATGTATGTCACCTTGTGAATGGTGCAGGTGAGAAAATGGAGCATAAGAGCTTTCCATTCAAATAGTGTTTCCTGTAAAAATACTGGCTGATATTTCTAGACACCTTTGGCTATCTAACACTCTATATGCAGTGGTCTCATATGTAATATACACATGCCTGATGCTTGCCTACCACCACATCTGTGTCTGTATGTGTGTAGAAGAGATCAAGATATAGACCTAGGAGTCCTGATGGACAGTAGGTTGACATTGAGCCAGGAATGTGCCCTCGTATCCAGGAAAGCCAACAGCATAGAATCAGAGAATCATAGAATTTTTAAGGCTGGAAAAGACCCCTAAGATCATCCAGTCCAACCATAGCATCCTGAGGTGTATCAAGAAAAGTGTGGCCAGCAGGTTGAGGGAGGTTCTCCTCTCTCTGCTCTGCCCTGGTGAGACCTCATCTGGAATATTGTGTGTGGTGCTGGGCTCCCTGGGTCAAGGAGTTACTGGAGAGAGTACACAAAAGGGCTATGGAGATGCTGAAGGGATAACATCTCTTTTATGAGGAGAGGCTGAGGGTCTTGGGACGTTTTAGCCTAGAGGAGTCTGAGGGGGGATCTTCTCAGTACTTACAAATACTTGAGGGGTGGATGTCAGGAGGACAGGACCTTTTTCAGTAGTACACAGGGACAGGACAAGAGGCGATGGGTACACATTGGAATAGAGGAAGTTCCACCTAACCATGAGGAGTAACTTTCCTGTGAGGGTGGCAGAGTCCTGGGACAGCCCAGAGAGGTTATGAAGTCTCCATCTCTGGAGACATTTAAACCCTTTGATCCTGGACGCTGTCCTGTGCAGCCTGCTCGAGGTGATCCTGCTCTGGCAGGGGGGGTTGGACTAGATGATCTCCACAGATCCCTGCCAACCCCTGTCATTCTGTGAGCACAAATACAGACAGTCTGTGTCTTGCTAGTATGGTTTATTAATTAGATCTAATTCACTGTACTCGTTGGGAATTCCCTATGAACACTTCAAAGTGCTCGATGCAGATATTTGCTAGCTAGCATGCGATTCCTGGTGAGTTAGTTACTGTCATGTGGCTAGAAGACTTCTTGAGTCTGCAAAGTACCTCATTTGTGATGAATAAAGCTGCACAGATAGGAGAGTCTTTAGACACTGATTGCTGTTTGAGAATTGTGTTAATTGCTGTGTGTCACTGGGGAGGGCAGTACTTCTCCAGCTCTTAATCAAAGGACCGTTGCCCCTTTGAGAGAAACATCCTGCAGCCTGCCTTACCTCCCTGCTTGGCAGTTGGGGAAGAGTTACCAAAGTAGTTTATAGTCAAGTAAGCAAAAGTGTATTATCTTACAAAACCCTCATTTTACCATTTCAGTTAGCTTTTTAATTAGATACTGACTGCTGTGGGAACTGGTTCTTACCTGCATCTGCCTGCATGCAGTGGCTCGTACCCATCATGCTGGTGTAGACGGATTGCACGGAGTAGGGGTTTGCAGTTGTCCCGTAGCCCACCAAACCAGCTTGGTTACAGGGCGAGTAAGAAGTCAAGTTTTTCTTTTCGTTCTGTGTTCATGAAAAGAGCTTTTAGAAGAATAAAAAGGATTATCATTTAGAAGGTGAGACTGGTTGGGAAGAACAACTCGCTTCCTGCACTTGGGTTACAGAGAGGAAAGCATGAGTGTGCATGAGGTCTGCATTGAGGTAGTGGTCTCCTAATGTCCCTTTTTACATGGTTGTGACCAAAACCTTTTCCCAGTTTCCTCCCTTCCCTAAAACTATTTTTTTCCACTAGTTTCTGACTTGCATTTAGTGTAAAACATATCCCATTTCTATTGTAGCAATAAAATACCTCTCTGAAATACCTCAAAAACGTCCATGCTTGTGTATATGCAGAAACCATTCATGTGTGATTACTGTGGAGTATTTTAAGAGTAACAGTGGGAGGAGTGCTTACTTTTCTCAGGTAAAAATTTCTTGTGCCAGGGTGTAAAGTCATCAGTAGTATGTTGGTGCCTCTTTTATGAGATGCTTCGCCATCATGTTGCATTCGTTCAACATACCTTAGGCTTTCATCCCCAGCATTTCTAACTCTACCATATGAACTCTGTTTTGGGGGTGGATCAGGGCAGGAAAAAAAAAAGCTCTGTGTTTCTTGGAGAGCTGTTCATCTTGGAGAGCCAGAAGCTGCTCAGGTTTTCTTCCCTTCAGAACGCTTCAGATACATGTTATCACACATTAACTTATCTTGATTAATTCTGCAAAAGATATGGAAGCAGTTCCCTCGAGTTCTTGTGAAAATGAGAGGGACGTACTATCTCGCCATCATCCTCTCTTGGCGTCAGAGTGTCTGTCTACTGGCATTACTTTAAGCCAAGGGAAATTGCTTGACATCACTTAAATTTCTGAATATCTAGATATCGGGAGTTTGGCACTCTGAGGATGAATTCTGAAGCCAGTTTTATCCATTGGATGGTATAGATCATGTTGACACATATGTTTTATTACTCTTACTAAATCCTCAAGGTAGACTTCCCCAGGTGAAGTACCAGCAATTTTAAGACATGCTACTAACCAAGTTCAGGATTTTCCTGGTTTTTGTTTTTGGCAGAGATAGGCAGATGCCACACTCCTATCTAAATACACAGGTTTTGTGCATAAGTTTGTGATTATGATTACCATAAAAGAAGAGATACGGATGTTTTTCAGTCTGAGAGAAATCCCCTTCTTTGTAATGTAAGCAAATTAATCTATATTGCCATAGGAAGTCATACAGTTTAAAACCATGATTTCACAGAATCACAGAACTTTAGGAGTTGGAAGGGACAGATCGAAAGATCATCTAGTCCAACCCCCCCACCCGAGCAGGATCA
>VXBZ01007858.1:34926-67256 GCA_013399135.1 Heliornis fulica | reverse complement strand
TTTATAAACATTAATGAGATCACCCCTCAGCACACTGATATCATATCCTGATATTTCAGCACACTGGTATCATATACAGGTAATGGGTAGAGATCTATATAAACTGCATGTCTTTAAGACAGAGGTTATTAAAATGTGTCAGTTTGGCTATTTTATTTGATGAAAATCTTTTAAAAAGAAATATTCAAATAGTCTACTTTTCATGCTCAGTTCAGAAGTTTCACTAGCAAAATTTTTCCCTATATAAATTATTCTTTTCACAAAATTATGTAAGAGAATGTTTTAGACTTCTGCTTTGATCAAGAAACAAGTTTCAAATCAGACAATTGAAATTTGCAAAAGGCTTTTCCAAAGGAGGCAAAACTCCCAATGATTTAGGAAGTTCATTCTGAGTTTTGTTTCTTCAGACACCAGCTCAAAGCAAGGCTTTGCCAAACAGATTCCCCCTGAAATGGCTGTTGTCTTTTTTTTTCTTTTCATTTTTGTTGTTCTTTGACAAGACTATCTAAGTAGTGTCAAAAAGGACCTCACTTAACCAAAACAGCAGCAGTTAACAATATCCAGCCTCTGATCGGTGTTTTCCTCCTGAGACTTGTGTAAGTTTATTTTGCCATTCTTGAGAAGTGGTTGCTTTTACAGTCAGCTATGCCTTTGATATTACAGCTAAGTAAAGCTTCTAAATTTGTCCTGGCTGTGTTTTCTTTTTGAGGATTTTCTGGACAAGTGTTTCAAGCTCTTCCTTTCCTGTTCTGTCTGATATCTAGGGATAAACACACCAGGACACATGCACATACACACACATGCTATTTTATCCAGAATACTGTGCATAATGCCGTTGTTGCTTTCACGTGATTAGGGTCTTCAAATACTTAAAATACTTCATTCCACTTTTGTTTTGAAGGAATATATGACAGTTCTGATGCAGTAACCATTGTTCTTGTCTTGCCCAGGGATCATTTAATCATCACCCTTTTCCATATTTTCATATGATTGCAGGGGATTAGAATGAGTCAAATTCCCATTAATATAGTAGAACTTAAATGCCACAGTGACTTAGGGAAATGTTAATGTATCAATATCTTCATTTCAGAAACCTTTACTCAGTAGCCGTAAGAGTAACAGAGTTCTGATAGTCCATGGGTGTATAGAAGTGGGTTTTGTTCACTTTAATAAGGATACTGAGTCAGGTTTAAGGTAAAATGTATTGGGGAGCACATTAATTTTAAAAGCAAAATGTTAGCAGTTTCTTTGTTTACCTAACAGGAAAGCCCTGCTCACACTAACGAACCAATACATAGATTATAGCTTCAGTGGCTTGTGTTCATTTTGAATCTCCAAATGTTTTTCTGTGTACATATGTAGGTAGGTCTTAAAGTCACCTGGAAAGTTACTATGTTTGAGGATCTTGTGTGCTTTTAAAAATTAAAATGTACCGTTCTTTTAAACTTTACCCCAAATACATACAAAAAATCAGTAGCAGAAGCGAGCCTAGAAATCAGAGGAGGCTTGAACTACACAACAGCTTTCTTGTGCTTTACCCTCCAGTGGCACCTTCACATCAGCAAATTTGTCCCCTCATTTTTGTAGCATCCCATTACTTCTATGATGTCTGCTGCAATAAAACGTGGTGCATTTTCCAAAATTGTTTAAATCTGTAAAACAGCTCAGCTCTTTTATTTCCTTTCTGTGGACAAGAATGGATTGGGTCTGGGGACTTCAGAAAGGTAATGATAGAAGGTCAGCAGTCATTATTGTAATAAGGATGTATATTGAGGGCTGAGGAGGAGCATAAGTAATTGCTGATGTTTCTGAAACATGCCATGTGCCAGTGATACCTGGATATATGCTAAATAGTGTTTGGGTCTATATACATTGGTGGGTGAAAATGGGGCTTTGAAGAGAGATTGAGAGGTTTCTATCTGAAAGGTTTATTTATCATCTCTGTGTTTAAGTCTTAGTTGAGGATGGCTCCTAAGCTGGTATTAATGTGTCAAAGGGGCAGTTGTGAGGTAGATCTGTCTGGTTGGCTTGATGAATGTCAGTCTTGATTGCTCTCTCTCATAGGCATTGGTGCCAGGTTAGAGATGGTGGGGGTTGATACCTGGACCTGCACTGTGCAGGCAGTTTGCACCATCTGTGGAAGGTGTAACTGTGTCAGTAGATGTCAAAAACATAGCATGAGAATATATGCTTGGATGTAGGATCCTGACAGGTCTTCTCACCCACCAAAATATCCAAGGAGAGTTTGGAAAGCACAGCAGTATCTTCTGTGAGATTGAAAAAAAACCAAACCTAAACCTTTAACACTGTAAAATCCCTTTGTTGGACCATGCTACTGTGATGTTGAGTCCATCTCATGTGGGCATGACAATGTTTTAACAAGAAGTAATACTGTTTTTATACAGGGTGGATACTGAAGCACCCATACATTAAATCATAGATGGGCAGGTGTTGGAATGATAGTAGATAAACTGAGGTCCTTGGAGGCTCTGTGTAGCCTGTCCTCTGCACACTAAGAAACTGAGGTGGAAGGACAGAAGTAACGTAAAGTGAAGGAGGGAGCAGTAGAGAGAGAATGAACAGCAAAGGAAACCAAGAAAGAAAAATTTAAATATATCAACATAATTTCCATATGTCAAGAATGTCCTTTCACCAGCTAATTGGTTTTATTTGCAATGGGACTATTTCTGTCTTTCATGTAGTAAAGACTTACGTAACTAGTGAGATGTTTTAAAATGTAAGTCATCCTGGGATTGTCAGAGTAGGAGATCAGTTTATAGTGAAGATACAGAAAATTCTAGGTAATTTTCAGTTCTCACAAAAATCCTAACATAAAAATTTTCCCAAAACATCAGCCTTTTGGATTGCAGTTATGAGAAATACTTGTGTCCTTCTTTTCTTTTCCTTCTCCTGTTGCTTAAGCAAGTTTAATTTTTACTGCCAGTCTTGGTGGTGTCTGTTCTGGAGAGTAGCAGGAAAAGCTGATAAGGGCATAGGACAGAAATCTTTGTGCTTATCTCACTGCAACACATGGAGCTGAGAGTGCATCCTTTTCCTGTCCTAGGACAGGAGACGTAAACTGACCATCTCCTGACAGCCGTGACTTCAAACAGAGCCTCTAACGTCTAGAGGGTATGAATCTTCTCGCAACTTCAGAGGCCAGCTAGGTGAAAGTGGGTCACTGGCTGTTTAGAAAGCTGGGTTTGTGCCAGCAAAACAAACAAAAAAAAAAACCACCAAAAATCCCAACAAAAACCACAAACCAGCCAAAAACCCTAGCAAAACCCAAACACATTTGTGATAACTGCTGGGTCCATAGACAGCTCTGTAGGCATTAGTGTTTTGTGGATGTTTTGGGTTTATTTTTCATAAAGGGCATAAATTCAACATGACTTCTATTTGTTTGCTTAGATTTCTAGCAAAAGGTGAACTATTTTTTTTTTTTAAAATAACTATTTCTCTAAGAGAGTTTTAAAAAATCAAAGTTGTGCTCTCAGATTTGGAACAAAGGTCAGACAAAAATTGTTCTCAAAGAAGGGGGTTATTTGGACAGCAAGTGTCTCTATAGACAGACATCAGAGATTTTCTTTTATGTATTGTCTTTCTGTGACCTAGAAATGAAGGGTCTAAGTCAAAGGGAATGTGAATTGGAGCAAAGAGAACCTTCCAGCAGGACTGCCTGAGCCTCTGTGTGACTGGACATCAGGAACTTAGATGGAGTTTGTGCTGTGATGCCAGGTAACCAGTTCTTGGGAAAACATAAACACACTCATGAATTGGTTAGACTGCCTCATTTCTGTTGCACTTAATAGTTAGATTTCATTCCTAATTTTTGCCATTAAGATAGGCACAAAGATCATATAATCACAGGATGATGGGGGTTGGAAGGGACCTCAAAAGATCATCTAGTCCAACCCCTTCCGTCCCTACCAGAGCAGGAATACCTAGATTAAATCACACAGAAACATGTCCTAGGGGGTTTTGAATGTCTCCAGAGAAGGAGACCACAACCACTCTGGGCAACTTGTTCAGTAATCTGTCACCCTCAGAGTGAAATAGTTTTTGCTTATTCCCATGGAACCTCTCTGCTCCAGCTTGGACCCGTTGCCCCTTGTCCTGTCACTGGCCATCACTGAGAAGAGCCTGGCTTCATCTACCTGACACTTGCCATTTACATATTTATAAGTGTTAATAAGGTCACCCCTCAGTCTTCTCCAAGCTGAAGAGAACCAGCTCCCTCAGCCTGTCCTCATAAGGAAGGTGTTCCACTCCCTTCATCATATTGATGGCCCTGTGCTGGACTCTTTTAGGGAGTTCTGTGTTCTTCTGGGACTGAGAGGCCCAGAACTGGACACAATACTGCAGATGCCCTGGTTTGCAGTTTCTCTTCTTTCCACGTTTTGAAATATATCTATAGCAACACATTATCTATCTATCTATCTATCTATCTATCTATCTATCTATCAGGAATAAAATCAAGACTTCCATGTTAAATATTGATGCTGTACAATTTGGAGCAAACTGCTTCACTGCTTTCTGGACCTCGATGTCTCTGTGGGTAGAACAGCCCAGGAACTCCACAATAATGCCAAGTTCAACACAGAAGATCACAGTGGGAAAGAGATTCTGCAAGTGCACAGTGTTTCTTTTCTAATTAACTGCCTGCCTGACAGCCTAGCACTTTATATAGTGGTTGTGCTCTCAAGTCTACCTTTAGGTAAGCGTGACGCCAGATCTTCAATTACTCAAAAAAACTGGGACTAATGCAGCTTGCCCAGGTTTGATAGCAGTGTGGTATGCTGCCACATCATCTGAAGGTGCAGCCTTATTATTTGAACATTTATTTATTGCTATGGCTTTGGCTTGCCTTGCTGATGCAGGTCTCCTCATCGGTTTCATACGTTAACTTTGAGACCTCACCAAGGCTGAAGAAATAGGTATGATCTCATCCTTTCCCTTTGTTTCAGGGTGCAGAACGGTTGGTTGTTTTGGGTTTTGGTTTTTTTTTTTTTTTGTAACAGTCACTTCTGGTAAATGTGAGAGCTGTATGAATTATTAGTGTTAAATCTCAGAGCTTTTCAGCTCTACTCTGGAATTTGAGGTTTCCTACAGTCCTTAATCTCAGTTTGTGGTCACATAACTTTGATATAGGCTAGCTTTGACTGGAAAACCAGCAAACTTTTATCCTTTACCTTCTTCCAGTCAGGTATGTTTCTGTTCCAGCAAACCCCAAATAACTTCCTAAATGCAGCTCAGAGAATACAAACCAGCTCTAGGACCCTTCAGCAGCAGGATGAATTGCATCCCTAGAGATGTATGATTAACATCTCAACTTTGCATCCCTAGAGATGTATGATTAACATCTCAACTTTATAGTTCTCTTCCAGTCCCCATGAATCAGATGCAAATTGTACCCCACAGAGTTGGCTGATCTGTCATCTATAGCTGACTGTAAGGTACCTATTCAGACCTCTTCTGGTATTTAAAAACTCATCTTGGAACCTTTAACATTGTCTTTCTTACATGGCTATCAGCTCTCTGGGATTTGTATTATTTTCAGTTCTGCTTTAAAGACAAAAGGACAACTGCTGGTGAAATGTTCTCCTGAAGTGCTGCAAATCTGAAGACCAGATTAAATTTGCTGATCCTAAAGTTTTTCTTCTGCCTTCAACCCAGTGATGTGCTAAAGGCATACATTTTGACAGGTTTGGATTCATAATCCAAATATAGGAATGCTGAGACCGGTCTTCTGAGAAGCAGCTTGAGCTGAGAGATCAGCTCCAAGCTCACCCACATCCCCTTTTCTTCAAGATAGAAAACTGGAAATTGGTCGGAGTACTGGGTGTGGAGATCCCAGTCTGTGAGGGAACATAATGCAGACTGGGTACAGCTCACCCTTTGCCTAGACTTTGCAGAATTAGATCTCTGGATTGGATTGGATTGGATTGGATTGGATTGGATTGGATTGGATTGGATTGCACACTGTCTTGTTAGATGGTGTGGGATTGAATTTTAATAACTGCTCAGTAACTCTTATGTAAGGAATCTTGCCGTTTGCTTTCCAGTCTAAAGAAAATTCAGGTGGCTGTTGGTTCTGCAAAACTTTCTGTCCTCTCATGAGGAGCCTCACCCACAATGCTAATTTGTCACCCATCATTCCCGTCCCTTGGCCGCCATCTGAAAAGACACATTACCGAGTTTCAGTAATTGCTGCTGTGTGTTGCGCAGCTCCAGGAGGCTGTCGCCCATCTCTCAAACTACCCAGGCTTCAGCAGCGTGGTAAGAACCGTTGTTGCGCGAGTCGCATCAGCTTTTCCGTGCCCCAGGACATTTGGGAAGCTAACCCCACTGCCTTCCACCCGCTTGCCAGAGATTTCATGACTGTCAGTAAATTCCGTAGTTACTTGAGAAGCTGTTGCTATAGAAAATGTCCTTTTATACGTGTTTGTACTGGCTTGTCTGAGTGAGTGTCAATACTGGCATCTGACTGGGCAAAGAAAAACCTGTCAGCATCTGCCTTCTGATGTTAACATTGGCAGCAGATTCTTGTAACTGTTGCAGGGAAGTAGCTGTGGTGGCCAAATTTTTTTTTCACAATTCAGATATTACCTGTTTGAATATTTAACTCTTTCTTGGGATCTCTAAATCTCACCTGGTTCTCTTACCAAGCTTCTGTCTGCCAGAGCTTCTCAGGTCAAGATGCAAAGTGATCTGGACCCATTTTTCACGCAAAGGATGCTTTCATTAATTCTTCTCTTTGTGTTTCTGTGTGTTAGGTTTCTTCTCATAGAAGATAATTTTGGAAAGGACCTTAAGGGCTCATCAGGTCCATCATCTTAACAGATGTGTTTTAAAGAAAAGCACTAAATAGGTGCCAGGCTTACACGAACATGACAAACTGCAGCATCCGCTGTGTGATGGACCAGAAGTGGGAAGCCTTTTCCATCTCTTTAAACTGCATCTCCCTCACTATTATTCAGGATGATTATTTCTTTACCATGGGGAGTAGAACATGGAGATAAGACTGCTGTTCCTTTCTGACCTTGATCATTAAGGTTGCTCTAGGAATCATAAATCCCAAATCACAGAATCAGAATCATGGAATATGTTGTATTGGAAGGGACCTTTAAAGGCCGTCTAGACTACCGCCCTGCAGTGAGCAGGGACATCTTCATGAGATTAGGTTGCTCAGAGCCCCATCAAGCTTGACCTTGAGTATCTTCAGGGATGGGGCCTCTACCACCTCTCTGGGCAACCTGTTCCAGTGATTTACCACCCTCATATTGAAGAATTTTTTTGTAATATCCAACCTAAATCTCCCCTTTTCTAGTTTAAAATCATCACCCCTCGTCCTATTGCTCCATGCCGTCATGAACAGTTCTTCCCCAGCTTTCTTGCAGGCACCTTTAAGGGACTGGAAGGCCACTATAAGGTCCCCCCAGAGTCTTCTCCAGGCTGAACAAGCCCAACTCTCTCAGCCTGCCTTCATAGGAGAGGTGCTTCAGCACATGGATCATTTTTGTGGCCTCCCCTGGACCCACTCCAACAGATCCATGGAATCATGCATTCCTACTTGTAGTCTTGGTTAGGGTTTTAATAGCTTCTGGCATGTCAGGCAGAGGTGTGGCTGGCACTTTTTCAGGTTTTTTCATCATGAGTCTAAATTACCATCTTCCTACTTACAGCAAGTATAACCTGCCTAGCCCTTAGTGTGAATCAGGGGAAGGCTCAGACTGTCAATCTGTAGTATGGCCATGACGGTCACCCTAAGACAGCAGGTTTTTGCTGAGGCTGACCTTGCCTCTGAACATATTTTTGGGAGTTTAACAATATTAAATAGCTGTTCCAGTTTAGAAAGTGTGTGTGGGAAGTGGGGGAAGACACTGTATTGGGTAGAGAAGGTTGAAAGGGAAGCTTGCTATGGCTTTGAATTAAGTTCTCATGAGTGTATATGCCTTTGTTTATATAACTTGGTCTTCCTTTTCCCTTTGGGATCCTCTTGGTCAGCCATCCTGGTAAGTAAATTCTCTGCTAGACTTTGCTTCAGAGTAAACAAGATATTTCTGCCCAAGACAAAACCCCCTGAATGCTTCTGGAGGTAGTTTGTGCCAGGGACACTTCTTCTTCCAACCCTATGGACAACATTGAGCCAGGTCTGGTTCCTGACATGCTATATTGCCCTCCAGCAGTCTTTCAACTCCCAAACATGCCTGTATCTCTCCAGGTGTGTAAAAATATTCTCTGTTTTGTATTGGGGAAGCAGTGATACCTCGGGGCTGGCTTGTGCAGTGTTGGGTGGGCGTTGCAGAAGACTCTGCCCCTGCAGTGTGATGGGTTCCTGATTTAAACCTAGCTTGAATACGCATACACAAAAAGCGTAGCAAGAATTCCCAGAGCAGCGTCCTGTGGTGAACTCCTTCTGAACCAAAGTAGAGAGATAAATCAGAGTTTGTGCTTTTTAACTTCTACAAATGTGCTGCACACACAAGCAAGATTATTAGGGAAAAGAGAATATGGTCTGTCTCCAGAGAGTTGAATCCATCCTAGTGACTCCAGGCCTAACAGGATATACAAATGGTTCTATTTCACTGCTTTGTTTTAAACTTGATTTGTTTGTAGTCTGCCCAAGATACTAATTGGTGTTTTACAAGTATAAAGACAAAGGTGTCTGCCCTGAAGAACTCACTAGCGAAAAACACTGCTGTACAGTGTTAATGCACAGTCAAATTTTCTGCCTAATGAACCAATCGCTTTGATAAAATCTCTACCTCCTGGTGAATTCTCGGCTTTGATTTTCCCCTCGACTCCCATCTTCTTTTACACCTCACTTTGTATTCTTTTTCGCTCTGCTTTAAATATTGGGGGCAGTTTGCACTTTAATCAACATTTTACAGTGTAGCTCCTTGAAAGGAAGTGAATCACCGCTTTCATTAGGAGCAAACAAAGTTGGTCTGATGTTGCAGCTGTATAGATATTTAAGATGAGAAATTGGAAGACCCTGGTCTGGCACAAGATTTTAAGAGGCATGATGGTGCGACACCAGCTTTTAATCCCTTCAACATGCTGTGGCTGGTAGCAGGTTGTAACATGGATGTAGTGCCGGCATTTGCAATGCCCATACCCAAAAAAATAATTGAACGATTTCTCCTCTTTAATGATGTGTTGGCTTCTTACCACCTATGACTTAGCACAGATTCTTTTTTTCTTCAAGAGTTGTTGCAAAAATAAGTCTTGTTAATAGTTGCCATCAGCACCTTAGCCCCACCACTTCCACTTGTATGTTGTTGCTCCCTTTCCAGCAGTGATCTGTGCAGCAGAGGTGGTGGGAAGGACTGTGACTGCTTCTCATCTGCTTTAGCACAGAATCAGCCACTTACTCAAAATCATCTTTAGCAGTGGTTTATACTGTCATTACTGTCTTCCTGTTTCACATTGAGCCTCCATTCCATCTTAAATCAACACCTACCTTTCAGCAGAAAGCAGGTTCTCATGAGGGGTATGTGTTTAAGAAACTGGTTTAAAGGTGCCATGAATGCAAACTAATGGTAAGCAGTGCTGCCTCACTTTACCTTTGAGGACTTTGGACCTATAAAAGAAGTGTTACGTGGATTTTCTTTTTGTCCTGTGTCTGTGTGGTATGCTGCTTTTAAAGTGTCCAACTACTAATGTATACTGGATTTTAGAGATACAGAAGTGTCGGTAGCAGGCTGCTGAAATACCTCCTGGCTTCCTAATTTTTATACCATTTAGAGTTAGGTTATCTTTTACCCAAATACATTCTATTTGCCAACACTGAATTTATTTTGCTATCATTTTGACTACTTTAGAGTGCTACCTGATTTTTAGCCTGGTTTCCAGGTCAATTAAGGATGTGTGATTATTCTGTTTGTCTATTCTGTCCCGTCTTACTGATCTCAACCACATTACATAGGCAGACAGCACCATGACAAATATTAAGTTCCTACCCTTGGTGAAAAAGAAATGGTTGCATAAAAAAGAAAGACAAATTGTTTTCCCAGCTGGGCTCAACTGTATTATTAGACATCAGAGAATCCACAGAGAGGAAAGCCGTTATGAATGCCGTAACCACAGGAACAGCTTCTATCAGAACTTGCACTTCATTAGATATGTGGTCATCCAGCCACAAGATGCAAAGCCACAGGAAGCCAAGTTGTTTTGCTTAGAGTTGCTACAATTATCTATTTTTAAATTAAAAACATAGTACAGATCTTGGAGTAGCTGTGACCTTCATCAGTGCTTGGAATTACTTCTTAAAAAACTCCATGGCTCCACCCCCCTGCTTTCTTATAGTATTAAGTGTGGGTCAGCAAAGGGAAGAAATAAAACTGAGCTGATGTTGCTGAGTCGGTGCCGAGATTTGAGACTGGCTGACTTGGTGGTGGAGCTCCGCTCGAGACACTGGGACCACCCAGCTATTGCAGGTAGCAGAAGCAATGAGCAGAGGGCTCACCTAGTGAGATGAGAGCGGGGTAGTAGGGGGGATGACTGAAAGGAGATAAAGCAGAAGTAGAAAGTGTCTTCTGAGGATGGATTGTTAGAGTCTAACTGGGGGTAAATAAACCCCTTTAAAGCTTCTGCACCTCTTGCTAAATATTTGGGTCTGTTGGGCAAGGGTCTTTTTTTCCATTTTTCTCTGTGTGCTTTTAGTGCTCAACACAAAGCAAGTTCTTCTGTGCTCTCTGGCATATGTTTTTTCTTCTGTGATACACTTGGGACATCTAGGTGAACTACTCCAAGCCTTCCACTAAGGATATGAGACCCCAACCAGCACCACTTCCCTCTTGACAAAACAGCTTCCCATGATGTAACTGAAGGACTGGAGATGGCAGCTGTGGTTTTTATCCTGTTTGCCTTTGCTTACATGTAGACAGCAGAATATTAGGAGTAAGTGAGACATAGGGAACAAATTGGTCTTCCCTTTAATCTGACATTTCCTCCTGAGTCTTCTCTTCATTTTGCTGCTTATTCCTGGAGCAGTTAGCTGTTAAGCTGTGATAAGCATCCTGTTCCTGCTCCTTTTTCATAGCTCCTGTGCCAGGAGACGCCCCAGCTTGGAACCACACAGGCTGCCTGCGGGATCACCTACCTGGCAATTACTGGTATTGTGTTGTACCCACTCACAGCTTTAACCTGCGAGTCCCTTGAGGCACAGGTTATGTGTTTGTGTGGTTCACTGGGCAACCATAAAGCATTTCATTCCCCATAGGGCATAACATAAAGTGTTAATAATAAAATCCTAGGAAATCTTTTTGGAATTAGAGGCACAGGGATTTTCACATTGTCATTTTTAACATTACCACTTAAATCTTTATGCAGCACCATGAAGCTAAATTTAGTGTAATGAAGGGCATGTGTGTGTCTTTAAAGAGCCAAAATTACAGAAGCAACCATCACCAAAAAACCTCCAAAAATACCACACCCCCAGAAAAAAAAGAAAAAGAAGGAAAAAAAAAAAGGTAAGGAAGGAAGCAGCAAAGAAGGGTGTGAAATGAAGGCTATGATGTGTGAGAGGCAGGAGTTGAAGGGAGGCAAGAAAAGCAGAGCAGAAACACAAAGGTCAGCCATGGGAATGCAAGCCAAAGGAAATGAAGTCTGAGGAGGGGTTGTAGGGTGGAAAGTGAGGCTCTTTACTCCCAGGGCAGGGAAGTGATGTAAACTCAAGAGCAGTCTGGACAGGTACGGATGTGAAATACAAATAAACTAAACATTTTCACCTTTAATGCTTGGGAGATCAGAGCTGGATTGCCTGTGAGCAGAAGAGCTGAGATAAGACTGGCTGTGGGGGTACAAGCTACCTCAATGTCATGTGTCAGTTTTGAAGCACAAGACCTAGTGTCTTCACTTGGATAGTTAAGATTTTCTTTGGCATTGAAGCCAGCCTTGGTAGTGTAGATCCTGTACATGCTGATCTAAGCTATTCTCTTCTCCAGTGGCTTGCTGACATTGGCTAAAGTGCAGGAGGTGCTTTGCAGGTTGATAGAGCTGGAGTTCTGCTTCAGATTGCAGAGTTCACAAGATGACCAGGAAAAGCCAGCACCTCTGTTACAGGTCACAGCATACGTGCTCAGTCTAGCTCAGGCTACAAGGCTCTGTAGGTCATGCTGGTACATGCAGTCTGCAGGGACTGCCCATAAAGTGGTGCCAACTGCTTGATGACAAGTTTTCCACCTGCTTTGTGGCTGAAGTGTTCTGATCACGTGCCCAGTAGGGATCTTGGTAGTTCAAGGCAGGATCAGCTATTGCTCCATCTAAAATCAGCATTAGATTATGGTCACCATTGCTAACGTACTCAAGGATGAAAATGAGGGAGATCACATATTTTCTTCCTTTTTCCCCCACTCCTCTTCTGTACATCACAAGAGCCACATCAGACTCATCCTTTCTCCTTGTCTTTCCTTCTTTCATCCTTCTTTATGCCTCCTTAGCTCCCCAGCAATTGGGAAATCTTCTTTGGGCTTATTAGAAACTTTTCTGTCTAATTGCAACAATCGGACCAATTTTTCTGTAACAGAGACAGCGCTGAAGGGATACCCAGGACTCTACACTTTCTAGAAAGCATTCAAGAGGCTGAAATACCTATCCTGCATTAGAAAGCCTCAGGAATGGGAAATAAAGATTTCGTTTCCTTCCAAAATAAGAAGGCGGGTAGGCTTTCTTTGTTAGGACAGCCACAATTGCTGCCACTCCATAGTAGCTGTTGTGGATGGGGGGATGAATACTCTTGTCTTTGCCTTCTGAGGCAATTTTTCCATACTAAATAATGGCACTTACGATGTTTGTGTTGCATCTTGCTCATGGTTACAGTCATCCTGTCTTTCCTTCCTTTGATACTCTTGTTGCCAAAGTTAATTCAAATTATAAGCCTTTCACCTCAAATTCTGAAATTTATTGACTGTAGTGTTCTGTGTAAATACTTACTACTGGCAGTGCTAATGACTATGGAAAAACAGCAAAGCCTGTAAATTCAAATAAAATCAGAACATCTTATGTTTTCTTGAAAGCAGTGTTCACCTTTGCTTTTATGCTGCCTGGAGTATAAATGTGCCTCCAGGAACTTGGAAGCTAACGCTGCAAGTGTGTGCAGAACAGTACAAGTCTCTGCAGAAATGTTGCTCCAATAACTTTGCTTTTTTGGCCTACATTTCTCGGTGGTTATTATTTGTTAATTATGTTATATAGTGCTCACATGTGGGCTAATTGCTTCCCCAGAGAGCTTCGAGTGAAATGATGGACAGAACAAGGGCAGGATGTTACACATATCAGATAAAGGGTAAGGTAGGACGTGGGCAATACGGTTAGTTAAACTCCGAGGGTCCGTGATTGAAAACGGAGAGGTGTTATGAAGCATAGCATAGAAGAGTTGGGTTGGTTTGTGGTGGGAGAGGGTGAGTGCTAATTTGGAGTGATCTGAGGAGTTGACTTGTCAGAACAGTCGTGTGAGGAAGCACCAAAACTAAAGAAAGCAATTAAGAAAAAATGCAGAAATTTGTGAAGAAAGGCTGGAGGAAGATTGGTTATCGTTGCAGGGCTGTACCTTGTGAGTTCCTGAAAACAAGAATAAGATCCGTATGAACTGTAGGTATGCTGCACGAGTGATATTTCTTGAAAAATAAAATCCTTTCCTCACACAAAACTCTTTATTTCAAACCCTTAGAGATGGGAGAGAATGAAAAAAAAATGTGCATATACATCCATGCAGTTGTATTTCAGAATTCAGTTCTCATTCTTGCTGTTTGTCTTATTTTTCTCCATCTGTCTGTTAGTCTGCACGCTCCGAGACAGGAGGGCTCTGCTGGTCTGTGCTGCTCTAAATTACAACGTTCTGATTAATTTTCCCGTGCTGCAAACACTTCTTCACACCTGTTTAGAGAAAAGGAACCAAGTCATGATGAAGACTTAACAAATAAGTGACTAAAAAGTGACACAAGGTATTTCTCAGCAGCTCCTTGGCTACAGCCTGTGCTAAAAAACAGGAAATGTCTGTACTCTTGGACAGAAGTCTGACATGATTGTCATGTGGGGATCAGCTCCCTTGCATCCTACTCTCTCAGAGCAAAGAAGCGGAAGAGTTTCAGGTCTGTATTTTCCTTTTGAGAAGCATTTTCTAAGTGGAAGGGGAAAGGACAGGAGGTTTGGCTATTTGAATCATCTGCTTCAAATGCTCCTAGAAGCATTTTCTTTATAAATAGATATGCTTTTCTACATTTACTACTAGAAAAGAGAAAGAAGTGAAGTTTCATACAGGCAGACGTTATTTTCACATTTCACATGTAGTTTCCTCTGCTAGAAACCAAGCTGGGAAGCTGACTGTGCTAGCTCTCAGAATTGTTACCAGAACTCCTTTCTCTCCTCTGGGTATTTCCAATGATTTTCACTGCATCCTTTATCTGGGTGGCTTATATCAGCATCTTAAATCTTGAGAGCCCTTGTTAATACCTTTGCTTGTATTTGCAATTTGGCTGGCCAAGTCCATTTATTGCTTCTCATGTAGTCCATCCAGTTTCTTCTGTATCTGTGGGGTATATAGGATGAAGTCCTCATCTCAGGAATCAAGAAGGGTTCAGCCTTCTCAATCCTGATGAGATAGTATAAACAGTGTCTGGCTATTTCACACGGATAACAAAGGGGTAAAGAAAGGTGACCAGGGAGTGACATGGCAGTAGTAAACTACTTCATAAAGAAGACTTGGATTGCTTTGGAGTGTGCCTTACTGCTGCCACATGGATAATACCTATGCTACTGGAATGAACACTGTAACAGGCTGACCCAGAGAGGTTATGGAGTCTCTTTCTGGAGAGAAATGGAGGGTTACTTATTTACTCACATAGTGCCTTGCACATCTGATGCCTCTTTGAAGGATCTCAAAGCACTTTACAAAAACTTCATAAACCCCTTAGCTTTGCCGTGAGTTTCATATGTTTGATAAAGCATGTGTTGTGCATCGATAGTCTGTGCCAGAGCTGGAGGGAATAACTTCTTCTCCAGGGTTTCCCACCATCTGGGAAGAGAACTTGGGAAACGTGACCTTCCCAGTCCTGTGCTTGCCTTGCCGGACCGTACTTCCTCTTTTGTTCAAGGTGAAAACAGAAGAGTTAGAATTGATTTAGGTGCTTCTGGGAAGATGAAGTCACCGTGTTTGGATCTCTGTATCGTGCCAATAGAGAGATCCTAGGGGAAATCTCTTCCTTTAGTGTTGTTTATATTCAGTCTAACGCACAGATGTAATTTGCAAGGAAATGCAAAGGAAAAGAGGTTTTGCTGGCCTCAGCAATGTAACTAAAGTGAAATGAGATGTCACAAAGATATCCGAGTGTCTCTCTTTTGAGATATGAAAAGGATTTTTCTTCTTGGCAGCACGCTGGTTTTATTTTTTAACTCCTTCCCTGTGTACCTTCAGTCTTTTGCCCCTCTTGTGCATAATCTCACTGTGTATATTCACCCTTAGCCTTTCATAGGCAGCATTCTGCTCCTGGATTTTATTCCCTGCTTTTGTTTCCTCAAACTTAATGGATGGGATTTTTGTTTTGTTGGTGTTTTTTTTTTCCTTCTTCTTCCTTGAAAAGTGTAAGAACAGAAGGAGGAAGTTTGTGCTCTGTGAGATGCGGTATCGAGGTTCCCAAGCTGCCATTAGAAATGCAGGTGTTGTAACTGCTGGTATCGTAACTGTTAGTACCGAAGGACTGACCAGGATCTGATAATGACAGCTAGAATGAATCCCCATGACTATCATCGTAATCAAGTCTCTGGCCAAAATTTAATCCGTTGCACTTTTGCAACCCTGTTGCTTCCTGTAATACCGTTGTTTTCAGGCTGAAGGCAAAACCCGGCTGAGCACCACATCTTATTGTGCGACTCCCGTTTCCTTGATGGGAGCAGGCTGGGATCCAGTATGTCATAGGACAGTACAAATGTATCGTTGCTACAACAAGTGAATGGCCCTTTGGATACCTAGGGATATTATTCAGCAAGAGTGTGTCTGTGACTAACTGCAAAGTTATTCCTAGCAGAGGTTTCCTACTGCAGAATTCCTTGTCTTTTTCAATTGCAACAAGAGCAGTCTGACTGCTCCTTTGTGGTGTCAGATGGAGGCAGGTGTAGCAAAAATGGATCTTCATAATTCCATGGCGAAGGAAAAAGGTTGACTTGGGTTTTTAAAAACTTTTTTCCTCATTCTCTTTCTGTAAGTTATTTCCTAAAATTTCTCCTTGTCCTTACTGAGTAAGAAACAGAGCTGATGGTTCATGTGGAGTACAGTAGTTAACACACAATTGACTTTTCATTGTTTTCTAGCACAGAATTTATTTTAATGGATTCAAGCAGGAAGGTGATTCTCTTCAGTAACTGGAACTTGTCCTTTTAAAAAGGGCTATCATGTCATATAGCCCAGCCAGGTATAAAATATTCAGGATTTTCATTCTGTTTCCCTTAAGTAGTTTCCTTGCTGTATTGGCACTGAGGATAAGTAGGAGTACAATTAAACCTTCCTACGGTTGTGTTGAGGTATCCTGGTTATTCAAATACCATGGTCAACAAAAGAGGGAACTGGCAGGTGACCTGAATTTTTACCATTTCTTTCCAGCTTTCACATGCCTGCTTTTCATCTCTTTCATTAAACCCTCTTTTATTACCAGGAGGTCAAATTGTACTTCTGTTTAAGTCTTTAAAGCAGTACAGGGCTGGGTGATGGCTCTGGAGTACAGATCTTCCATTTTCCATTCAAGGCAAGGATTAACTCTACTTAACACTTTTCTGGATTGCTAAGTTACTTTCCTTGGTGAGACACCCAATGGATGTTGAGGCTTCACATGTAAACTGATAGATTTATCCTACAAGCAAAGTTTCATGTTGGCAATTATGAGAATCACAGTATGATGGGGGTTGTCAGGGACTTCTGGAGATCTTTTAGTCCAACCCCCTGCCAGAGCAGGATCACCTCAAGCAGGCTACACAGGACAGCGTCTAGGGTCACAGGGTTTGAATGTCTCCAGAGAAGGAGACTCCACAACCTCTCTGGGCAGCCTGTCCCAGGCCTCTGCCACCCTCACAGGAAAGTTACTCCTCATGGTTAGGTGGAACTTCTTCTATTCCAGTGTGTGTCCGTCGCCTCTTGTCCTGTCCCTGTGTACCACCGAAAAAAGACTGATCCTGTCCTCCTGACACCCACCCCTCAAGTATTTGTAAGTATTGAGAAGATCCCTACTCAAGCCTTCTCTAGGCTAAAAAGTCCCAAGTCCCTCAGTCTCTGTTCATAAAAGAGATGTTTTAGTCTCCTCAGCATCTCTGTAGCACTGTTTTGTGACCTCTCCAGTAGCTCCCTGTCCTTCTTGACCCAGGGATCCCAATTTACATCTGCTGCTGCTTGTCTTCTTTCTCATAAGCACAGAGAAAAATTGTCCCCTTTTCTGTTTGCATCAGCCCTTGCTGTATTGGAAGTCTGTTACCATCAGTCCTTTATAAGATGCTGTCTGCAGTGCACTAACCTTAATCAGGTAAACTGAAAACATTAGAGCCTCCTGGGTACCTGTTCTTATGCCAGAATTGACTTCAGAACTGATGGTATGTGGCCATATTTATGCACGTGTTTATTTTAATCCTGCTTAAATTCATCATGCTACAAGTCTTTGTTCACTCTCTTGCCTGTTTGATCCCAATCCAAATGTTTATGCTCGTACTCATACTTAACTTTAAGCTGTCAACGCCTCAAAGCAAGACTCTGTCATCCTTAATGTCTGCAAAGCTCCGGAGTGACTCTTCATGAATAATCTGCTGTGCTTCCCTCCATTACAGCTAGACCTGGGTTAGAAAGATAGAGGGATGCCCTCAGTTCTTGCCTGTCAAGTTCTGTGCACTGCATGGGGTCATACCAACACACCTCTGTGGTGAGGATCTGAAGTAGCAGAAACAGAACTGGATTATATTAATCTTATTGTTCTGGTTTCTCAACAAGAAAGTAGCTAATCACCGTGGTTCAGCCAGATTGCAGACTTGCATTTTAAAGTGATGAATGGTCGTGTGATTGCCTGGTAACTCAGGCTAGGGGTTTAGCCTCCACTTACTCCATCTAGCCCATTTTCTGTAATTTGAGAATCCTCTGAAGTTATAGTTTAGCTTTATTCTGCCTTTATGCTCACCCGTTCTGTACTTCTCATCTTGTGTCATTTTTGTGAGTTTGAGCTACCAGAATTGCTTGTGAATTAGTACCCCCTCATTTGCAAATGAAGAACCAAAGGCATTTGAAATTACTTAAGTAATTGAAGTTTATACAGGGCAGATCAGAGACTGTCTGGTAGATTTTTTGATTCCCCTGTTCTAAGTGGTAAGTGCTAAGAAAAAAAAAATTACTTCCAGTCTGAAGAGGAGGAAAACCTCACTGCATTAATCCAACCTGCTTCTGCTGCTTATGTACTGGCACACTTGATCTTTGGTGATCAGTAATATCTTGCTTTTCCTCACAGAGTAACATGCAGATACGGTTTTTCTTTTTGCATTTGAATTCCTTAACCTAAGGTCTTAAATCTCCAAAGGTATTGCAGTTTCAAAACTTGTTTGATTACTTGAAGTGTCTAAATACTTTCCACTTTGAGCTTCCACTGTTGGAAAACTGTTTTCACGATGTGATGTGAACTGTTTTCTCTACATAATTGACCACAAACCTCTGTTTTTCTTTCCTGACTAATTAACTGGGCTTGAAAGGTGCTCTGAGAACATGATGCCTTAGAGATGCAATCCTGATCCTGCAGGAATCGAAGGAACCAGGATTTCACTGTATAAGTTTAGTGGACTAACTTAATGATTAAATCAGCATTGTCTGTCTCAAAAAGGCAGGCAGAAAAAAATATAACAGTACTTGGAGCACTTTATGCACTTCAAATTATTTTCCATACATTTAATTACATAAACAGATGATATTTACAGGGGACTTCTGGCTATAATTGACCTTCATCTTTTCCTGTGCACTTCCCAGCCTCACCTTGAATTTTCCTATTGTTTCCTCTTACTCGTTCCATGTCTAACACAATGTTTCAAGCAGTCTTTTTCTTTGGGACCATCCTACTAATTCCCTTGAGGCCAGTATTCCCAATTGCTTTTACCTTCATCCTCTCGGCCTGATTTCATTGGCAATTTTGGATGTGGACACACAGATCTCCTCCAAATCCCAATTTTCAGGCCTCCCGCCAGTTACAACACAATCACTCTTTTCCTTTTACAGCATCGTTAGTTCTGTGGAGTGGGAGTGTTTCTTTCTGCCTTTTATCTTGTAATAAATAGCTTTTCAGAAGTTGCAGGAACACAGTACACATTTGAGTATGTATATCTTACTTTTCTTTGAATCCTTTATATGCAAGCATATAAATTGCATGCACTGCGAGTCCATCGAGAGGCTGAAGAAAACCCCTGTTTAGAGTTCAGCCGTGTTCCCATGGCTACTAGGACAGGTACACCATGAGAGCAGGAACACTTCTGGCATTTAGCAGCCCTTCCAGGTGATTTATGGTTTCACGTAAGCTTTTCCTAAACTGAGAGGTTTTCTAGGGTTGGCACCTCTCAGCTTGTCTCCATGCCCTGTTAGTTCTGTGTTCAGTGGCCCGTGGTTATTAAAATTCTTATCAATAAAGGAGTTTCTGAGCAAGGTTCTTATTTTCTGGGATCATGAATACTTTCTGAACTCCCCAGCTTAACCAAAGGAACTTTTTCAAATTTTCTTTATGCCTAATGTGTTTTATAAAAGAAATGTGTAGAGATCAAGTAATATTTGCCTTCAATTACAGTAATTAAGTTGTCAGGACTTAAGTCACCAAGGGAATGAGAAAATAAATCCTTTCCTGGTTGGCGAGGGGGTAATTGGTGTTCTGGTCGCAAGTACATCTTACATATTGGGGTGGGGAGGGAAACTGTTCTGGCTGGCATCTGCAGCAGAAAACCCAGGAGACTGTTTGTCATTTTGCAATACAAGTTGTCAAAACCCTGCTGTGGGTAGAAGCAAAAGTAAGTGACCTGTTTAACTCTGCTTTAGCAGGGCATCGGGTTTTGATCTACACTAACACTGCTTGCTTGGGTTGGGAGGTATATCTTAGTAAAAACAGATCAGCTGTTTTGGACTGCAGCTCAGTCCATTTATTCTGTGGATATTGTCTCGTTAAACTTCAACTGCAGCTCCACTTTCAGATGTAGACTATGTACAGATGTATTGTCAACTGTATCCTGGGGTGCATCCAGCACGGCACGTCCAGCCGGGCCAGGGAGGGGATTGTCCTGATCTACACTGTGCTGGGGCGGCCTCATCTTGAGCACTGGGTGCAGTTTTGGGCACCACAGGACAAGAGGGACATAAAACTATTGGAGAGTGTCCAGAGGAGGGCAATAAGGATGGGGAAGGGTCTGGAGGGGAAGTCTTGTGAGGAGAGGCTGAAGTCCCTGGGTCTGTTCAGCCTGGAGAAGAGGAGGCTGAGGGGAGACCTCATGGCGCTCTGTGGCTTCCTGACGAGGGGAGCGAAGGGGCAGGCGCCGATCTCCTCTCTTTGGTGACCAGGGATAGAACCCGAGGGAACGGCATGAAGCTGCGCCAGGGGAGGCTGAGGTTGGATGTCAGGAAGAGGCTCTTTCCTGAGAGGGGGGTCGGGCACTGGAACAGGCTCCCCAGGGAAGTGGTCCCAGCACCCAGCTTGGCTGAGGTCAGGCAGCGTCTGGACGATGCACTCAGTCCACTGCTCTGACTTGTCTGTCCCTGTGTGGAACCAGGAGTTGGACTCGATGGTTCTTATGGGTCCCTTCCAGCTCAGGAGAGTCTGGGATTCTGTGATTCACTTTGTGCAGATAACAGCCTTTTTTTTTCACCGTGTTCAACATCTTTTTGCATCCTCCTTTGCCACAAGTCAGAGGGTTCCAGTTACTTCACAGACTTCCCTGGAGGAACACTGTGAGGTATTTCTCCAACAAAAGTACCTGTTTTTTTGTAAGTGGCTACACAAATATTACTGGAATCTCAAGTGTAGTTTTACTTTTCTTCCACTGGAATAGCTTTCTTGAAGGCAGATGTATGAGGAAATCAGTGCTACTTGTAATGCATTGCTAATGACACAAATTTTTGCATTCCTGCTCATGTCAGTAAAGGTCAGGGATGGCTAACAAGCCAGACCTGCACAACCTTGCTCACAAACCCTAATAAACTCCACTTCAGCTACCAAGTTTAATGATGCCCTGAAGAGAACCAGATCACTTATCTACACCATCGTGCAATAACCGTAAAGTGTTGAGATAAGTGGTTTTATATGTCCCAGGTTTCTGCTGGCCTTCACCCTGTCCATCAGTTCATGCCAGCGGAAGTGGGTGTGAAATATTACTGCTCTGATTTGATTGTGTTTTATAGTCGCCTCAATTCACGTATGAAATGCATGAGTAGAGTGGATTCTCTTATCTGTGCATTTATGAATGGAAAAACAGTGAGGCATCTCTGTCCTGCTCATATCTGACTGTAATAGCTGTGGATTCCCTCTTGTTCCAGAAGCATGTTGTAGACCAGATGTTGTTGAAGACTCTACACAGTCCTCAGCTTTTCCCATCAAGAGGGAACCTGCAGTTCACAAAAGGCTTTAAAGGAAAAAAAAAAAAAAAAGTGAAATTTGAGAAGTTTCCAGGAGTCATTTGTGACTTCTGCTGAGCAGAATGCTGTGCCACAAAGGGTTATTTTTGAGTGCTTCGGTATCTGTGTAAACAAATCTGAGTTTCAGCTGCCTTTTTGGCTTGTTTATTTTGTAGGTCACAGATAATCCAACAAGTTATGCATTTTCACCTTGTTGCATTTGTTGCTTTTTCAGACTCCATTCCCTTCATGTCATACATAACATCCAGCTCCATAGCTATACTTGGCTTTTTGGTTTATATTTACTTTCTGGATACTAGACTCCCTTTATAGATGTTCACCTGCAGCAGGAGTTCAGCAGCTATTTATTTTGCCTATGCGGAAGCCTTGTAAGATCTAACCCGAGATGTTGTTTTTGCCATATGATAATGTATGATCAAATGGAGCATGTTTAAATAACAACATCTAGGACACAATGACAGTAAAGGAGCTACGAAACAAACATTACTAAAGATCAGATAAGATGGAAGAGATGCATCAGTGCCGGATTGCTCCGTGTATCAGAAGTTCTTGCACTTTGCTGGAGAGATATTCCAGGCATGGGATTTCCTTTATGCCACAGGCTAATAGATTGTGCTGGGTTATTTTTCATGTTGTTTTATATCTTGTAGAGACATGTGCCTTTGCAAAGAGAGTGTAATACACTGAGTGTGGCAGTATTATACATAATCTGCATGTGTTGCACAGGAGTGGGTAAACAGTAAGAAATTCAAAACAGAATTGTCTCGTTTGGTATTTTCTTGCTGCCATCCACACTGCCACCTCTTCCCCTAAACCTGCGTTATCTTCCACACTAAGGGCTGCCTCTCGCTTCTGCCAAAGCTTGTACTTTCAAAATTAATTTTCAAAGCACCTTCTGCTTTTTCAGTGTTAATTAGCATGCAAAAAAATACTGCTCCATCTAAAGCCATTATTTCTGACTCTCACTCCTGCTCCTCTTTGTTCACCTGCAGGAGGATATTACCTATCCTGAGTCTGAGGAAGAGAAGAGAAGCCTCGGGCTATCTGACCCCGCGGATGGTTACAATACGGTGAAGAGTGTTCTCACTGTGCAGGAGTATTTCGCTAAACGCATGGCAAAACTGAAAGGATCCCAGGATGAAACAGAAACAAAGGTGGATGATTCGTGCCCAACAGCTGACGAAGCTTTGGAGCCTGCAGAAGAACTGAAAACCAAAGTCAAAAAGAAAAAGAAGAAGCAGAAGAGGGATGAGGCAGAGAGTACACAGTATTGCAAGAAGCCAGAAGTGAAACAGTCTGAGATAGGTAGCTTGAGTGGAAAGGAACTGGATACTCCGTTAAATGACTGTCACTCAGGGAAAAAGAAGAGGAAACGTAAAGGGCAGCATGGAGCAGAAAGCATTAGTTGTGATGAAAATATGGGCAGTGGAGAAATTTATACGGGAATATCTGACAGTGAAGATCTCAGCGTAAAGGACTCTGAGGCAAAGCAGAAGAAACGCCATAAGAAGAAACATAAAAACCAAAAAGAGGAGACAGATGAGTGTCCTGAAGGAGTAAAGCGAAAGAAAAAGAAACACTGCAAGCTCGTTTAACCATTTAAGAGTCATACCAGGACACTGAGGTGACATGAACTTCTGTCAGGTTAGAGAAGTCTTTGTAAACCCACCCACCAGACATCACAATGCAGTCCAGCCTTGGGCACCCAGCTCTACCTCCAGCAGAAACCACAGACTCTGTTCAAATGCAGCTCATCCGAGGGAGAACGCGGAGACAGGTCACGAGCTTCAGTGCCGTGAAACAGCCCAGCTTTTCCTCTCCCAGCATGCAGAGGCTTCCCCTTGGAGGCTTTCCAAGAGCTGTGTTCCACTTCTCCACTGGAAGACCCTGTGCTGCCTCCAACCTAGATTCACTCGGGTCCAACTCCAAGTCAAGTAACAGCGAGCAAAGTCATCCCTGTTTGTAACCGCTGCGATTAAGACTGTGAAGGCCACTGAATGACTATCTGCTGCTTCACACGGGCTGTGTTGTTTTCAATGCAGCTATGGAGGAGTGAAGAAGTCACCCTACTACTGCCTTTATTATTAAAGCCAATGTTGTTTTGACTTCTGATAGCCCAGGAAGGGGATTTGCAAAGCTGTCTGTACGTTTTAATGGATTTTTACAAAGTCATGCCTTAATTTCTTTCATTGATATCTTTTTTTCATCTAAAATTATTGGGTTTTTTCTCCCTAAATACTTAGTCTAATTAAAGCTTTACACCTGAACATCAGTACTAAAGAATGAAATAAAATCTCCCTTTGTATCCTAGCCAGTAGTTGATTATTTTAAAGCAACTGTAAATTTCAACAAAGCTAAAGGAGCTGTGCCTTTGTTAACCTAAATCTTAGGTTCCCAGGAAATGTTCAGGGTTCCTTCAGTGGTGCATCTGAATTTCATAATGTTGTTTTGGATGGAGGAAGGTGTACCATGAAGNTTATAATTTATATTTATGACCATTTATACACAGAAAATCTGATTTATAACCAAATTAGGGCTTGTTTCAGATTGTAAACCTGGAAATGAGTAATGCTGGAACTCAGCGCTGCCACCAGCATATTTGTACGAGAGCTTAAACCTTTGGGATGGATTTTAGTATCTCAATCTCACGCTTCCAAGTGCTGTCAGATGATGTGGGTGAGTGTAGAAGTTAAGCACTGGAATGGGAAGAAGCATTCACCATCCTTGAGTTGGTTTCTGATACTGCTTTGGTGACAGCAGATTGAGAGCACAGCCCTGGAAAGCAGCCAGTTATCATGGCAAAATCCAGAGGAGCTGACCAGAATTCAGATCCATTAACTGTTGCTTTGTCTTTGGGCCTGTCTGTGTTTCAGCAATGTCAGTCTAAAACATGGAGAGTGTCCAGAGGAGGACAGTGAGGATGAGGAAGAGTCTGAAGGGGAAGGCTTGCGAGGAGAGACTGAAGTCCCTGGGTCTATTCAGTCTGGAGAAGAGGAGGCTGAGGGAAGACCTCATGGCGCTCTGTGGCTTCCTGACGAGGGGAGCGAAGGGGCAGGCGCCGATCTCCTCTCTTTGGTGACCAGGGATAGAACCCGAGGGAACGGCATGAAGCTGCGCCAGGGGAGGTTGAGGTTGGATGTCAGGAAGAGGCTCTTTCCTAAGAGGGGGGGTCGGGCACTGGAACAGGCTCCCCAGGGAAGTGGTCCCAGCACCCAGCTTGGCTGAGGTCAAGCAGCGTCTGGACGATGCACTCAGTTCCCTGCTCTGACTTGTCTGTCCCTGTGTGGAGCCAGGAGCTGGACTCGATGGTCCTTCTGGGTCCCTTCCAGCTCAGCAGAGTCTGTGATCCCACTGGCCTGCTGTGCTGAATAAAATGGGTACATTTACTTTTTATTGTCTTAGCTCAGTTGAGTTGCTTAACGTGGCTTGAAAACCATTGTCAAGATGCAGATGTTAATATGAAAAAAAATTCCCTTAAGCTGCCTTCATTGTCCAGTTGCAGAACCTTAGTGTAGAGCACACACTCCACGTGGCTTCAGATGTTTTAGTTGCAGCTGAGCTCTTCCTTTTTATTGTATTTTGGGTTGCAGTGCTCCTTCCTTGCCCTCAGGACATACATATTTACTGCAGCAAAACTGTATTTTTATATGTTGTAAGGGAGAACAAGATGCCTTTCTCTCTGTTTTGGTCATTTTTAACCCTTGTGGCATTTGCTTTTTGGATCTATAAAAAATATTAACCATTATGATGCTTCTGTGGCTGGGCTTGTCCCCTGGCTTAAACAAAACTGCCTCATACCACGAGGCTGCTGTAGAGTGGTCAGCAAACCCCATTCTTGGCGTGAAAAAAACCTAAATCTTCTAAGTGGAAAAAGACAATGTTATATTGGAGCACCCTTTCAAAGCAGTCTTTCTGATTTCACCCCAAGTTTGTTTTTTTATTTGTCAGTAGAAGCCAAACACCAGACTGTTTGCCATTGTAGAATCACAGAATGCTTTGGGTTGGAGGAGACATCAAAGCCCATCTAGTTCCACCCCCCTAGTCATGGGCAGGGACACCTTCACTAGATCAGGTTGCCCAAAGCCCCATCCAACCTGGCCTTGAACCCTACCAGGGATGGGGCTTCCAAAACCCCTCTGAGCACCCTGTGCCAGGGCCTCCCCACCCTCAGAATGAAGAATTTCTTCCTAACGTCTGATCTAACCCTGCCCTCTTTCAGCTTGAAGCCATTGCCCCTTGTCCTGTCACTGCACTCCCTGGGGAACAGTCCCCCTCCCACTTCTCTGTAGGACCCCTTCAAGTATTGGTAGGTTGTTTTTTAACTCTTAAGCAGCTAAACTTCACAGCCTCTCTGGGATTTCAATTTCAAAAGGTGCCAGTCTGGGAACAGGGTTTCCTTTTCTAAATACTGCTGGGCTTGTTTGTTTGTTCTCCGCATTAATCTTCCATGAGTTTCTATGTGCTAATTCTTTTGTGTTTGGCTGGATTCCAGCGTTAGTTATAGAAAGAATAAAACCAGGAATAAATCTTCTAATTTATGCTGTTACTCCAATTAAGCACAGCGTGCCTAAGATTTAAATCTCCTCAGATTGAATTATCACCTACGAAGACTCTCTATTTGTACAAGAAGAAGTGGGAATTTAATTTTATCCTGGGAAATGCAGAGTTTTAATGTGCAGAATATGAGTTGTAGGAAAAAAAAAATCAGAATAAACTAAGATTTGAAACCAGCAGCTCAGTTACCTGTGAGTTCACAGCTCTGTGTTAGGGCTCTGTGTGTTAGTGGTGGGTAAACTTTGCATCGCTCAACCAAAAGCTGCTATTACCAGATACTGACTGGTAAAACGGGTGATTGAAACAACAGGAGCAGCTTTCAAACTAATACATTTGGGGTTGTATTTTTGTTTGTTTATAGTGGGTTGTGAGTCCAGTTTTAGCAGAACTCGTGGTTTGTCAAGCAGGTCTTTTACTGACAGCATTGCACCGCTACCCCTGCGGTGCAATGAGCAGGATGTGAGCACGGAGAAATTGGTTTCGTTTCTGTGAAAATAAAGACTTACAACAGCAGCGTCTTTTGTTGTACTCGCACATTGCAGCAGGAATTATGGACCTCCAAGTGAAATTACCCAGGAACTAAGCAAAAAGAGAGCTGCTGCTCTGCTCTCGCTTCCAAATGGAGACCGATGCACGCGCAGCAGAGATATTAAGATCTTTTCCCTTTCAGTAATCCCCGGTCACCAGTGACACAGAAGAAAATTTCCATTCTCGCATGGGAAACCTGACAGAGATGAGATACTCATGAGATACTTCCACTCTTCACGGGAATGCTGCTGTTCCTCGCTTTGAACCTTGGAATTAAGTGGTCGGTGCAAAGGCTGCTACTTGCCAGGCCTCGTGGTTTGCGATTGCAGTTTTGTGGACAGCGCTGTACGTACTGGCATTGGCGCCTGGGAGTGCCTGAGGGGCAACACGCGAACCCGGAAAGTAGAGGCCATGGGAGAGTAGTCTGTTACCAGCATCGGACCAAAGTCTGAGTGACCTTTATGGGCTTTGGCTGTTTTCACCTTGCGGTGCCTGATGCTGCTGAGCCTTCCTTTGAGAATTGAGAGACTGATGGGAGATGGCAGTGGTGCATGCCGTGCCACAGCCCAGATGCGTGGAATGGTGGTGTTCCTTCAGTTTCCTCCCAAGTTTTACACAACTAGCGTAAAGCAGGAGTAGTAACAACCAGTGTTCATTGAATAATCAAGGTTGGAAAAGACCTTCAAGATCATCAATTCCAACTGTCATCCCTACACCACCAAACCACTAAACCATCTCTCAAATTGCTGTGTCTACCCATTTTTCAATCAGCCCCAGGGTTGGCAACTCCACCACCTCCCTGGGCAGCCTGTTCCAATGCTTCACCACTCTTGGTGAAGAAATTTTTCCTAGTAGCCAATTTGAACTTGCCCTGGCACAACTTGAGACCATTTCTTCTTGTCCTATCGCTTGTCACTAGTGTTAATACAAAGCGTGTGATACCATTAAGTGCAAGTTTCAAGGCGACCCATCAAGATTTCAGAACACCGTATCCTTCTGTCTATGTGAATTTCAGTCTGTTAAGTAGTGTCTGAGCTGCACCTGCTTTGTGAAACATGGCTATAAATTGGAAGAGGGTAGATTTAGACCAGATATAAGGAAGTTTTTCACTGAGTATGGAGAGGCCCTGACACAGGTTGTCCAGGGAGGTGGTGGCTGCCCCCTCCCTGTCAGTGTTCAAAGCCAGGTTGGATGGGCCTTGAGCAGCCTGGTCTGGTGAGAGGTGTCCCTGCTCATGGCTAGGGGGTTGGAACTAGATGGGCTTTGAAGTCCCTTCCAACCCAAACCATTCTGTGATCTATATAATGGACCTGGGGACTCATCCCATTCAGCATCATATTCAATTAATGCGATTTTCCTTGAAGCAAAATGTAGATCTGGTGCTGACCTCTTTCAGATAATCACCTCTTGGCAAAGAAAATTAGCTGAATGCCCCAGTGCAATTAAACAGTTTTCTCCTGTCTAAACACACAAGATTGAAGTTCTTGAAGATTCCGCCTTCAAAAGACACAATTTACATCACATTCACCTCCAGACCTGCCAGAACCAAGAGGAGGGAGGAAGCTCGGGGAGGGAAAACCTCGCAAGGTCTACTGGAAACACTGCATAGCATCATGCCTGTCTTAAAATAAAACAGAGGTAACAATGTGTCCTTAAAGAGCATGTATGGGGATGCAGTAAAATAAAACCTTTTGTGGTGGAAGATTGTTCCAGTGCCAAACTGAAGCTCGATTTCTCAGCAAGTGAGAAGTTGGATTGTGCTCTGGAGTCACTCAGAGATTTTTATTTTCTTATTTTAATCCACTTTTATACATTTGAAAGTGTAAGGGGGAAATCCTGCTCTAGTCCCTTTTCACCAAAAAATACACTTACTTTGTGATGTCAAAGCTGCATTTTAAAAACAGCAAAGGCAGGAATATTCAGTACCCTGACTCTGTGCGTGGTGAAGATTTTGGCATCATTTTTTTGGGGCCTTTTTTTTCACTGTGGGGTATGTAAGGGGAAATCTCTGGTTTCTCCTCCTAGGAAATTAATGATCCCAACAGTAATCCCTGGGGAAGGGCTGGTGGTCCCAGGGCGGACGGGCAGCGGGTCTGTGTCAGGGACAGAAGCATCTGGGAGCCACACTGCCGAGAGATGGCTCCTCTGCTGGGAGCCTCTGCGCAAACGGCTCTTGGGAGACGAGAGTTTCATCAATAATTAAAGAACATGTGACTGTCGAGCTAATTTAATATTTGCACTTTCTGACACATTTTAATGTCTGTGAACCAGGGGGTGGTGTGGGAGGTTACTTCGTGGATATCGACCCGCCGAGTAACATGCCCGATGCCGGATCCATGCCAAAGCCGGGTGATTTTAATGAGCGAGGATGGATTCCCCTACACGGCGCGAAAGCCGGGTCAGGTCAGGGTTTTCTGCGTGACCCAGGGGAGTTGCTGCCCCTGTTCCCCATCCATGAAAATGGGGAGAACAAAGCTTTTCTTCCACCCTTTGTCTGCTCAGTCTATTTTAGCTTGTAACTTTTAGCCGTAACTTCCCCCTCTCTCCAAGCCCTGGGAGAGCTCTGCTTCTTCCCATGCCCCAGATCCAGGCAAGCGGCGCACCGGGATCGAGAAGGTAAGCACAAAATGTAAAGAAAGACTGCTTCTAATTACCCTGATATGGTTGCAATTAAAAGGTGGCATTTTCACATGGCCCCAGCTGCCTTTATGTAATGCGGAGCTTCCTCCAGGACAGGTTTAACCAGCATTTTCAGTAGGGAGCAGAATGAAACCCATCTTACTAATGCGATCAGAATGCCAGGTGCTAAAGGAGGAGGGGAAAAAATAAAAAATAAAGAAGTGTTTATTATTATTATTATTGTTTGCACTCAAAATACTGCAGGGGAGCCCCTAGGAAGGTGCTGCCTTTCCATCTGGGAGAAAATCCACACAAGAAATATTTTGTGGTGTTTCTTTGTCCTGTCTCAGCGCGAGTCTTGGGATGGGGGGGATAGTTCTCGAAAGCCAGGTGAGTTTACCACTGCCATACCTGAGGGGAGATCAAGCGAAGTCAGCTCATGGAGCGGAGGGGATATCACTGGTCAGGAAAAACCCAGCAAGGTGCTTCGAGAGTCTCCAGGCATCGTCAGTGGGATGGTGGGTGCAGGTCACAGAATTACAGAATCACAGAGTGGTCTGGGTTGGAAGGGACCCCAAGGAACATCAAGTTCCATCCCCCTGCCACAGCCAGGGCCACCAACCTCCAGGCCTGCAGCTAGACAAGGTTGCCCAGGGCCCCAACCAACCTGGCCTTGAACACCTCCAGGGTTGGGGCACCCACCACCTCTTTGGGCAGCCTGTTCCAGCACCTCACCACTCTCTCTGTGAAGAACTTCCCCCTGATATCCAATTTAAACCTTTCCTCCTCCAGCTTAAATCCATCCCCCTTGTCCTACCCCTCTCTACCCTTGTGAAAATCCAATTCCCCTCCTGCCTATATGCTCCTATGTGCTGGAAGGCTGCAGTGAGGTCCCCCTGCAGCCTTCTCCAGGCTGAACAATCCCAGCTCCCTCAGCCTGTCCTCATGGGGAAGGTGCTCCAGCCCCCGATCATCTTCATGGCCTCCTCTGAACCCTCTCCAACAGCTCCACATCTCTCTTGAATCAGGGCTCCCAGCTCTGGACACAGAACTCCAGGTCCTGTTCTTGCTTAATCCTACACTGTTCTTTCCCTCCCACACCGTGTGCTGCGCCCTGGGATGGAGTCACTGTGTAAGGGGGCTCGTGGGGCTCCGCTGTTCCTTCTCCCTCGACAGGAACTGTTGTACTACTGCAAAACTTTCTCTGGCCTTCGGGGCCTCGAGAACGGGGTTGGCATTTTTATAGCAGCGATGATACTCAGGCCCTGCGCATCCCGAGGGTTAAAAAACCCACACCGAGCACTGCAACACCGCATTCACACTCACACCTTGCAACTTGGAGCATCCTCTTCCTCAGTGCCCTTCGACCCTTACTAAAGGGAAATAAAAAATAAGGATGTGAGGGGTTTTCTTCCCAATCTCTTGCTGCCAACCTCTGCCGCAGCTCCCACCTGCAAAACGTGTCCAGGAGACCTGTCTGGAGCAGCATGGAGGGGTTGGCATCCTCTCTGCCTGCTCCATTCCAGTACCTCAAGGTGTGAGGTGGGACTTGTGAAAAGAATTGGAGCTGCCTGTGAAACACCCAGGACACCAAGGACCACCCCTGGGAATCACAGAATTGAATCAAAGCATGGGTTGGAGGGGACCTCAAAGATCAGCCTGTCATGGGCAGGGATCGTGCAGCGCTCCAGAACACAGATGAAAGGCAGTTGCTGTGTGCTGGCCTCTGAGTGTGTGTGTAAAGGGTTTGTATATCTGCCCTGAGACCAGGAAATCTCCTGCGCCTTTTAGATTTAAGAGAAGTTGCCTTCCTGTTGTATTCCCAGATAACACAGCTCTGATCAAGCCCAATTGTAAATAGCTTAATAGATTTAATCAGTTCCTCTGGAAAATGTTCTTACTTCCGCAGGGTTTTCATTTGGTCCCTCAGAAGGGGCAGCCGCTGCTCCTGCTGCAGGCGAGGTTGTCAGCTTCCACCTCTCCGGACCCCCCCCCCTCCCAAATTCCTCACAACCCATGAGAAACCGCGACCGCAGGGATCCCGTTCTTCTGCAAAGCAAGGAAGGGAGACCAGGAAACCCAGGCGGATCCTGAACCCGCAGAGCTCACATTTACATACCGCTCTCCATCGCTCGTAACCCGAGAGTCAATAGGAACACCCAGGCACGTGGGGTTTGCTGCCTACCTGCACAAACACCCCGGCTTGGGATCCGCGCTGGGGTTCTCCCCCTCCGGGCAGGGGTTACACGGGGCAGCAGCAGCCGGCTGGCCGGAGGAAATGCCTTCCCACCTCGCACCCCAGCCCGATGCTTTCTGGCAGGGCGGAGAGGAAATCCACAGTCAGTCAAAGCGGAGCCGCTGCAGCCCTGCAGCCCATGTCAGGGGGTCAGAATCATAAAGGAGTCGGGCGACTAAATATATTTCTAGTTGCAGGGGTGACCTGAGCAAGGGGATCTGGATGGGGATTTTTGGTCCTATCGCCTTTCCTGGAGATCCTTTGTCCTTGCTGGGGGAATGCTTCTCGGGGGTGACTTACCAGCCCTCGTAAGCACCAGGCTGGGGGTAGCGGGAAATACCATTGTGTGACAGTGGTCCTTCCATCCAAGCTGGGCTGGTGGGAGGGTGGGCGCGGGGGTTCTGCAGGATGGGGCAGAGCTCTGTAGAACGCAGCAGCAAGAAAAAGGCCACAAAGCGTCAGCCCACCCCTCTGTCTCCCAGTGTTCCAGGGATGGGTGGTGGGATGTTGCAGCCCCTCTGGGCTGTGGTCCAGCCCCATCTCTGTCCTGGGTAGCCCCTGCAAAGCTCTCTGTCAGGACCCCAACCAGGCGGGATGAGCACCCGTCAGCAGGGTCGCTGGGTTCCAGATTCATTCCCTTCAGGGGATTTGGGGTAACAGGGTGAAAACCCACCCGGGATGGTGAAGCACAGCCTGGACTGGTGGTTAAAGCAAGTGTGGGGGCAAAAGGGGCACCTGCCTGCAGGACCGGTGCCTCGATTTCCCCTTGAA
>VXBZ01007858.1:0-34555 GCA_013399135.1 Heliornis fulica | reverse complement strand
CGGGGAGGGTGGAGCGGGGCCGGGCCGGGCCATGGCTGCGCTGCTGAGCACCTACCCCTGGCCGGAGCGGTTGGAGGGGGACGCGGGCGAGGGGGTGCTGCCGGGGCAGCCCCTGCGTTGTCCGCCGGGTGAGAAGGGCTCCGAGAGCCGCATCCGCCGGCCCATGAACGCTTTCATGGTGTGGGCGAAAGACGAGAGGAAGCGGCTGGCGGGGCAGAACCCCGACCTGCACAACGCGGAGCTCAGCAAGATGCTCGGTGAGGAGCTGGGGGGAGGGGGGAGAGGGGGGGCGACCCCGTCCATCCATCCGTACGTCCATCCATTCATCTGTCTGTTCGTCTGTCCGTCCATCCGTCCGTCCATCCCCGGTCCGGATCCAGTACCCCGGGGGCGGGCACCCGTGCTGTCCACTCGGGTGTCAGACCCAGCCTGGATGGGACCTTGCGCCCTCCCGGCACTCGGTGGGGTGCAAGCTCTACCCTGGTGTCCGTGCATCCTCCCCGAGGGATACAGGCGTGTCCGGCATGCGGAGGGGGTCGAGGGTGAGCACCGGTGTACCCACACGGCCACGCTCTGGGAGAACCCAGGGACAATCCATGGGGCTACCTTGCAGGGTGCAAAGGCTGAAGGGGGTCTGCACCCCAGGGAGCAGGCACCCAGGACCCCATACGTTGGGTGCACCCACTCGGCCACCCCTCACGGAAGTCTCCTGTGGCCAAGGGGACAGGAACCCGTGTCCTCACCTTGCTACCCCTCAGGTATAAACCCTGCTGGGGTGCAACCCCCTGGGCTGGCAGTGCTGGAGATCCCCGAATGTAGCATGAAGAGGAACCCCCAATTTGTCTTGTCCTGTCTTTGCAGTCCCACTCTGTCCCCAGACTGACTATCCCACCCCAATACTTAATGGCCGGGGGTTGTGTGTCCAATGTTTCTTTTGGGGGGGGTCACAACCCATTTTCAAAATTCATTTGTTTCCCTCTCCCCACACGCTCTTTCCCCCTTCTCCCAATCCCCATTTTCAAGAGGGCAGACAGAAACAGCCTGAGAAAGAGCTGCCTGGATTGCAACACTGCTTGGCAGTCCAGCCTCTTGCCCAAAGTTTCTGTTTCTACGGGCAGTTTTGCAGTGTTTTCCTTGGCAGTTTGGTTTTCTCCTTGCGGATTGCCATGCACCATCTCAGCTTACTAGTGTTGTTTCTGCCGTCTCGTTGGCAATGGGACAGCATCAAGTGTTTTGATCTGTAACCCTTCCTACCCTGAGGAACAGACGGGGTAACCTCACCACGGGACACAATGCCCCCTCCACACACACACCGGCCCTGGTGCTTCACTGTCCTGTGTCTTGGGGACATTTTGTGTGTCTCAACCAGCAAGGTTGTGGCACCCAGGTCTCCGTACGCCCCAGTGCAAGTCCTGGCAGAGCACGGGCTGGGACACATCCAGGGACGCTGCGTCCTGACCAGTCGGGCATGGCCTCGGCCATCCCTGCTCAGCCAGCAGCCGGGCTCTCCATCTCAGAGAGGCGTTGCAGGATCCGGCCATGGAGCTGGGGGAGTTTATTTGCCCTGATTGATTTGCTGTGGGGCTTCGCTAACCCTGAACGCACCCCCTCTGGGGACTCAGCATGGGGGCGGTCAGAGGACCTATGGCACCTTTGATCCCTCTCTTTGCCCTCCCAAGGGGTCTGTGGGCTGCTCGGACACTGGGTGCCCCAGCCTTGTCCCCAAGTTGTGCCCCCTCAAGTGCTGGGTGGCAGCTCCCTTTCCTGCCCCAGTACAGACACCGCAGGCACTAAGGGGAGTTTGGTTCTCTGTTTCAGGCAAGTCCTGGAAAGCTCTGAGCCTCTCACAGAAGCGACCCTACGTGGAGGAGGCTGAGCGGCTGCGGGTGAAGCACATGCAAGATTATCCCAACTACAAGTACCGGCCGCGGCGGAAGAAGCAGGTCAAGCGGATCTGCAAGCGGGTGGACCCCGGGTTTTTGCTGGGTAGCCTGACACGGGACCAAAACGCGGTGCCGGAGAAGCGGACCTGTGGTCAGGCTGGGGCGGAGAAAGAGGGGCCGGGTGAGTACCCACCTCACCCGGGGCTGCCATCGGTCCGGGGATACCGGGAGGCCCCAGGCAGCAGCAGCGGCAGCAGCACCAGCGTGGACACCTACCCCTACGGGCTGCCCACCCCCCCGGAGATGTCTCCGCTGGATGCCATAGACCCTGAGCAGAGCTTCTTCTCGTCACCCTGCCCCAGTGAGCATCACCACTCCCACCTCGCTGGAGCCACCTACTCCCCAGAGTATGCGGGCGGCTCCCTCCCATGCAACCACCACCCTCTCAGCCCCATTCCACAGCCCACCACCTGCATGATGCCCCCATCTTCCAGCTGTCCTCCCCTTCCTCCTCCTCCTCCTCCCAGTTACTACACACCTGCCTTCCCCTCCCTGCACCCCCCCAGCCTCCATGCCCATCTGGGCCAGCTTTCCCCACCGCCTGACCACCACGGCTTTGACACCTTGGACCAGCTTAGCCAAGCCGAGCTCCTGGGGGAGATGGACCGCAATGAGTTTGACCAGTATCTCAACAACCCTGGCCACGGTGACCACCACAGTGGGGTCTTGGCCAATGGACATGTCCCAACATCTGGTGGCTCCCACACCTCTGAGACCAGCCTCATCTCCGTCCTTGCCGATGCCACAGCCACATACTACAATAACTACAGCGTCTCCTAGACCCCCGCCTGGGGCCGCCTGGACCGGCCAAGGATGGACCCGACACAGTATTATGAGGTGTTGCGCCACAGGGACATCTCTTGAAGCCCCTTGGGGTGACCGATTCCAAGCCATGAGGGCTGTGGAGTGTCCTCGGTGGTGTAGGTAAAGGATTTCAGTCATCAGTCCACCACTGGTGCAATGTCTCTGGTGCCCTGCTCCAAATGGGTCTGGGGGGTATTTCCCAATGCCAGAGCCCTTCGGCCAAGTCCCTCTTCCAAAGCAGAGGTGCTCCTGAGAGCACGGAAAAGCTGCCTCCCCCTCCCTACACGCCTGTTTTGGGGCACCCCCAGCTCTGCTTTGGAGTCGTGAGGGTGGCAGCATCCTGTGAACAGCAGATCTGAAGGCCTGACAGGAGCAACCCACCTGGCCTGAAGGGGAAAAGGCAGGTTTGGGCGGGATATGGGAAGATTTTGGTGAAGGAGAGCATGGTCTGCAAGAGTGGATTGCCCAGCTCTTGGCTCCCGGCACCAGCGTTGCGGGGATGACCTGCCTGACCTCACCGGTGGGGGTTAAACCCCCCACCCTCCCCCTGTCCTCAGACTGTGAGTCTTTATCCATCAGGAAAGGTAAGGGGTGGGTGGATGCACCAGAGGTGCTGCCGGGCTGCCCCTGGGGTTGCACAGGGGAGGGGGCTGCAGGGGGGCTGCTGGCCCTTAGGGAACTCAGCCCATGTGTTGGGAGGAGGGTGAGATGGGGGCTTGGAAAGGCAAGATCCAGCCAGTGATCCCCCCAGTGGTCTTCCCTCACCCTCCCAGCAGATGAGCTCTCGAAGCGGGGGGCAGCCGGAGCTGGGAAGGGGTCCTGGGGCAAAGAAGTGATGATGTAGCAGACATATTTTTTTTACCAAACACCCTTTGGAGGCGAAAGGCTTCACGTCTCAAGCCTCTTCCAAACTCCAGCGCGTTATTGCTTGTAATAAAGCTGTACATTGATTTATTCCTTCCATTATTCCTCCCCTCGGATTTTGTATTGCTCGAGTTCTCTTCCTTTTCATAAAGATGAAGCTTTATTTTAAATCAGTTATATGACATGATTAATCTTAGTGTTTACTGTATGGCACTTGGTAATGATTAGTTAGTAGCGTGGCTATGATTTTTCTGGTTTCAGTCCCAAATGTGTATTAATAATAATTGCAAATAATACCTAATAAAGCCCCAACCCCACAACTTCACAGGTTTTTAAGCTAATACATTCCATCTTTTTTTTTTTGCGTGTGTGACTCTATGCATTTTGAATGAGTTTGCATAAAATATTTAATTTAAATAAATATGTTTTTATACAATGATTGTTTTATGATTTAAATTGCTGTAGCTATTGACAAAGATTTTGAAACAGAAACATTTCCCGTGTGAGTGCTATTTTTTTTTTAATTTTTTTTTGTTGGTATTTTCAGCCAAACTTTTCTACTTCCATTTTTTTTTAAAAAAATAAAAATAAAAAAGATCTGTAGTTATCTTGACAAATTGTGGATTACTTTCTAACAAACAGAGATATGATGTGTGCGTCCCTCCGCTCCACACGCCGTGGGTCTCAGGGGCAACAAGTCACTCCGATGGCTTTGATCCTGCTTTCGCGATCTCATGAATAAAAACCTCTAATGCCACGTCCTGTGTTGACATCACAGTGAAGGGAAAGCTCTTCCTTCGGTGCGGTGGTGAGCACAAATGATGTCACCTATTTACGTGTGCGCCAGTGCCTGGAGTGTGGGCTTTATTCACATTTAAGGTTGTCTTCTACAGTTTGTGCTGGGGGACACTTAAATGATCCTCGGCAGCCGGGCATCAAAAATGGAGCTTGAGTCAAATTTGGGATGGTGATGTCATGGTCTTGTACGTGGATGTGGAGTGGTGGCCTTCAGGCGTTGCTAGTGAGAAGGGTAGTCCTTGTGGGCTGTGGACTGAGGTCACAGCCTGCCCTTGCCAGATTTTGAATTAAGCTGTTCTCACCCTTGGGGTTAGGCCATACCCACCTGCCAAAGCAGTGTCCTTCCAGCTGTGTCACAGAATCCCAGACTGTTCTGAGTTGGAAGGGTTCCCTAGGATCATCGAGTTCCAATTGCCCCACCATAGGCAGGGCCACCAACCTCCAGGCCTGCAGCTAGACAAGGTTGCCCAGGGCCCCATCCAACCTGGCCTTGAACACCTCCAGGGCTGGGGCACCCACCACCTCTCTGGGCAGCCTGTTCCAGTACCTCACCACTCTTTCTGTAAAGAATTCCCTCCTGATATCCGCCCCTGGGGACAGCCCTCCCATCTCACCCCCTTTGCTCAGGCACCCAAAGCCACCCTTGCCCACATGACAAATTTCTCTTTTAGGAGGACAAAAATGGGAACCTTTGGGTGTCCTGCTAGCACCACGGACTGTGGTGGCTCTGTCACTAGCACAGCACAAGGCTGCTATGCTTGGTGTGGTGCCAAGATGGCTGGCAGAGCAGCCCAGCTGGGGCAGCACCACTCTTCTGAGAGGGCTTGTTGATCATCCCGATGGGGCTGGAGGGAGGGACATGCCAAGAACCAGTTTGACCTCTCTGCCCAGAAGTGTTGTCTTGTGTAGGACCATGCCAGGAGCTGAGCTGGAGAAGCCCTGCTCTTCTCACTGCTCTGCCTACAGTCCTGTGGTACCCCAGGGCTGAGGGATGCTTGTGGAAAGTTGTTAGTGGAAGAGGTGTCCCAGGTATGTGTCCAAACCTGGATCTGTCTCTGAACCACTAAACCCTGGGGGCTGTTCCCTTCCAAGCAGGCTCTTGTTGGAGGGGCTCCCAGCCCAGGGTGTCACGAGGGCACCCACCTCAGGGCATTAGGGGTGCACCCACCCCGGTGTGCCCTGACAATGTTCCTATCTATCAGGTCTGCTCCAGGGATGGCTGAGAATGGTGTAACAAGTTTTCAGTCCCAGTCAGGGACCACAGAGCATATCCTGCCCCGCAACAAGACCAGTTCACACTGTTGCCACCGTTGCTGTTGCATTCATCCCCCGATGGGACCCTCTCCCTGGGACACTGACCACTCTCCCCTACTCATGGGAACTCTTCGTTCCCGTGCCCTGCGCAGCATTGGGATCGGGTGAACCCCCTCCTCCAGCCCCTTTACGCTTCACTTCTTGCAGACAGTCATAGCTGGGGTTGGCAGAGGCAAAGCCCACACCGAGATGTCCTGGAAGTGGCTGTGGGCTGGTTTTCCCGGGAAAAGGTGTTTCTCCATGCATCCCATCCCTGAGCACCATGCCAGGCTGGGACGCACGGAGACTCCCTCGAGCCAGGCCTGTCCCTGCCTGCCCGACCCAGAGCCATGTGAGGAGAGGTGGGAGCATGTCCCCCGCTCTGCACGTCAGGAACAGCTACAGGCCCCAACCGGGATCCGGCCCCCCCCGGAGGGTGTTGGGAGCCGCAGCCAAGGCGAGGTGCGGCTCCCTGGGAGCCAGGGTTCGCCGGCCGGATCCGGGCACACACCCAGAGCCGGGAGCAGACAGCTTCCACCTCCCAGGACACGAGCACGGGGAGTGGAGCCATCCACCTCTTCTGGGCCCGGATGGAAAATGTGATGCTATGGGTTACCCCCCCCCACCACCACCACCCGGCATGTTCTTGGGACACAGGGCATTGCTGCAGGGACCAGAGAGCAAATAAGTGGTGGGAAGAGTGGGAAGGAGCTTGGAAAGTGGGTGTCCCTGTGGAGGACTGATGGCAATGGGGGTGTATGGATCTTTGGGAGGGTCTCCACCCCAAGCAGGACTTGTTCTGCCTCAGTCCTGGGTACGTTGCTCCTCCCTCTCCACCCCGACCCTGTGAGCCCAAGGCTGTCTCTGTGCAAGCTGAGGAGTCCTGTGGTTTGTGGGCGGCTTTCTCTGGGCTGGGAACAAGCAGGAAGATCAAATCAGGGCTGCGGGAAGGGATAAAATGACCTCACTCCACATCCAGCAGGGTCACATTGGGCCTGAGCAAGGGTCTCTGCCAGGACACGGCCAGGGTGCAAGTCCTCTGCTCGAGAGCCTGGCAGCCCCAAGCAGCCCTCAGACCCCAGGGCTGTGTGGGTCATGGTGCTGGTCATCGGGAGGAGGGATGAGGTCACCTTCCTGTATGGCGCTGGGATTCAGGCTGGCCAGGAGTTATGGTGTGTGTCATGCCCTGACCCTCCCGGTATGGGTGATTTCCTTTGCACCCCTTGAGCAGGTGGTGGCTGGTCTCCATCCTTGCTCCACCAACCACACCTGCTGATCCCAGTGCCACTGGGTAGGGATAGATCCTGATGACAAGCAGCCATGTGTTTGCTCTGTGCCTCAGTTTCCCTGTTTGAAAAACAGAGATAAAACCTACTTCCCTCCCATCCTTCCTCTGTCCAGCTGTGGGGCACAAACTGTCTCTTACCAAGACTTTGAAGAGGAGGAAGCCCATGTGCTGTCCACAGCACAGGGGGTCTCTAGTCCATGTGGGGGCTGTGGATGCTGCTAATAAATCAGCTGGCAGATGATTTTTTTCCCCTCCGCTGCTCTCTAAGCTGAAGGAAGGGATGGAAGTAGAGGCAGAGGAGACCTGACTGTGGTTGCCCTGCAAATCAGTGGCAGAGGCTAGGGGAGACCCCCTCAACACCCCCAACTCCTCTTTTGTCCCCGCCAACCCCTTTCTGCTCACAAGTAAACACTTTCCCTTCCATCCCTTTTTGCCCCCATCCCACCCCAACTCCTAACCCCACTGCACCCCGCAGGGAACCACACCGAGAGGACAGGATCAGGCCCACCAGAGGAGGGAATAGGCCAAGCTGCTGAGTGGTTTCCTGCCCGGTGCTGCCAATGGGAGCTGCTGGGGTGCCGGGAGCAGGGGAGGATGTATCCGGAGCTGAGTGTTTCCTGGCAGATAAGGCCATCCCCTCCTGCCGGATGTTATGAGTCCAGGTCCTACCTCCACGTCTCAAGCGAAGGGGCCGAGGAAAGGCTTGGATGTTTATGTCAAGGAAAAATAACTTCTCCCTCTGTGTACAGTCCTCCAGCTCCCCCAGGGCTACGTGTGGGAGGGTAGATGCTGGGAATGGGAAAAGAGGGGCGAGGGGACGAAGGTGGATGATGGGGGAGAAGGATTTGGCCCCAGCGCAGAAGGTCTATAGGAAAGTGTGGGGGGGTCTTTCCCTCCATGCTGGGGCTGGGGTTGGAGGGTGCCAAGGCAACCCCTGTGGGGGGGAGAGCCTCATGCTGGATCATGCAGGGTCATCTCTGTGACCTCAGGCTCAGGGTCAATCCAGAGTCACATTGGTGGCAAATCATTTGGCAGCACATCACCTCTGGTGCCCACCTAGAGGACATCCAGCCCTCAGGAAGGTCTTGCTCAGATGCGTCCCTTCAAGGCAGGAGATAAGGTTACCCACACTGGCCTCTGTGACTGAAGGTCCAGGGTTAGCACCTGCCCACCTCTATCATCTAGGGTCTCAAAGATACTGAAGGAGGATGGAAGAAAAGTTGTGTCCAACAGCCCGGGGCGCCCAGCTGGCTGGGGAGAGGGTGTGCAGTGGGTATGGAGGGAGTGAGATAAGATGAAATCTTCTCTCTATCTTTTTGCAATAAATATGTAAAACCCAGTGCTGGATGGACCCTCCTGTTTGGAATGCAGCTTGTGCAGTCCTGGAACCTTCTGGGATTATCCACAGATCTTAAGCCAAAACCTCAGCACTGCCTGAAGGCTGGTACATGTTCGGGGGCATCTCCAGACATTGGAAGGGACATAGAGACACCTGAATTAGGTCAAGAAACCAGGGACCCTTAGCACTCCACCAATACCATCCACACTGTGAGATTAAGCCCAGGTGAATGCGTGCTGCCCCAACCCTGGAGTGAGGGTAGTGAGGATGTCTCCAGGGAAGGTTTGGATGTGGCCAGACAAACCTGGGGGCCTCTGGACTAAACTGGACACTACCATAGAGACTGGGGACTTTTATTTTTGGTAGCATTAAGCAAGTTCTGATGGAGAGTTTTGTCATTGGCATCAATAGGGAGAAGTCTGCTAACAGAGAAAATTATCACTCGCCTGCCCAAGATCGTTAGTCAGAGACGAGCTGCCTCCCCAACCCTGTTTACTCCCATGTTGGTGCAAGAGGGACTGCTGTGGGTCCTGTTTCCCACCCAGTGGAACAGCGGGAGGAGTGGAGGACACCCAGAGAAGACAGGGTGGGGGGGAAGGCCCTTCCCTCCTCCTCCTCCTCCTCAGAGTTTGGGGAGCCCACAAGAATCCCTGCCAGCAGATGAAGGGCTACCAAGGATTCTTGCTGCATGCAGGGAGAGTTTGGGGTTAAGAAAACTCATGCTGGAGACCTGACCTGTGACCCCCTGCCAGCTCTCCCACTTCCTTCAGCACCCCAAATGTGTCCCCACCCCTTGGCCAGCCTGGATGGACCCCGCCTCAGCAAACTCGAGATGTTGTTCTTTCCCTTTGATTTCCAGGATCTCCCGCTCGGCCCTCAGAGCTTCACGGCAAACAAAACATCAGAAGCTGGAGCTGGCCGCGCAGGAAGGAAACCCGCTCACGTGGAGCCTGAGTCATGATCCCGCTGCTCCCTCACGGCATCCCGGGGAGTGGGCCGCATCGGGTACCAAGGCATGGCAGGTCTCAACACCCTCCCTGCCCAGCCAGCCCACCAGAAGTCCTTCTCCCCTACCGCTACACTGTCTGCTTGCTTGTGAGAGACAAAATGATGCTTTTGGGTGGTTTTTGTTGGCTGGGTTTTTTTTTGTTTGTTTGTTTCTTCTGCAGCTTGTGTGGGAAAGGCTGGATCTGCTTCCCTGGCAAGTGAGGAGTCTCCACTCTGCTCTTCGGGGCTTGGCCAAAAGCCCAGGGAGGATGCTGAAAGCTCTAGTTTAAAACAGGCTCCTCAGCACGCCAGGCCTGGGACCAGCTATGGATTCTCTGCTGTCAGGGCCAGAATTCTTGTCTTGAGCATCACACGATATCACACAGGCTGTCACCCCTGTGGTCCTGGAGGCCAGATGCCCCCCAAAGCCATTTGGTCGCTGCCCTCCTCGTATATAAAACGAGATGCTTACAGGTTGAGATAGAGACAGGGAGATGTCATTCAGCAATTAGCGTCACCGGCAAATCAGACTCAACACGGAATGAAATGCACAGATTTATTACCCAATAAAAACAGAGCAGGATAATGAGAAATAAAACAAAACTTAAAACATGTCCCCGTGCCTCCCCTCTCCCTTCTCCCCAGGCTCAACCCCACTCCCCATTTCTCTCCCTCCTCCCCCAGAAGCATAGGGGGACAGGGAATGGGGGTTGGGGTCAGCCCATCACACGTTGTCTCTGACACTCCTTCCTCCTCAGGGGAGGACTCCTCTCACTCTGCCCTTGCTCCAGCATGGGGTCTCATCCACGCCAGACAGTCCTCCACCAACTTCCTCAACATGAGTCTTTCCTACAAGCTGCAGTTTTTCACCAACTTCCCCAGCATAGGTCTGACATTCAGGACCAGACTGCTCCAGCCTGGCCACCCATGAGGGTCATAAGTCCACCCAGAAAACCTGCTCTACTGTGTGCCCCTCTCCATGGGCTGCAGGTCCTGCCAGGAGCTTGAATTCAATGTAAGGCAGGTCACAGCCTCCTTCAGGTGTCTCCACCTGCTCTAATTCCCACCATCCCCCATGGGTTGCAGGGTGACAGCCTTCTTCACCATGGTCTTCTCCAAGGGCTGCAGAGGAATCTCTGGTCTACTCCAGTGCCTAAAGCACCTCCTGCCCTCCTTCTGCACTGACCTGGGGCTGCAGGATTTCTCACATCTTCTCACTCCTTTGGAAGCAGGAAGCTGCACTATTTTTTTCTTTCTTAAATATGTTATCACAGAAGCACTATTACCATCAGCCTTGGTCAGTGGTGGGTGCAACCTCAAGCTGGCTGGTGTTGGCTCTGTTGTACATGGGGGAAGCTTCCAGCAGCTTCTTGCAGCAGCCACTGCTGCAGTCTCCCCATGACTACAACATATACATCTATATACACAGGTCATACCTAAAACCAGTGCAACCCATGATGTTCTTTCTGATGGTGTAAGGAAAGCATGTCTGAAGATGAACGTAAGAACGGCAGAGCAATCCACCCCATCTCTCCATCTTCAGGCCAACTGCATCTCTGGACTTTGTGAGCTCTCTGTCTTAACCATCAGTGGGATTTTTCTCCGTACACTTACTCAGTTCTGGAATTAAGATTTTAGTACCCTTCCCATCCCCACATGGAAGAACCACCTCCTTTTGGAGCTTTGACCATGCCACCTGCCAGGGTTGTTGGATGTGGTACTTCTCCAGTTGTGTTATTCCTTATTTACCCTCTCTGGGCCACATGTGATCTTGTAGCCATATACTACATCCTACCCCTTCAGCCATCTCTTCTCCAGCCTGGAGAGCTCCAGTGTTCCTCTCTGGGTATCAGTCTACCTCGGGAGTGCTCAAACTGAGATTTGATTTACTCATTATTCACTTCAGGATTATTTATCAAGCACTGAAGGCATGTGCTGCATAAGGAGACTGTATCATTATGCAGGGGGAGGATGTGTGGAGGAGACACCAAGGGATGCTGTGTGGGTGTGGGAATGGTGGCATGCACTGTGCATGGTAACTGGGAGACTGGGGGTGGGACCTGGTCTGGGTGAGATAGGAGACAAGGACAGGAGGGGACAGGACCAGGTGGTGAAAGAGGCCAGAGAAAACATCCAAGAAAGTGGGTGTGAACAACCATGGTCTGGTAGAAATAGTTAGGACTGTGAGGGAACAGAGAATAAATGGAAGGACGGGCATTGAACCAGAAACAGTGAGCTGGAGCACAGGAAGTTCCATCTGAACGTAAGGAAAAACCATTTCACTGTGAGGGTGACAAAGCCCTGGGACAGGCTGCCCAGAGAGGTTGTGGAGTCACCTTCTCTGGAGACATACAAGACATTCTGGATGCGTTCCTGTGTGATTTAATCTAGGTGATCCTGCTCAGGCAGGGGGGTTGGACTAGATGATCTTTCAAGGTGCCTTCTAACGCCTAACGTTCTGTGATTCTGTGACAGAGAAGAAAAGGACCCAACTAGTGGAAGGAACCTTCTGGAGTGGAGACTTGATGGGCAAAGGGAGAGTAGTGGCATCAGAATCTGCTGGACCAGATGGAGATCTTGCAGAAGGGTCAAGAACTGTTGATAGAAACAGACAAGTGAGGGATCGATGGCCCAAGGTGAAGAAGAAATGTGAAATTGAATGCTGTCTGTGAGTGGCCAAGCCAGAGGTCAGAGGTCTGACCAGCTATGGCTTGCAGAAAGCAGTGTCCCTGGTATCCTTTTCCACAGCTGTTCGTACAGACCAGTGAAAGTCTCAGCAGAGTGCACGTTCCATGTGTCTTCTTCAGAGCTGGCCTGGGAGAAGTGACAACCTCCTACCCTGGTGGCATGGTGGCTCCAGAGGCCCTAATATCTCACATGGGTGCAGCTATGAAGGAAAATAAACAGGGCTTTGAGCCCAAATGGTCCATCCTTCTTATTAAACCCATTTCAGCCTCCAAAAAAAGAGGAGGAGAGAATCTTGAACCTTGAACCTGACATGGGTATTGGTTGTATCAGTACCACTTGACGTAGCCAAAAAATCACACCAAGGGGAGTGCTACAAATAACTGGAGGGTCATTGCAGAAGTGTGTGTGCCTCTTATTCTGGTCCTATTCATCTATGAGTATAAATGTAGACCGGGGCCCTTGGGTAATGCTGGAGCGTAGGGTTTGGGTGGATTTGTCTGTTGGGCTCTTGCAACCTTTAGGTAACATTCTTCTGCACACAGGAGGATGGAAGAGTTGTTGCAGTGCAAAGTCAAGTGCTCCAGGATGAGGAAACTCTGGGCTGGAGCACGTTTGTGCAACCTCCTTGCTCCTTCCAGGTGCCTGACACTGCAGGAGACCTGGTGTTGCAGGAGAACCTATGATGTGATCCTGCAGTGAAAGGCACTCGTTGCATGATGACATTGCAGGATCACATGTGAACGTTTTCCTTCCCTTGAACCACCGCCTCTTTCAGTTCACAGGCAAATCTGGATGCATCCACTCAACATTTAACATTTGATTGAGGCTGCCAGGTCCCTCCCCAGGGATTGCACAGATCTGGGCAAGTCTGATCAGTGACTTAAGGTGGGATTTACTTCCCAGACATTCCCAGCTGTCTCCACTGACATCCTAGGGTAGCAGGGCTCTCAATTCCATCACAGTGGAGGTGTCATTGAAATGGCTGAACGTAGACCACAGACCCCCCGTAATGAGGAGTTGCTGGGTTCATTCTTTCTTCACATGATGTCCATCTCTGTGCCTTATTTTCTACTTGCTCTGTATGTGCTGCTGCCGAGGAAGATTTGGGTAGGGATGCTTTGATGATTTGGGTAGGTTTTTCCTGAAATATCCTGGTGCTGCATAAAATCATCCTTGGACTCCAGTGAAGCCAGATGCTGGAGGATTTGCCCATCAGCCTGGGATGCTGGATACCCACTGGTCAACCTCCACTCAGCAACTCACATCTCAAGACCCTAGTATATGGTAGTCTGGAGAAAAGGAGACTTAGGAGAGACCTTATTGCACTCTGCAACTACCTGAAAGGAGGTAAATGTGGGTCTCTCCTCCCAAGTAATAAGCAGTAGGACAAGAGTAAATGTCCTCACATTGTGCCAGGGGAGGTTTATATTTGTTATTAAGAAAAATTTCTTCACTCAAATGGTTGTCAATCATTGTAATAGGCTGCCCAGGAATGTGATGGAGTCACCATCCCTGCAGGGGTTTAGACAACGTATAGACATGGTACTTGGAGATATGGTTTACTGGTGGATGTGGCAGTGTTGGGTTAATGATTGGATTTGATGATTTGGTAGAGGTGCTGGAACAGGCTGCCCAGAGAGGTGGTGGATGCTCCAATCCTGTAGATGTTCAAGGCCAGGTTGGATGGGGCCCTGGGCAACCTTATCTAGATGCAGTCCAGGAGGATGGTGGCCCTGCCTGTGGGGGTGGGGTGTGGAACTTGATGAGCCTTGGGGTCCCTTCCAACCCAGACCAGTTTGTGATTCTGTGATCTTAAAAGGATTTTCCAACGTAAAGAAAACTGTGATACAGAGCATTGGAACAGGCTGCCCAGAGAGGTTGTGGAGGCTCCTTCTCTGGAGACATTCAAGACCAATCCGGATGTGTTCTTGTGTGATCTAATCTGGGGCAGGGGGGTTGGACTAGATGATCTTTCAAGGTCCCTTCCAGCTCCTCACATTCTGTGATTCAGTGATTCTATGACAGCATCACACACACCCTTAACTGCCCAGAGAGTGCAGAAGTTGTATTGTGTGCCAGGAAAAAAAAAAAAAGGAGCGGGAATGAATGGGTCCTCCCAAAAAAAGCAGTGTAGAACACAAAATGGTTTGTCACTCCCAGCCACATTGTGTCAGCACACTGACAGCTTAGTTTTGTAAGACTGGGTGTATGGCATTATAGAAATGTCAAGCAATACTGCTACAGCCTTGGTGGCCTCCAGATTTCCAAGAATACAGTACATGATTGTTGGCATGTGCAGACATAACTTTCTGTTTGGTTCCCATCTCACTTATGCTTCAAGAGCCCCTGTGATGCTTTGTGTTAAGCAATTGTTTTCCTGAGACATGTTCCCAGCACTGCTCCAGTTCATTACACAAAATAAAAAAGACCAGAGGAGGTAAAGGACCTGCCTTGAGGATTGTTCTACAATACTGTGAGCAGAAGGACCTGGTGGGGTTGCAGAGCAGCAGGACATTTCATTACAGTTGGGCCATCCAGAGATATGTCAATGCTGTTGCACCTGAGAGTCAGGAGGAGAAAGAGCTCAATCTCTTCTGACTTTCCAATGGCCAGTGCAATGACCAGACCCCTGACTAGAGTACACCCAGATCTTCCTGATGGAGTGAGGATTAACACATCCTTTGCAAATCCTTCCCACTCAAGCCTCCAAATAAAGAGATTTGTTCTCTGAGAGCCTCTCTTGATGATAAGGAATACAAGTTAGGCAATGGAACGGGTTGTCCAGGGAGGTGGTGGAGTCACCATCTCTCAGGGTGTTTAAGGGCAGGTTGGATGAGGTACTTAGGGACATGGATTAGTAAGTAATAGGTAGGGGGATAGTTGGACTAGATGATTTGGAGGTCTTTTCCAGCCTTAATGATTCTATGATTCTGAGTGAGGCCCGGAGCAGAAAATGTCTGTTCCTTCCATTCTTCTAAGGAAGATACTGCGTGGTCCTCTGCCTGTATCTCTTGATTATAACTCTGACATGACTGAGGGCAGAGCAGGACCATATTTCTAAACTGGGATCTCTGGGGTTGACTTGAAAAAGATGGCTTCAAGGCTAGTGTATTCTTCTGGAGTCTGAGCTCCAGGATCACAAAGGTGGTCTGTACCTTGGCCTGGAAAATCTCATCCATGGATTCTACCTTGCCACTGATCATCTCTTTCATGAATCCTCCAATCTCTAAGGGAGCAAACAGAAATGTGGGTTGGATGGGGCTTCTCCTTCTAGAGTTCCATCTTGGTGACAAACTGACACATGTCCGATCAGAGAGTTCTTTCCTGGTAATCCTCTTTGAACACGTATATGAGGAGAGTCTGAGATCTGGGTTTGCTCAGGTTGGAGAAAACAAGGCTCAGGGATTATCTTATTGATGCTTTCAGCTACCTAAAGGGGGGATGTGGAGAAGACAGTCTTTTGTGAGAGGTGTGTGACAAAGAATAAAATGCAATGAACACAACAAGTGAAATTCTGTAGTTCAGCCTGAGGTTGAGGTCCCACAGTCATCATGGGATCTCTATCCTTGGAGAAAATGGTAGCTCAACTCATCAAGGTCTGAGTAACCTGCTTTAATTTTCTCTGCTTTCAGCAGGGCAGGAAGGTGGTGGAATGGAAATCTCCAGAGGCCCCTTCCAACCTGAACCATCCTGTAATTCTCCTCTGTAAAATCTTCTCTCCCAACATGTGGAACTCACCTTTCTGGATGCCTAGAGAGGGGTATCCATCCCCAAAAGGCTCTTTCCTTGTGTGGCAAAACATCTTGGTGAATACAGTGTCTGTGACTTTTTGGTTCCCTATAAGCCAAGGGAGGGGGATGGTCAAATCCAACCTGGTGAAGCAGCTTCTCACAGAAACGTTGAAGTTATTAAGGGGAATTTAGAGATCCTATATAGAATCTATGACAGATCTTTTCCAAGTTGATGGCCTAACTTTGAGACAGAAGGAGGTGGGATGCTCCTGCAGTTGAATGACACTCTCCAAATCATCTTTACTTTATGAAACAGCTTTTCCCTGGTGCCTGAGGGGCCTTGAATAGGCCCTTCACTTGAAACAGAAGCCACATCTCCACTAGAAACTAAATAGTGCTTTTCTCTGACGAGTGGGTAGCTGTGCACCATGGAGGTCCATGGAGGTTACTGCTTACAACCCATTGCTCCCAAGATCTCCCATACCAGAGTTCTGTCCAATCCAGGCTTCTGCCTACCCAAGGAAAAGTAGAGAAGGAAATTCACAACCCAGCCACCACCACCACCCTTCCTGTCTTCCATTCACCAACCTCCTGAAAAATCCCAAAAGTGACTTAGAGGAAGTTTCTTCAATGTACAGGACTTGCATGTAAAGGACCTGCTGTAACTAAATGACCAATTAGAGCTTCCTGGTTGTTCTTCCCTGCTGCTTTCTCGAGTTCAAAAGGTGATTTAGGATGACATGCTCTACTCTTCATGAGCTTGCCAGCTATTGCCAGCAGCATGACGAGACACCCCTTCATTGTACATTAATTCTACTAGGCGTACGGCGCAACAATCAAAGTACCTCATTAAAATTTAATTAAATTTCCCAAGTGGTTTGCTCCCGGGCTGAGAACCTGTAATGCAAGCTGAAGCAGGTCTGTGTGTGTGTGTGTGTGTGTGTGTGTGTGTGTGTGTGTGTGTGTGTGTGTGGTGTGTATGTCTGGGGTTTTCAGGTTTCTTTTTTTTATTTAACAATATTTAACAAATTGTATTTGTTTGTTTCTTGTTTGGCCAGTGATAGGACAAGGGGCAATGGTTGCAAGCTGGAACATAGAAAGTTCTATCTTAATATAAGGAGGAACTTTTTCACTGTGAGGGTGACAGAACCCTGGAAAAGGCTGTGCAGAGAGGCTGTGGAGTCTCCTTCTCTGGAGACATTCAAGACCAATCTGGACACATTCCTGTATGATCTAGTCTAGGTGATCTTGCTCATGCAGGGGGGTTGGACTAGAAGATCTTTCACGGTCCCTTCCAGCTCCTAACGTTCTGTGATTCTGTGATTGTTTATTTGCACATGTGACAGTTATTTCCTAAGAAATATCAATATTTAATGTCTGTGCTATGAAATAAAACCAGAGGCAGAAATCTAGTCCAGATTGCATCAAGAAAAGATGAATATTAGACTTCCTGCACCTACTTCTGCTCCCGAAAGTGCTCATCTCCTGGAAGAATAGCAGGATTTTGCAGTGCAGTCTCCGTGAAGGATGGAAGCAGGCGGTGCAGTGATCAGGAATTAGAACTCACCTTCAGATTAGTTCTCATTATTGAAGCTTGGCAAAAAAAAGCCCAGAGGGACAAAGGAATTTCAAAGTCAATAGCTTTGGGTGGCAAACAAAACCAGATCTCTTTACATCAAAGACAAGTTTCATTTCTCATCCTCACCCTTAGTCTCATAAGATGAAAAATGAAGAGGTAAAAAGTTTGGAGAGTGAATTGGTGGCAGAGGGCTGGAGCACTTGCACTTGGACTTGTAAAACATCATGAGGTTCACACTGGTCCAGCTCTCCAGCTTGTTAAGATCCCTTCCCTCAGCATGTCAACCACATCACACTGCACAGATTAGTGACACTGACAAACTTGCTGAGGATGCACTTGATCCTACTGCACATGTAACTCACAAAGATGTTAAACAGTGCTGGTCCCAACACTGACCCCTGAGGAACACCACTCACCACTGGTCTCCACTTGGACATTGAGCATTGTCCCCAACTATTTTAGTGTGACCATCCAGCCAGTTCCCTCCTCACCACGTGGTCCATCCCTCAGACCCCTGTCTCTCCAATTTAGAAACAAAGTTGTTGTGCGGGACGTTGTCAAATGTTTTGTAGAAGTCTATGTAGATGATGCCAGATGCTTTTCTCTTATCCACCAAAGCTGGGTTTTCTAGCTTTCCAGAGGAGGCCACCTCTTTCTATGGACTCCAGAATGACAATAGACAGCTAAAATAATCTAGGAACCTTCACTGTGTGCCCAAAGGTGAGTGCATGCAGGCCCAGATGTGCCTGTAGCACTCATGCTGTTGTCAACACGTTCTATTTTGGTAATCTGTTTTGGAAAAAACCCAATGCAGCTATTAGCACCAACTGATGTTCACTCAACTGGACAAAGTATCTCGGCCTTATTTTCCTCTATTTTATTATTATTATTATTATTATTATTATTATTATTATTATTATTATTATTATAATATTTTCTGCAATTCCTACCTGAGCTGGAGAGAGGGTGAGAAGCTGCTGTTTCCAAATAATGGTTAGACCAGTTTGTGTTTAAAGTTTCTTCAGGTTAACCTAGAGGATTTTGAGAAGTAAAGCAGATGGACAAGGATTTTGGTAGGGCAAGATTCACCAAAGGACAAGACCCTTCTGCTTCACTCCATGGTACAAAGACGCGCTCGAGTCATTTACCCCAGAGAAGGAAAACTAGTCTCTGATGAACCCAAATAGTTTCAGGCAGACTAACCTGGACCAGTGCCCTTGCTCTGCCTTAGTGGCCTGGTCTGGTGAAGTCCTTCTAGCTAAACTCTCTCCAAATCAAGGTGCCTGCATCTAAAGTACATACCAGGACTGCTGCTTGGACCAGGTTAACTACTGACTTGTGGCTGGGTATCATATGGAACTGGGCCAGCAGCCTTGTGCCAAAACCAAGGCAAGGACTACACTAAACACAGTTAAAATAACTGAGCTCTGATGGCTGGTCCATATCGAGATATATCCAGGTTGTCTATGTCATTTCCTGCAAGATGGAAATTAATCCACAGATTAAAATTCCCTGAAGACAAAGGAAGGAGCCAAGAGTGAGGCCTAGTTCAAGGGACTGACAAAAAATCAACAGGCGTGGACTTTGCAGATCCCTGCGTAGTGATCATGCACTGTAATGGCAAAAGGGGAAATTTTCCTATGTTTTTCCTTGGACTGGAGTGGATGAATAGCAAACAAAAGCAAATACTGAAGCACTTAGTCATATCGAAAGGAGTATGAGCACAAAATCCAGTCACCTCCTTGAAACTTCAAGTGAGGTGGGGATTTCCATGTATTGCATGTGTTTCCAGATCTAAAGATAAGAGTACAGCTGGTCAAACATTTTCCATTGATGAGTGCAGAAAACATCCTTCTAAGGAAAAAATTAAAAGAAATGTAAAGAAAATTCATGGTTAACTTAGTTTCCCTTAAACACACTTAAAAAGAAAATGCATTTTATACAACTTCTTCCATTTTTCTTTCTTCTTTAATAGCCTACATGTGTAAAGGAAAAATAAAAGTAATGATTGACCAGTCAGAATGAGATAGTTTGATTTTTATAGGCACAACGCATATTTTTTAAATAACCTTTTTTAAAAATAATGATGACCAAGCTCCCCCAGAACATTCATATAAATTATACTATTATATGTATTCATGCACTGTATTTACTTCTTTTCATTACCTGTAATTAACAGTTTCTTGGTCAAGTTAGGCTTCATTCTCATCGTCAGTTGCTGCCATTTTGAAGATCTATTTAGTTTTAGAAGACTAAAGAGGATATAATGAAAAGTGTCCAACTCTTGAGTTTAGCAAAAACTCTCAGCTTTTTCAGAAAGAGGAGAAGCCTAAAATCTATGGAAATGTCACCTTTGCAATCATACTATCCATATCTATCACCTCCATTATTTCTAAGGATTTTTGGCCAGTTCTAATCCAGCCTGAGGGCATGGAAGTGGTTCCATAGATGTGCAGGTCAGATAGATAATTTTTATTATATTAATTGAATTCAGACACCATAATGCTTTTTATTTCTGTGGGTGTAGCCACAGCATGCACACAGTTATACCACTGGACACAAGAGCATCCACAAGACCTACTGGCAGTGCATGGTCTACATGACAATATCTGAGGTGAGCTTGTCACAGAATGGCATTGGCATGATGCAGAATCACTCAGGTTAGGCCAGGATCTTAGATGGCTCTTCCTAGTCATACTGTAACCTGCTAGGGGATTCTGGGACAATTATAGCATCCCTATTATCCTCGTTTCCCAGTCTGTAGATTTGGGATATTTCTTCACTGGAAGGTGTTACAAGGTTAAAGGATTGGAGTTATTTGGAGGAAAGAAAGAACCTGAAGAGGTATGTTATTTATCCCCAAAGTTTCTTCTCAGCAGACGCAGCTGAAGGTAGGTGAATTTTATAGAATCCCAGAATCTCCTGAGCTGGAAGGGACCCATAAGGACCATTGAGTCCAACTCCTGGCTCCACACAGGGTCAGATAACTCAGAGCAGGGGACTGAGTGCATCATCCAGATGCTGCTTGACCTCAGCCAAGCTGGGTGCTGGGACCACTTCCCTGGGGAGCCTGTTCCAGTGCCCAACCTCCCCTCTCAGGAAAGAATCCAATCTCCAATACTATAAAGTAGACATTGTCTTGTGAGTTAGACTATTAATGGAACCCAGAAGAAGAGTATTACTGGGGCATCTGTCTCATGAACCTTTTGAGATTAAATGATCATAGCCACCCCAGCATTTCTGATGGGGTAGTCTTCTAACACTGAAGACTGTTCATACCACATCCTGTCTGAAGGAATAATATTTGAGAGGGAGTGACAGGAAATTAAATAAAAAATGGTCCTGATATTTAAGTTCACTATTATTTAGAGAAATAGGATCACAGCAACAGGGTTGGGAAGAGATGGGCTTTCTGTCACACGATCATTTCCCAATCTATGAAGAGTTGACTGGGGACAAAAATGACCAGAGGGCGCCAGGGAGACCTTACTGCAGAATTTAAATATATAAAAGGGATTATAAGTAATATGGAGGGAGACATTTTACCAAGGACAAGAGGCAATGATTTTAATTTGAAGGAGGGTAGATTTAGGTAGTACATAATGAAGGCGCTTTTTTTATGGTGGGCGCAGTGACTGAAACATGTTGCCCAGAACACTGGCAGGTGCCTCATTGTTGGAAACATTCAAGGTCAGTTTGGATGAGGCTTTGAGAAACCTGCCCACAGCAGAAAGGTTAGACTAGATGAGTGGAGGAGGATGGAATTAGAGCAGACCTAAGAAGGATCTGGGGGTGGTGGGTGTCAAGAAGCTTGACATGAGCCAACAATGTGCGCTGACAGCCCAGAAATCCAACAGTTTCCTCAGCTGCATCCTCAGCAGTGGGACCAATGTGGGCAGGTGAGGGTTTTGCCCCTCTGCTCCACTGTGGGGAGACCCTCTGCAGTGCTGCATCCAGCTTAGGGGTCCACAGGACAGAAAGGACATGGAGCTGTTGGTGCAATACCAGAAGAGGCCATGGACATGATCCAAGGGCTGGAGCAGCTCTGCTCTGGAGACAGGCTGAGAGAGTTGGTCTGGTTCAGCCTGAAGAAGAGGAGGCTCTGGCAAGAACTTAGACCACCTTCCAGGACATAACAGGGCTCCAGAAAAGCTGGAGAAGTGCTGGGAGGGCCAGGCCCAGGGGAACGTCCTTCAGCTGCAGGAGGGCAGAGAGGAGCTGGGATGCAGAAATCCTTCCCAAGCAGGTTGAGGAGGCCCTGGCACAGGATGCCCAGAGAAGCAGAAGACTTCTCTAATGAGAAAGGACTTACTAGGCTTGTAGAGGTAACATGACAGCAAGTCCTCTTAAGAAGTCTATAACTCTGTGTCTCGTTGGTCCTGATCCCTATAGCTTCCTCTCTCTCAGTCACCTGATTTCCTCCTTCATTGGGCTTGGGGTGGTTGTGTGAGAGCACAAGCTGACTCAGGACTTGTTTTCAAGTACTAGTACTTCTGGTACTATTCCCATTCTGAGGGATGGGAGAAAATGTAATAGTAGAGTGAGAGCCCAGAAGGCAGTTTCTGAAGTATATTTATAAAAAAAGGCACCTCCAAATATTTTCAGGAACTCGCTGGACGTGAGCCACCAATGTGCATCTGCAGCCCAATTGCCAACTGAATCCGGGGTTGCATCACTAGAAGTGTGGCCAATAGATTGAGAGGGGACTGTACCCTTTGCTCTGCTCTGGTGAGACCTCACCTGGAATACTGTGTCCAGCTCTGGAGCTCTCAGCACAAGAAGGACATAGACCTGTTGGAGCACATCCAGAGGAGGCCACAAGAATGATCCAAGGGCAGGAGCACCTCCCTTATGAAGACAGGGTGAGAGCATTGGGCTTGTTCAGCCTTGAGAAGAGAAGACTTTGGGAAGACCTTCTAGCAGCCTTCCAGTCCATGAAAGGTGCCTGTAAGAAAGCTGTGGAAGAACTGTTTCCAAGGGCATGGAGCAATAGGTTGAGAGGTGATGGTTTTAAGCTAGAAAAGGGGAGATTTAGGATATACCTTGGATATTAGAAGAATGTTCTTCAATATGAGGGTGGTAGATCACTGGGACAGGTTGCCTAGAGAGGTATTGCAGTCCCCATCCCTGGAGACATTCAAGGTCGGGCTCTGAGCATCCTGATTTAGTGAAGATGTCCCTGCTTATGGCTGGGGGTTGGACTAGATGGCCTTTAAAAGTCCCTCCAACCTAACACAGTCTATGATTCAGTGGTTCACAAAGTCTTCAAACCTTCATTTTCCATTCTGGCTTCTTACGGTGAAAGATATTTTCACTTCCCCTCTCCACTCCTCCCATCCAAGAAAAGAGTTGTGGAAGTACACTGGCTTCTTCTCAGGATTTCAGTCTGTCATTACCATTTTTTCAATGGGCTGGTTATGAATGAATCAGCATAGATCACTCCTCTTTGAAGGCTGAGAAAAGCTGCAACCTTGTCAGAATGGCCCAAGGGTCTTCCCAACCCAGCTGACTGCAAAAGGAAATGTAATTTCTTAGAAATGTTTAATTAAAATATAATTAATTTGCTAAGAAGCAGTGATTTTCCTGAATAGGAAAATATTTCAAAGGAAATGTTTGAAAATTAATGCTCTGTGTAGGGTTGGGAAAGCAATGAATAGGTGCATTTTCGTAAAGAAGATAGTCAGATAGTAAGATCTGTGGGGCAAGAAAAAGCAGCAGGTTGGGGGATGGATGTTTAATCCATGATTTAGGTTGTATTATTTGCAAAACAAATAAGGAATGACCTATTAATAAACATTCTTTGATCAGAAGGGTCAGCAAGAAACAAGGATCACATGCAAGCTAAGCTTTGGCTAAATTCTGCCTAAACCTAGCAATCCAGGAGCCATTATATAATAAAGTCCAGCTATCTCTCTGGTTGTGCTTCCTTTTTCCTTCTTCCTTCCTCCTAAAATCCACCCTGCAACAATTTCGTCAGACTGAGATCTGATCCTGTATCAAATGTGCTGAATGGATAAAATCCACAGTAGAAACAAGTTGTCTGTGAGATTAATTCACCTCTGAAATCAACATTATGCAAACAGGACCCACCCTAATTTGTGTGTGAACAGTCTGTGCATTATCTTAGGATTAAACAGCTCTGTAAGCACCAAAATACCGAATCTCCCAGGCTTCCCTGTGCAGGGTCTAATCCAGGACAGACTAGTACCTTCTCTTCAGCTCTGCTCTGCACTCTCAGTATGTTGCTTAGGCCCTGGCAGGGTCCAAGTACTATTCAGGCACCGTCATTGGGTCTGATTTATTAATGTCATGTTAATTAGATTTCAAAGGTACCCTAAAAACCCCAGTAGGCAAACAGGTTTACTCCAGTACAAAAGCCTGTTATCTCTTTGGACATGCACCACCTCCAAACGATGAGCGATATGGGACATCAACCAGCATATCATGCAAAACAACATGGTGCCATAGATCCATTCCCTCTTCTATTTCCATCCAGTGTAGATAACTCCTTTTTTTTGTCCCACCTAGTGGTTATGTAGACATCTTCTGCTGAACCGTGTTGATGTGGCTTTGCTGCTGGTTTCTCCCATCAATTGGTCCAACCTTCTCACTCCCAGTGGAATTGTGAAGGAGAAAGGGATCATTCTCTCCTCTCTCTTAGCTTAGATCTAATTCATGGCTTGAATGCACCAGTTCAAGTAAGAAATAATTTCAAATTGGCTGGAAAAAGGACCCCAGGAGTAGAATAATCCTTCTTGCACCCTTTGGAGTTAGAAGAGTCTAACAGTGTAATAGTGTCCATAGTGTCAAAGTGGAAAAGTGTCAAAGGACTTTGATTGCAAGAATAGAAATACCAATTAGACATTAGGTGGGAAATCCACCATGAAGATAATAAAAAATTGGAGGACATATCCAGAGTTGTTAGGGGACTTCCATCTTTGGAGATACTCAGGCCATTGCTGAGTATGACCCTGAGCAGTAAGTTATAACTTTGAAGTTGGATCTAACTTCAGACTCACCTTGCTTTGAAAGGGAAGTTGGACCAGAGACCTCCCAAGGCCTCTTCTGAACTGCATCACTCTGTGAGTCTGTGAAGAGCAGAGGACAAGCCCCCAGCTGCAGTTGTTCTTCCCAACACTGAGTGTAAGGGAAGCTTTAAGGAAGCTCACACCAAGCTCCACAGCCAAAGGTGACTGCCTGAGAGCGGTGCTGAGTACACATCAGGCACACCCAGCTGTGTGAAGTGACTCTGTTATCTCATAAGCAAACAAGGGAAGTATTAACTCTAATTTATTTCTTGGCAGCAAGTGGGGCAAGAAAGAAGCCAACTGCCTGATTATGTTTACAAATGTCCATAACAGTGCAGATGCTTCAAATTTTAAAAGTAATGAGTGATTTTGCCCACACTGAAACTACTAAAACAATGTAAAGTGAGGGTCTTGTGGGGTAAAGCTCTCAAGATACTAATATATTTATGTCCGACAAAACCACAACCCGCAGGGGTAACATAGAAAATTTATTGCAATGTCTGTAAGTTAAATTCTCTGAGCTTTGGTCCACCTGATTCAGTTTGGCTATGTCCATACTGTAAAATTCAGCCTTCAAAACAGGGTGGCCCTGTACTACCTCCTGATGCATGCCTGTAGATTGGGTTAAAGTCATGCCAAAACCATGTCAAGGACTTGACATCAGTTTTAGCAGTAGCTAAAGTTGCCAGGGAATCATGTTAAGTGTTCTGATCATCCATACATATGCTCAGACACACATTAGGGCTTATTCACTCCTTTTACTTACCAGTGCACTTCTGGTCATCCTCAAGGATCACCACTGGAACTGAGTAGAAAATGCCCCATTAAGAACTTTCACAGCTCTCATTAAAGAGCTAGTGGGGCCACCTCAGTAAACAGACCTAGGCAAGGCAGTAACATACCTACAGCAGCATAGGTGGAGGATTAACATCTCAAAACAGTGGCTTTGGAGGAGGAAAAGGGAAAAGACTACCCTTATTCACTGCGAAGAACCCATTTGGACTGGGGTTTGCAGCAGTGGCATAGCCAGGTTTTTGCAGAGCAAATTTCTCACTCCCAGACAGACTGTCATACCCAACATGATTATAATACTCAGCATCAAGTTGAATTCTAGATTAATTACAGTGGTGTAAAACCATAGTATCTCTGTCAACTGTAGTTTCATCACTCTAGATTAATATTACTCTAGAGAATCTGTACCTAGACCAAATGCCCAAAAATGTAACTAAATTCAAAGCGATATAAGATAGAAGTAAAATCAGTACCAATATTTTTCCTACCATGTATAGGATGGCAGTCTCAGTTTTTTTTTATTTAACTTTTCACTTCTCATGTGGTGTAAGTATACTTTCAAAAGTTTGGGACAAAGGCAACACAAGGAAAGTGTCTGGGCAGAACCTGAGACCAGAGCCCAAAGCCATGTTGCCTTGAGCTGAACAGTAGTCCCTTGAGCCAGTCATACAAAAGGAGCAAACTCTCACACACACCCATGTTGTGAGTATGTGTGTGCTGAGTAAAGTTGATTGCTGCAGCAAACCACAGGCACGTGTAGGGGTGAGTGCCATTTCACCCTGCACCAGCTGGAGCAGCGGGCAGGACCCCCTCTTGTCTGCTGACCTCAGGGGAGCACAGGGATGTTTACATGCCCCACTCAGATCCCATCTTGGCAGGACATGGATGGATGTTGTCATCTTTATTACAAAACAGGGAAACTCTTCAGCAGCTCACAGGGAGGTAGGGTGAGGGCATGACTTCATACCAACCACACTGGTATGAATATGCCAGCAACCCTACCAGTCTTGTTCTGCTGGGCTGCACTCCCAGACATTTTGACCAGAGCATACAGAGCATGATTGCTTCTGGTGTCCCCAGCGTCCATAGCTCAGACAAATCATTCCCTTCTGGGCTTTTCCCAGACTGAGGCAGGTCTCAGACCACTGTGGACTTCTCTGCCTGTATTTACACACGATGAAATTAGTACTCCCTCTCTGAAACATCATCCACCTCTTATGGCCTGGATTTTGAGCCACCCATCTCACGCTCTGTGTGTAAATCATCTCTGGGGGCATCTTTTCTTTTCCATTGGCAGGGAAGACCCAAATGTTGTAACATGCCTTAGTTAGATACCTTATGAAGGTCTTCAGTGTATGTGGGATGAACCTGGGGTTGAGCAGGCTGTAGAGTTCAGATTGCGCTTTGTGGGGAGCCCAGGACAAGGGCTTATGATGAGGTAGAGGAGACTATTGGTGCTGGGCTTTGTATAGGCTGGGAGTTTGAGTTTTATGGGCTGAGTTAAAGGCCTTACTCAGAAGGGACCTGAGATGAGGCCATCCAATGGTGTGTATCTGTCCTACTAGCCACCATGCTATAGGTGTAACAAATCATTAAATGTGCAGATAAAAATGGTGCATCAGAAGTGCACAACTTGGGTTATTTCTCCTGCTGGTCTTGGGATGCTGGTCTCCTCTCAACTTCCCCCAACTCAGGGAGACACAATGGGCAAACAGCTCATCCTGGACCACCAGACTTAAACTTCCATTTAATTTCATGTCATCTCTTAGATGAGGTCCTCTGTGTTCTCCGCTCCTGTTGCAGAGGACATACAGGCAGGCAAGGCACTGAAGATCTCAAACCTGGTCTCAGGGCTCCAACCCCAGAAACTTCTACTGGAGCAGGCACCCCATCTCTCTCCAAGTCTTCTTTTGTGGTCGTGAGGGGTTTTGGGCTCTACAGGAGGATTTTGGAAGCCAGAGCAAAGATCTGGTGCACCATTAGAAAACTACTGACTCCCATAATCGTCTATTTCCAAGGAAAAAAGGGAAGCCAAACTCATTCCCGAAGGTGGAAAGCAAAGACGAAAGAGGGAAAAAAAAATAAAAAGGAGGGTATGGGAAGATCAGAGATTCAGTGAAGTAGCCAAGGGCATGGATTTTGAATCCCAAAAGGACACATGGTGCATCTTGTAATGTTGTGTTGGGGAATTTTAAGGCATTTCCCTCTTCAGCACAGCCAGGAGAAAGTCAAGCCATTTCTCCTGGATGTTTCAAACATCTGATGTCCCAGAATTGTGAATAAATCTCTCCCCCAAAAGTTTTTCCAGGACAGACAAGTTTTGGGGGTTGGGTAGGCAAGGAGCTGCAGTGTGTGAACAGCATCATTTCCCTGCAGAGGCCTCTCTTCACTGCTTCACCCCTCACTCTGGCACATGAGAACCTGACCATCATCAGCTTTCCTCTTCCTTAAGGTCCAGTCCTCTCCAACCTCTTCATCATGCTCCTTGCTTTCCTTTTAGGCCCCAGCTTTTACTTGTCTCTAAATAGTCTTTTCCAATCTTGTGATTCTGTGAATCTGGTGAAGTGGTTATGCCAAGCATGGCAAATTAGTTGCCTTTAGGGCACAGTCAGTGGGACAACTGGGATATGTACAATGTTACACAGCACAGTACCGAGACTGGATTTGGTCTAGGACAATTAAGTCCCAGGCTCAGACTGGGGGATAGCATAGGCCAAAGACCATCTCCAGTCCTAGTTAAGTAGCATTCTCCTTTCTTTGGAGAAAGCTTAATGATGTGCATGTTGTCAGCTCTGATAATTGGCCTCAGAACCAGAAAATGTCTACGAGCACTGCCTAGTTTCCTAGCAGAGATGTCATCTTCCACTGGGACAGGCTTCCCAGAGAGGTTGTGGAATCTCCTTCTCTGGAGACATTCAAGGCCAATCTGGACGTGCTCCTATGTGATTTAATCTAGGTGATGCTGCTCGGGCAGAGGGTTGGACTAGATGATTTTTCTATGTCCCTTCCAACCCCTAACAGTCTGTGATTCTGTGATTCTGTGATTCTGTGATTCTGTGTCTGTATAGCATCTCCAAAACTGATGCACAAAAATGCAAATGTGAACTGGAGCAAGCACATCTCTCTTAGTGTTACCCTTCTTCTCCAAACCAAATAATTTGTGGTTGTTTTGTCTCAAACCTGAGATTACCAACGCTTCTATGCCTCTTTCCCAGTCCCTAAATTTATCAGAATAACTCCTCCTGTGGTCAATTGTGTGTGCACCCCAGAGGATACAGGGCATTCTCCACCCTGAGAAGGTGCATTTACTCAGGCAACACCTGGCATTGTTCAAGTCTCTCATTCTCTGGTTAATCATGGCTGCTCATCAGGTGAGGTGCAGTAAGAGTTCGTGTCCCAGTTGCAGATCATGGTCCAGAGCATTCAGAGTTTGCAGCACAGCCCAGAAAGCACCAGAGATATTGGTGTCCTACTCAGCAGTATCATTTCCATCACCACTCTTCAATGTGTTGAAAGTAGCAAGCATCTCCTGTGATAAGTGGGAGAGATTTCCCTGTGTTCTGGTATGACTACGGACAAATCTTCAGGTTGAGATTTAGAGAAAGATGCATTATTCCTCAGAATATAGGAGCTTTGCACATACAGTGCCCCTCACCTCCATCTCTTCTGTGTGGCCTGAATTCTTCCCAACAAAGGTCTCCTTTCAGGAAGATCCCCATTTACTTTGTAAATGCCTACATCTTGCATGAATTCAGCCTGATGAAGCTTGAAATTGTGGAAAAAAAAACCCTACCTTTGGACTGAAGGAAAGATGTAAAAGTGGAAGTGTTGGTATGGCTCTAGGAATCAGTCAAAACAGCTTGCAAAGCAGCTGATTCCTGCTAGGATCTTAACTCTTCTAAGGAGTACAGGAGACACCAAGCCTCTCGCTATCACATGTGTTGCTGTAGAAGATGACAAATGATCATCTGGCACAAGGACCAGCAAGGATGGAGCCCTTTAAAGCATAGTCACATGGTGGGTGGGGATATGGAGGTTAAAGTACTAATCAAGTCCCTAATGCTCTTAGCACTAATACATTAATTCCCTAGGATATAAGGGAGTTCTCTCTTATACAGATTTTGGGTACAAGGAGACTTAACTGGCAACCTAAATGCCTCCATGCAAGCGCATGCAGCATGGGGAACAAAGAGGCATTGGAGACGTACGCACACCTGCAGGGTTACGATCTCACTGGCATCATAGAGGTGTGATGTCTCCTGTGACGAGTGTTGGGTTGGAAAGACACAGGCTCTTTAGGAAGGACAAGCAGGGGAAGGGAGGAGGGGGGTGTCACCTCTATGTTAGTGACCAGCTGGAGTGCATCAAGTTCTGCTTGGGGATGGATGAGGAGCCAAGCAAGAGCCTATGAGTCAGGATTAAAGGCACGTCAGGGACAGGGGACACTGTAGTGGGGGTCTGCTAAAGGTGAAAGACCAGGAAAGCCAAGCAAATGAGGCAGGTTCACAAGCCCTGGTCCTCATGGGAAAATTCAACCACCCCAATAGCAGTGGGAGGGACAACACAGCGGGGCATAAGTACAAGTCTCCACAAAAGTTTGCTGATGACACCAAGCTGAGTGATGCAGTTGACACACTGAAGCTTCCCTAGCTTTAGATAACATCTAAAAGGACCATGACAGCCTGGAGAGAAAGGCCTGTGCAAAACTCATGAAGTTGAATAAGGCCAAATGTGAGGTTTTACACATAGGCGTTTTGACAATCTCAGCACAACTAGAGGTTGGGTAGTGAATTGATAGAGGGCAGACCTGAGGAGAAGGACTCGGGGTTGTTGAGGAACAAGAAACACCACACAAGACAGCAATGTGTCCTGGCAGCCCAGAAAGCCACCCGTGTCCTGGGCTGCATCCCCAGCAGTGTGACCACCAGGGCTGGGGGAGAATCTGCTCCCCCATGGCAGGAGAGTTGGAATTAGATGGGTTTTGAGGTCCCTCCTTTTTGAGACCCAAAATAGTCTGTGATTCAATGATCTCTTGCCATTGTAGTCTGCATCACTCCAGTCACTCTTTGTATCATATGGTCTATTGTAAGAAACATCACATTTGAGGGTGAAAAAAGCCAGCCCTTAAAACCCTCACCGCTGCCAACTGCAGGCATAACTGCCGTAAGGCCAGAGACCTTCACCTCAGACCAACAATGCTTGTGGCATTTCAGCTGCCGACCAACGGTGGCCTGAGATTGTAATCTCAGAGCCCACCACATGGAAAGTGTGGTAAGAGAAGGCATGTTGGACTGAGGAAGCAATATCACCCTGTGCATCAGCTGGTAGGTTCTGACTGGTTGTGTCACAGCACTCATAGATGGACTTGTGAAGATATGTTAGAGGCTGTGCTCAAGCCAAGATAAGTACAGTGAAACCTGGCTAAGCTCCAGCTTGCCTTTTAGTTCACTCAGAAGAGTCCCTAATGATGGATGGTCCTGTTCAGATATCCCACTGTGGTTATAGCCCCACTGGGGTTGCTCTTAGAGAGGGACCCAGGCAGAAGGTGAGGTCCGGGAAGAAACTTGAGCATCACACAGCCATCTCTTATCTCTATAACGGACCCAAGTAAAGTAATCTTCTGCCAGTCAAATGCCTCCAAGGTCACCAGCATTTTAAGATCTGTGGTTTTAACCTGCATGTTATCCTCCTTGATGGGTCTAGTCTTTTTGTTGCTGTTGGGCAAGAGAAGAAAGCATGGCCATTGCCTGTGGCCTGGTAGCTAGGTTCAGAAAGGTGCTTCCCACTTTATGAGTAGCAACATCTTTGTAATAAACTTAAACCTGTGTGCTCTATTTGCATCCTTTTAACAATATAATTTGTTCTGTCTCTGGCCTGAATTAATAATGTGATGGTGCCTTCAAATGCTGAAGGATTAACTCCTCCTTCTCCCCCAGCAGCAGAAATCCAGAGCCATTTTATGAAAGTGAGCAGAGGGCAAGCGAGTGACTCTATTTTCACTGCTACCAACCCTGATAGTTTCATGCATTTATACAACTGCATTTCAGGACAAAACCAGGCTTCCAAGTTTGTTTGTTTTACAGGTATTTATCTTTTTTTATAAAACACAAGGAAGAACAAAAAGCTTTTTCAATTTATCCTTCAATGTTGAAGTAGGATGTGTGTTTGGTGAGGAAGGAGTGCAGATTTGGCAGAAGTAAATGTCAAAGGGAAAGACACATGTCTGCCTGCAGCTGTATTTCTAGAGTTTCCAGACTCTCTAGAGCTCCTGGTACAGTGTTGATAACACGTAGACTTCATAATCTTCCTGGAAACTGATCATCAACAATTGGGATCACTTGAGGGAACCAGTCCTTAAGTTCAGTCTGTCTGAACTTATACTTATTGAATGTCCCCATACTCGCAGGAATTGCAATTAGCATTATTAGTGCTGTGAATCATTTTGGTAGACAACAGTAAATGATCATAAAATCATAGAATATTTTGGGTTGGAAGGGACTTTTAAAGGCCATCTAGTCCGCCCTCCCTGCGGTAAGCATCTTCATTAGATTAGGTTGCTCAGAGCCACATCAAGCCTGACTATCTCCAGAGAAGTCGCCTCCTCCACCTCTCTGGACAACCTGACCTACCAGACTCATTTTGAAGAGCTTTTTCCCAACATCCAACATAAATCTCCCCTTTTCTAGTTTAAAACCATCATTCATTCTCCTATTTCTCCACAGCCTCGTAAGCAGTTCTTCCCCAGCTTTCTTACAGGCACCTTTCAGGTACTGGAAGGTCACTATTAGGTGCCCCAGTACCTTCTCTTCTCCAGGCTGAACAATCCCAACTCTCTGAGCCAGAGAGATATGTCTCTGACAGCAAACAGAGGTCTCTGCTCATTCACTTCTGCTGTGCAGACTCTTACCTCTTGATGAATACCTCTGGGTAGCTGGGACCTTTCACTATATGTAAAATAATGCTATATAGAGAAAATGAGACCCCACTCAGCAGAGGACTACCTAGGAGGAAAAGCTGTACCTCTTGGAAATGATGTTCTGGCTTATACTCCTTTGTGATTAGGGAGTAGATTAACTCTCCAAAGTAACCTCAATTGTACTATACTCGGTTTTACTGAGTGAGACCTGACACCCTTGGCAATTTTAGCTGTTAAGCATAAAACCTTAAATAATGGATTAGAAACAAGTGCTAACCATACCAAAATGCTTTGTGGGAGTCAAAGAACTGAAGTTCTCCCTGTTTCTCAGTCAGTGTATGTCTCCTGTCTTTGGCTGAGTTCCTCATTGTGGGACATGAGGTGTTCACTAACAGGGGATGGAGATTAGAAAAGAGGACCCTTAGTTTCTTGTGCAACCTGCTGCTTTGTCATGTTAAATGTGGTATCTCATTTGCCTTTCCCTCACTCTCAGTGCAGATGAGCTCAAGGCTTCTTCTTGGGCTCAAGTTCTTATAGGACATTTTATTCAAAGAGGAGACAGGGTCAGAACAGCCACTGTGGTGTGGAGCTGGGAGCGTGATTCTTAGTTTAAGAAGGCTTGAATCTGGTTCAATAGCTATCCACACAGGTAGTTTTCTCTCCCCTGTTCAGCCCTGAATTTGAGAAAAATTCCCAGCAGGAGTTTTCTCAGACCTAACAGATTTTCCAAAAGGCCTTTCCCCCATTGAATTCTCACTTCCTGCTTAATTAAATAATCCTCAGCCACCTCTGTGGGTGAGTCCATTTTCATTAATGTCTTGAAGTTTTACAGATAAAATAGGCCAGGGAGGCTGCCAAAATACAATTAATGATAATAAACGATTAATTATTAAGGCAATTTCAGAGGAGAAAAGTGATGGAAATCCCACTCTGATCATCTCAGTGTGTAATCCTCTTTTGGAAAAAAACCCTCCAAACCACAACAGTCAACAACTGCAGCATCAGGTCAAGCTGATCATGTGTGGCTTTAACTCGGGAAGCCATTGCACAGGCTAAAGCTGGAGAGATTCCCCTCGTTCACATGATAAATGGCAATCAATCCCCTGAGAGATTTAACATGATACCATCCTCAAGTTACAGCCTGTGACATGTGGAGTCCTCACACATGTCTGAAGCGAGCCCTGTTTTTCCTCTGTGGTTTGAACATCACTGCAGATGTGATTTAAGTTTCAGATGGGACAGGATTAATAGATGCTGGGGTACCATACAGAGAAGGAAAATATTTTTATACTGCTGTGCTTATGGCCTTGCTTTTGGAGTATTATTTTAGGTGGATCATGCAGAATTAGATTCTGCTCTAGTTACAAATGCTGAATAATACATCGCAAACAGTCTCTGGTCTGTCATCAGTGGGGCAGCAGTTACCAGCAAGAGTGATTCAGAGATGGCTGAGGTCTCTGTCCCTCTTCATGCAGAATAAATAGAAGCACATGAAGGTAGGTAATATTTGCTGGGACTACTTATTTACAGCCACAGCTCACCTGGAGTAAGGATGGGTGGGACTGGTTGTATAAACTCAGATATTGAACTCTTTCTGCTTATATTGCACTTGTGTATGGTGGTGGTGTTACTCCTAGGAGAGATGTGGTCAAGAATTCCTGGAAAATAGTTAGGCTCATCATAAAGCAAAGGGCCCAGAGGCATCTGTCATCTCTCAGGTGAAATTCCCAAATATGCAGTTTTATTCCTGAATTTTTCCCTCCCAAAAAGAAAAACAAAACAAAACAAAACAAAACAAAACAAAACAAAACAAAACAAAACAAAACAGCAAAGTTCCAAGAGGGATGGTGCTTTCTCTTCATCACAAATCTAACTTATTTCATGGGCATCCCAGAGTGTGTTTAGGCTCAGTTGTAAGGGAATGTTGAACCCCTCTGATATTTGTTGGCTCTCATGCTGCTGGGCTGAAACTGATCTGCAGCTAAGGTGGAGTGAGAGGGTGTGTGATCTTGCTAGAAGAGTATTTCATCCTTAGCAGGAAAAGCTGGGAAACACCAGAATTTATTGGTAAAACAACATAAGCTGTATTTGTAATTGAGATTCCCAGTCACTACCAGAAGAATACCAGCAGTTATCGGATAATAGTTATTCGGTACTGAAGTATTTTCACTTTGGGATACAGAAAGGTTTAGGAACGTGCTTATCCTCATGCACACTTCATGACTGGGCAGGCTGAGAGTGGGGACCCACTGGGCTGTTTAATGTCTTTGTTGGCAACACATACTGAGTGTATAAACAGTAGGGAAATTGGATTTTCACAAGGGTGGATAATGGTAGAACAAGGGGGAATGGATTGAAGCTGAAGGAGGGAAGGTTTAGGTTAGATATCAGGGGGAAGTTCTTCACAGAAAGAGTTGTGAGGGGCTGGAACAGGCTGCCCAGAGAGGTGGTGGATGCCCCAACCCTGGAAGTGGTCAAGGCGAGGTTGGATGTGGCCCTGGACAA
>VXBZ01007857.1:246389-279303 GCA_013399135.1 Heliornis fulica | reverse complement strand
CAAGATCAATATGGACACATTCCATATATGATTTAATCTAGGTGTTCAGGCAGGGGGGTTGGACTAGATGATCTTTTGAGGTCCCTTCCTATCGTTCTGTGATTCTGTGATCTCTACCCCTTGTCCTATCGCTACACTCCTTGATAAATAGTCCCTCTCCATCTTCCCTGCAGGCCCTTTTTAGGTACTGGAAGGCTTCTATAAGATCTCCCGGGACCCTTCTATTCTCCAGAATGAACAAGCCCAACTCTCTCAGCCTGTCTTCATAGGAGAGGGCTCCAGGTTTCAGATGATCTTTGTGTCCCTTCCCTGGACTCCCTCTGATGAATCCATGTCCTTCTTGTATTGTGCATCCCAGAGTTGGACACAGTACTACAGAGTACAGAGGGCAGAATCTGCTCCTCGACCTGCTGGTCACTCTGGTTTTCATGTAGCCCAGAATTCTGTTGGCTGTCTGGGCTGCAAGTGTTCATTGCCATCTCATGTTGAGCTCTACATCAATGAACACCACCAAGTCCTTCTCCTCAGGGCTGCTTTCAATCCATTCTCCACCCAGACTGCAGTTATCCTTGGGATTGCCCTCAGCCATGTGCAGAACCTTGCACTTGGTGTACTTGAACTTCACGCGGTTCGCATGGGCCCACCTCTCGAGCCAGTCAGGGCTCTCTCTGCATGGCATCCTTTCCCTCCAGGTGTTGACTGTACCACACAGAGGTGTCATCTGCAGACTTGGTGAGGGTGCACTTGATAACATCCACTTGTTACAACTTGTGTATATAACTTCATATTTTTTCAGGGTTTGGAAGAGGGCTCTTTTACAAATACTTCCGTTAGAGACAGTTCCTTGGAGCAGAGCTTTTAAAATAGCTCAGATGCAGAAGACATTCAAGGCATATCCATAGTGAATATAAATTAAAAAAAAAAAAGCCATGAAAGTTTATCCTGCTTTAAAAATAAGGTTTCTGTCATAAATATATTTTCAGAAAATTAGTTGCTGACAATGACAGATACCTGTAGTATATCGAGTAGGGTATATTTCCAAATAAGGCTGTATTTCACTTCTTGCTTTTAAACATCTCAAGGCCATAATTTCCCATTCCTAAGAAAAAAAGTGATGGTAGCAAGGTAATGTCATCCATGAGTTCTGGTGAAATAACTGGAAGTAGCTGGACTCCACTCTTTTGTGTGCCGCCGCAATCTGAAGAGGATTTTACAAGATTCTTTAATGTACTTGGAATGTATGTGTAATCTTTTGACCTTGTGCTTCAGTTTTGATCATTATGGCATGGTAAGTGCTGATAATTGGGTTTGCTGTAGGCTGAAACCTGACCTGCTCTCCGCAGAGGAGATCAGATCTTTTGTTGTAAGAGGCACTCAGAGGGGCTGCCTTAGAAATTGCTTGGTCATGGCTGTTTAAGAGTAAAGTTCTCTGAAGTATAGCAGTTTCTTTGGAGGGACATGCTGTCTTAGGGAATGCTTCTCTTTTAGCTTAGTTTCAATCAGACTTTTCACCCAAAGGTTTTTGTCCTGTTCTCTAAGATTTCGGTTTTGGTCCGTCTGGTTTGCTCCTGACTCAAACTGTCCTGCTGTGAAAGCTGCCTTGTGGCTTCAGCTCGTGGGTAGGGACAGCAAGAGGCACATGGTTTTCACTGTGTTCTAGGAAGGGGATTGAGCTCACCTTGTTTAAGCCATGTACAAATAAGGCCTCTAATCCAAACTAGTTTTTAGCTTCCTTCTCTAGTGGGGAGAGGAGGAGGTCTTCAGAGATTTATTGCATCCAAATATCTGTGTTAAAAATAGATGGGATTAATTGTCCTATGGAAATGTATGTCCTTTCCACTGAGCAGCAAAGCAGCCTAAAAATTAACTTTGTCTCACTGTCAGATTTTTAGAAGACTAAATTTAGAGGAAGTTAATCCTGTCCTTGGTTCAAGAAAGTACTGAGTGACATTTGTAAATTCTGCAAATAGCTGTCTGTCCAGCCGAGTATCTTCCCATCCCTGCTTGCTTCGACCTAAAGGTGATGTCTTCATATCATGTCTCCCCTGGGGAGGAAGAGGGGAGTGTCTACACCTTTATATAAGGGCTATGCAGCGATCACAAACAGCAGCAGACACTGAGAAGGAATTGGAGCCAAATTGGTTTTTAAAAACCTATCCAAAGCGATCAGTGCAATGGTCCAACTTGAACTTTGTCTTTCAAGCCATCCCTTTTCTGTCTGTAACAGTGTTGCTGGAACTGCTCTTTTTTCTTATTTGTAAGCTTTCTGTGTGGCAGGAGTAAAACTGCTTAAAACAGCTGTGCCTGACCGGTAGTTTGCACAGTACAGCATTGTTAGCCCTGCCTCCCAGTTCCCCTGGTTCCTTGATAGTTCTTAAGAACACAAAAGACAGCACAGGTAAGAGACCATCAGACCAGCAATCCCTCCTGCCCACTCCCCTGTTCCTGCTAGCAGCTAACAGATACTTGCATACCCTTCTCTAATCCTTTCCCAGCCTCCATCTATTTTCAGTTTATGTGACTTTATAGCCATAAATCTTCCTTGTTAAATGAAGAATAGCAGCTGACTTTCTTGTCTCTTATGTTTTAGAACTAAAAAAACAAAGAAGGCATCTGCTTCTTCAGCCAAGGAAGAGAAACCCAAACTAACCATTTTTGAAGAGGAAGTAGATCCAGATGAAGGACTTTTTGGCCCAGAAAAAGATTTCTCATCAACTGGCCCCAAGAAGACCATGAGAGAGAGTAAATCTGTTTTATATTTCTATATACACAGATTGTTTTATCTCAAGTATGTGTATTTAAAAATGCAGTGATACCGACTATGTATTCTGCGGGGGTAGAATCATCTAGAATCATTCCAAAAGAATAAATAAGTTCCTGTAGCTGTTCACTGTTGACATTTTGGACTAGGATATTTGGACTGGCAGTCCCACAGTTGTTTGTGCCACACTAATGAGGGTAATCTGACCTAGTTTTGAGTGCAAGAAGAAAGCAAATTTTCCAAGTCCTAAGAGTGCAGTGTATCACTGCACTTTTGGACTGGAAGTCCTTGTAAAAAATGGATTGTCTATGTGATCTTTTCTTTCAGCCCAGTAACTAGACTTACTAGTTAGCAGATATTGTGTTACGTAGCATGACTTAGCTACAGCATTTTCTGATTCTCTTTTCTAGATCTGAAATTATTTGAAGATCCAGACCTTGGTGGGGTGGTAAGACTGGGTGACTCACTGCTGCTACCAGCTGCCTGTAAGAACAGGGACTATGTGCTGAACACCAGTCCCGAGGAGGACACCGAGGAACTCCTGAGGTACACAGCTCAAATCTGTCATGTGAGATGAAAGTGATCTGAGGAGTTATTTAGACTTCAAAAGAGATGATTTTAAGGACAAAGCTTAAATACTTTGAATACTAACTGACAATCAGTACTTACAAAAGTAAGACATGTGTCATGAAGCTTGGAAATGAAACACATCAAAAAGAAAATTAGGAAGACCCTTTGAGAAAGGCCAGATACAAGGTATTATTCTGTGACTCCAAAGGAAGGGTCTTGAAAGCCTAAGGCATCTAGTCTTTTTCTGACATTCTGCTTTCTGCAAGTGATCCACAGGGAGTGAAGACTGACTTCCATTATGAAAAATGAGTAACAGTCCAGAAACAAAAAGGAATTTGCTTCAGTGACCTGAAATCAGGGGCTTTTGCCACAAGAGGAATGTTTTGCTGTTGTTGGCTCACAGGCCTCCCTGCCCACTTCCAGTAGGAATCCTGCGCACACCTCTGCAGCTGTAAAGGATTCATTAAAAACTCTACCAACCTGATTTTTAATCTAGTGGCAAGGAGGGTCAGTGCTCAGAGGATGGAATAATATACTTATTCTTACACTTACCTGCCCCCTGGAAGATACCATCATATAATGTGCCTGACATCTCTCACAAGGTTGCATGCACTGCTAGTGCTCAAGAGATCAAGCAGGAGTCCAATGCTCAGAGACACCAGCATACCCAGAGAGTATGTGCTGCTGTAAACAGTCCCATTCACACCTCCCGGATCTTAGGCTGGCTTCTGAACAATGAGGCCCACCTGCATTCAGTGGTAATTCTTGTCAGCCAGTTCCTGTTAGGGTGTATGATTTCTGCAGCAGGAACTAAACCTAGGCAAGAGAATATGTGTGTGGCTTCTAACCTCGCCTGAAGTAGGTAGTTTTGCAGCTGTTGCTTTCTATGCATGCAAAAGTGCCAGCTACCTCAGCAATAATACCTAACTTAATTTAAACAAAGGTTATATTGGGCTGGGTGCCATCTTGTGTTACAACTTGACAGCCCACCTGATGTTTATAGAAGCTGACGGGGCAGGACATGACCTGATTTAGCACTGTGGTATACTGTGAGCAAACACACACACACTTGCACTATTTTCATGTTTGCTTTCTCCTCTGCTAGCAATCGCAGTGTAAGGTACTTGATCTGGATTGCTCATAGAGCTAGAAGTGCAGTCCTTGTGTTATTATCCACTAGTGGAGAGAGCTTCTCTGTCTGTCATGTTAATGTCCTTTGTGTTACATGTTTTCTCTTCCTCTGTGGCAGAGAAAGGTCTCTGAAGTCTGGTCCAAGAACAATAGACCATGCTTTTAGATGAGTTTGGGGTCATCGTTGGTAACAGCATACCCAGATGGTTATGGAAACCCATGGGAAAAGATTCCATTTCTTTTAAATTCCAGTAGTATTGTTTTATTCTTGAATTGTCCCAGCACTTTCAATTGCTGATGAGTCATTAAAATTCAGTTGGAAAGGAATACATGTAAGGAAGCAGAAATTCATGCCAGTGGTCCAATAGGAAAGTTTCTGTGGGAATCCAGAGTCAAATGCTAGCTGTGCAAGAGGTATAGGCAGATAGGTCAGGATCTGTTGGCTTGTTCAGGTGCCTAACACCCTCTGAAATCCCCCTTTCCCCCAATAAACTAATTTCACAGTGTTAACTGGCACATCTTAGAGGGCTGATGGACTGAATGCAAGGACATTGGGTGTAAAGTAGAAGCTTTTAAAAGGAGGAAGAGGAGGGGCAGTGTTGTTCCAACCTAGTAGAATACTTCACCTTTCCTCTGTGTGAAGTCACCTGAAATCCTCTAGCTGAACTTTCTCAAGTGGTTATGCAAAACACACGTTGTATTGTGTTCAGCTGGAGGCCTTAGCAGAGATGTCAGGTCACATAACTGTAGAGGCAGCAGTTGAGTCATCTCCCACATTCCCTTAACACCAGACTGGTGTTACATGTTCTTGCAGGGCAGTGCCACGGTGTCTTTTCCAGGTGGTGACCTGATCGTCTGTGGTGAGAGGTCGTGTTCAACACGAGCAGAACCCTGCAGTCTGTCTGCCTTGGGCACTTAAGCGTATTTTGAGGCTTAAGAATATATCTTGCCTTTGCCCTGTAGATGTTGACAATCCCTCTCCTTTCCCAAAGAGGACTGAAGAAATCTCTCCCCAGCCCTCAGATCAAAGTAGGAGCTGTGATAACCCGTTGCTTTAGCAGGCTGGAGCTGGCTGAGCTACTAGAGGAAAGCTGTCAAACATCTTGATCTGTTGGACATACTCTGTTATACCATGCAGAAGATTTGCCTGGACACAGTTCATCAAGACTGGCCTGGGCTGTGATACATCAGCAGGTCTGTGGTATGTCCATAAGCCTACACATGGTCACTGCACACAGATGGGTTAGTTCAGTAGTGCAGATGTGGTAGTGCTTGGCTTAGGTAGTGTACGTGGGCATGTGTGTCTGCTCACGTGCATGTGGAAGGTCTGAGAAGAGGCTGGCTTTGGAAAATGTACATTCCAGTGAATCTTGGGCAGGGATAGAAGACTGCCTAAGGTAGAGGAAGGCAGAACCTTCTTCTTTCAAAGGGGAGATGGAAAAAAGATGATGAGAGCAGAACACAGGAGCAGCCAAGCCCTTTGTGAGCATTATGGTGCCCGAGTGGTTGTAGAAGCAGTTGCACCACAGCAGTGAATCCCCAGCAGTGACTTGCAACTCTTGGTGAAGAGACTGTTACAGAGACAAATGAGTCTGCAGAATGTGTGTGGGCTGTGCTTGTCACAACATGAGGGAGAAGAGACTGTGATAAACGTTCTCATTGCAAACTAAAGACTGTGCTCTCTGTGGATACCTGCTCAGATGAAATGAGAATTACTATTTAAATAGAATCACCTAATTTACATTAACAAGTGTTGAGCTTTGAGAAGAACCAATTGCTTTGTACGTGCAGTGAAAGGTTTCTTCTTATGGCAAAATAACCATGTCCATTCAAAGAATGTTCCCTATTCCTGTCCATTGACCAATCTTACTGGTTACTAATTCCTTGGCCTACCATCAAATACTAAACAATGGGGATAGAGCAACTGGGGGAGATACCTCACTAACCACTGGCATTGTAGATGAAGACACTCTTTCCTACCACTAGGTCTGCCATAATACATGAATGTGGTGTCTGTAGAGCACTATACTTGCATGTCCTTCCAGAACTTGTGGAAAATAGATAAACTGCTGTGGTAGGAATCAGCAAGGTCCAGTCCAATCATGTTGCCTTCAGGAAGAAAGGAGCATTGCATACTCTTCCTTCATGGGATGTGTTTTGAGAAAGGGAAGGATAGGTAACCAAATCTTTGTGGCTTGTCTTTACGGGGACACAGAAGAAACCATTTAGGACCAGGATTCTCCTTTATCCTGTCATTTTCCTGGGTCACCTCATACCATATAAAGATTTCTTCTGGTTGCATTCAGCCATTTACTCTCACTTTCAAAGCTTCTCTTCAGGTCTGATTTCCATTTAAGCTAGAGACAGCTGTCAACTTCTGCCGATATCGGTATCCTACAAACTCATGGAGTCTCATGCCATCTTATTTTCTTGTCTCCATACACCCAGTGGTCACAGATGTACAAATTAAGTTTTCATGCAGCAAGACTGTGGTCAACCTCTTCTGCCTCATTAATCTAAATTGCTCTTGCCTGGTCTAATGGATCAGGTTTCTGTGGAAAACCAATGCTAAAATTGATCCTGTGAATATTGCAGCAGCTCTTTGGCCCCACAGAATTACAGGAATTGTCACATGTCCTAGCCTGAAATAATTATTACAGTTGTCTGAGCAGCTTTTTAGGAAAGAGTTAATTAACTTCACCTTTGGTAAAGAATAGGGAGTTGAATGGGAAAGAAGCAGCTGTCAGCATAAGATTTGTCTTTTCCAGTGCTGAGAACAGTGCCAGCACCAGGATTGCAGTTCTACTCCCCTGTGATGGTAGGCCTGGTATATTTTTTCTTAGGATTACACTGATTTAAGACTGCTGGTATTGGAAAGGGTTCAGCTCTTACCTATGGTCTGCTGCTGCATCATCCTGCCATGCCCTTAAAAGATTGCTTTCGTCTGTAGTTACAGGTTGATCTGTGTTTATAGCTGCCAGCTGTGCCATCAGGGATGCAAGTGATGGCCCTTCCAGGAGCATTATATTGTTAGAGGCTGAAGCTGTTTGTGAAACCACATCCTAACAATGACCATTTCTGAATGACCGTTTCTGAACCCCATTCAGTCATAGAATCATAGAATGGCTAGAGTTGGAAGGGACTCCCAGAGGTCATCCAGTCCAACCCCCCTGCAAGAAGCAGGGACACCCCCAACTAGATCAGGTTTCTCAGAGCCTCATCGAACCTGGCCTTGAACGTCTCCAGGGATGGGGCATCCACCACCTCCCTGGGCAACCTGTTCCAGTGCTCCACCACTCTTACAGTAAAGAACTTTTTTCTAATATCCAATCTAAATCTCCCTCCCTCTATTTTAAAACCATTACCCCTTGTCCTGTCACAACAGGCCCTACTAAACAGCCTGTCCCCATCTTTCTTGTAGGCCCCCTTGAGGTACTGGAAGACCGCTATAAGGTCTCCCCGGAGCCTCCTCTTCTCCAGGCTGAACAGCATGAACAGTCCATGCAACTTCTTGAGCAGGCTGGTTAGCTTCAGGTTTGCCAAGGAGCTGTGGCCACAAAACAAAAGTTTGTAGGTTCTTTGTTCAGCCAGCCATTAGCAGGTGCTGAATTCAGAGAGCAGCAGTTCAGACTAGCCAGGAGGCCTCGAGCATCACAGGATGAGAAATGCTTTCTTGCTGTCCTGAGGAAATGAGAGCAGCACCATAGTTGGGAGAAGAGCTTGGAGAAATTCGAAAGGTTTTAAAACTAGATCCTTTGGGCAGAGAATTGTTTGGGTGAATGGCAGGTGTGGAGGAGGTTGCAGTAACAGGGCCAGAAATTTCCTGACCACTTCAGGGCAGTTTCTCTTGCTTGTTGTGACCTGCATGTGGGGAAAAGAACCTTGATTTGGCTGCAGTAGCCAAAGTCTTCTTTTCCTACCAGATTTGGGTGGGTTTTCTTTCCTGCCCCAGAGCACTTCCTGTGATGGTTTTCAAGCATTTGTTTTGTTCATTTAATTTTTCCTGTGATGTATAGGGATGCTACTTACAAATCAGTGGAAGGTCTGCAAAGTATTATTGGCCAATAGAATAGAAGGCTTTTGCTAGAAAGGAAACATTAGTTATTGCCCCACCCCTAGGAATGGGTTGTATAGAATAATATACAACATATAGAATAATGCAGAGAGGTGACCTAGTGTCCTGGTCTCTCCTAGTGTGGTAAGTTAGGCTTTTGCTGGGCTGGAGAGTCATCAGGTTTCAACTGTCTTGCACATTTGACAGCCATCTTCAGCTGGGGTGAAAAAAGCTGCCTGCTCCCTGCCCCACTGTGCCTCTGTCTGGTAACTGGGGAGGATTTAGAGAAACAGAGGTTTGACCTTCTCCAGGCTGGGGAATAATTGTACCAGTGTTCTGGTTCAAACTGTAGAAACTGATTGTCTCATTTCCCGGGTGAATGATCTAACCAGTAGGCTGCTTCCCTCAGAGGGCTTCTTGTGAGCATGTGCATGTCGCACTTGTACTAATGAGCTCAGTCTCTGGACCTCATCCAGGGAGCACCAGAGTGCATCCATCCTATCAGACTGGCTCCAGCTCCAGCTCAAGGTGATACGCAGCTGCTTGCTCTCTACTGGGAATGGTCCCTGTCCCTGCTCCAAGTTGTGCCTGGCAGGTTTTTGAAGGAAGTTTTTGGTCCCAGATCAAAGCTGTGCCAGTGGTTCTTCTAGCATTTTAATAGTACAAACTCTCATGTTCCAGTGTCCAGACGTGTTTCCTGGCACTGGTTAACATAGCAGTATGATTTTACCTGCAATAGATAGCAGGGGAAGCAGGATCAGGAGGAGAAATACCTCTACACAGCTTTGCTTTTTCCAGCCTGCATAATTTCCATGGGACTTGTTATACGTCACAGTATCTCTGCCAACCATAGCAGAAATGATGGTCAACAGATACTTCAAAGCTTCCTGCCTATTTTTGAATACAAATCTTTTCCCAACTCATATATATGATACTACACCTCTCCCTAAAGCTTCACAGAGGTATCTCTCGTAGCTCGAATTAAGAACAGACAAAATAAAGACACCTATAAGAAGATAGGGAAAGATAAAAGTCTGTTCTGCAAGAGCTTCTGTGAATTGCATAACCTAGCTTCAGCATGATCCACTTGGATACTTCAGGAAATTGTGTGAGTCTTTGTCTCATGTTTTCCTTGCTGATTCTCCTCATGAGAGCAGTCCCAGCAAGCAGAAGTCACTGTCCCTGTCATGCTAGATGCTGTACACTCATATAGTCATCCTGCGTCAGAGATGTCCAGATAGGCAGGACAGAGCTCAGAGAAGTGGTGTCTCAAATGTTGTGTTCTGGTGGCAGCTGGGTCTGTCTCCAAGTCAGAACTGGCTCACTCTCTTAAAGTCCACACGCTGGTAGTCATATCACAGGGCTTTGTGACAGCCCTTCTTCAGTAAGGGTTTTGATTGCTTTCTGTTTCTGCAAACAAAAAGATTTTCCACCAATAGAGCCTGTGAATCAGCACAACAGTATGGCAGGAATTTTAAACAATGTGGCACTGCTTTTCCATTACAGAAAAAGAGACTAATTAGAGAATGATTAATTACATGGATTCTGTGTCTGGTTTTCTATTAAAAGATGGGGGATGGGGACAGGAAAGTTCTTCCTTTAATCTCCTTGTTATTTCAGAATAGTTGCTTGACTTCTTTTCTTCCTCCTCCTGGCCTGAAATTAAATATGGTGGTAGTTAATGCATTGTAACAATTCATTTGCTTCTCAAGAAACAGAAGTCCTTGTTTCATTCTCTGCCTGAGGCATTTTGCATTTTACCTCTTTGGTTTTCTAAAGACAGTTGTGTCTCACATGATCAAACGGCAGTGGATCAAACACTGCAGCACTGAAAGCAGGTTTTGAGACAAAGTCCACATATTATCTGCTCTGTTCTCTGTAAAACACTTCTGTCTAACCAAGGTCTTGAAAAAATCCAGGACAAAAAAAAAAAAAAAAAAAAGGGAGATTTATATGGTCAGCTTCCAGACTTTGAAAACTATCTCCTACAGAGTTTTGCCCTAAAAGCACACAACCACCCCACAAACACCCCCCGGTAATAACCCCACAGGGCTGCGTCTTTTGGGAGTATTTTATTATTGTGCTGAGTGGTTTTGTTGCTGTAGTTAGCACAGAAATCAATGTAGAGCCACACAAGAGCAGAGAATTCAGGAGGCTGTCATCTGATTAGGTTAATGAGCTGTATTTAGTGCTGCCCCTTCTGAACAGTGCACCTAATTCCTAGGTAGTGCACCTACTTCATTATATGTATGTATGGTTCAACTGGTTAGAATGGAGCCATCAGATCAGCTAAACAAAGCTGGGATTCAGAAATACCAGCCCTAACATGTTTTGTTTATTACACAGCAAAGAGAGCAAGAACATGTCTTGGCAATGTGATCCCAGGTGTGATAACTCTTGGATATCAGAGTATGCAGCAAACAAAAATACCTGGGCTTAAATTAAATTCACTTCTTTTATGTAGATGAGGAATTCAGAAGGAAGGAATACACTTATAAGGTGTTTTGTAAGTTAGGTGGGATATATCACCCACAGGGGATCACAGAAACTAGGAGACATCAGAAATCTTATTACCTAATTAAAAGAGAATCTAATCTCCAGAATTACTTGGGGCATGCAATTTGAGGTGAGAGCTGGAGCTGCCTGCTGGAGTACAAAGTTCACAAGATAGAGTTCAAGGTGCAGAGCTCTGGGACAGTGTCCCTGCTCTGTCCATCAGTTGATCTGTTTAGGTAATCACTAGTTTTAGCTATTAGTGTTCAGTCAGTTGATTTTACAAGATTACACTTGGTTAAAACTAATGCTTTTAAAATTCCCTTTGGGAGTCACAGAGAGATCTGACTTCAAGAATGGTTTTATCTGAAAAGGGTTGTGACCATCTGTATGGCAGAAAATTCAGTCTGATGCTGGGTCAGTTTATGAAGTATTCATGGTCAGTTTGTTTCAGCCTGGACAGTGCAGTCATAAGTTCCTCACAGCATTTAGTAAGGTTGAACATAGAAAATAAACCCTTGAAATCATGCAGTTTTTCTTACTACTAGTGGGATCCTTAGCTGAGTGTGCTGGAGCTCTCTAATTCCCTGTGTTTTTCACATCCAAACCATGTGTAGTAGGGATGGAGTAATAAAGTATGCCAGATACATTCTTCTGTTGATCATGACCCTGGCCAGCTGCCTTAATCAGTTGCTTCCCAAATTATGGAGGATCTCAGCTAACTGCCTACTTTAACTGTCTTTAGCAGGCCTCATCAGTTGTTCTGCCTGTGGTACAGGCATTTGCTGTATCTCTCCCAAGCTACTGGTGAACAAAGAGAGAAGGGGGGAAATCACAGTCCCACTTTGTCAACAGAAGTTATCCCAGTGCTTGTGCAGGGGTCTGGATAGCCTCCCCAAGATGGCCTCACTGCCTGGCTGTAAAGATGGGAATTACAAAAGACAAATGAGTGGAAGGACCAAAAAATACCTGACATGGAATGAGGTGAGACTCATTCAAGCTCCAGGGACTGCCTACTTGTGAGACTTGTAGAAGGAGAAACTAGGACAGCATCTTCCCTAGGCTGCTGGAGAGCTGCTCCAGCAAACCCCTTCCAGTCACCAGTGGCTCAATCAAGAATCTTCAGAGAGTCATCCCAGAGGGAAACAGCCATTGTCTGTTCCCTTAGTGACATCTCCATTTGCCCCTTGCCGTTTGCCACGAGATGTTTATGGGTGCTGTGCCCATCGGAGAGCATCCAGCCCATCCTCGTGGCTGGAGGAACTATGCCTTCTCTTGATGTAGTGCTGTAGCAGAAAGAGAGGAAGAGGATGACCTGCGCATGTGCCACCAGCTCCTTTCTTGTTTAAAAATAACTTGGCCAAACTTTCTTACCCTCACAAGTATTCCAGGAGTGAGCTAAGTAAAACTGTTTGAAGGGATCTTTAGCACCAAAGGAAATTCCAGTCCCTGTGAAATTGCTCCTGCACCTTAATTTCACCTTGTAGTACACTTGTAGCATCCCTGTCAGCCCTTTGGCTGAGGCAGAGAGAGTTTTACTGCTGTCACAGTTACAACCTAATGTACTGATTCGATTGATACCAAAGTTTGGTAAAAACAGTTCTTATAAGAGTGCTTATAAACAACTGAACAGCTCAGTCATTTCACTACCTAAGACACTACACTTGTAAAGTAAGTGTATCACACTAGAGCTGGGGTTTGGCAAGGTGACACACACATAGTACAAACTTGCTGCTCCTCTTGCTCTTTGGCTCCTGGTTCCCCAGGTAAAAGTTCTTATCTTGATTTTGTACACTGCAGTTAGGGGTGGAGCCTTCAGCAAGTCATCTGTTTTGTAAGCATGTAAGAGGTGTGCAATTTATCAGGGGCTTCACTGCTGTAGCTGGTCATTACAGAGCTGATTGTCTGCATGGATTGCTGGTTGGGTTTTGACTGCTTTAACAATTGTTTATCTATTGATCCGTGGGGAAATTAACAGCTGTGTTTACTCCTTGTGGTATTTTGTTTGGCTGCTGTCCTCGGAGGACCAAAGCAAGAGCAGAAATTACTGTGGCCTGTAAAGACATCTTAACTATGCTCATTTAGTAGGTCAAGTGAGGTCCTCCTCCCCCTATGCTCTGCCCTGCCCTGGTGAGACCTCACCTGGAGTAATGTGTCCATTTCTGGGCCCCTCAGTTCCAGAAGGACATACAATTCCTTGAGAGACTCCAGCGTAGGGCCACCAAGATGATGGAGTGGAACATCTTCCTTATGAGGAAAGGCTGCGGGAGCTGGGTCTCTTCAGCTTGGAGGAGAGGAGACTGAGGGCTGACTTCATTAATGTTTATAAATATGTAAAGGGTGAGTGTCAGGAGGATGGATCCAGGCTCTTCTCATTGATGGCCAGTGATAGGGCAAGGGGAAATGGTTCCAAACTGGAACATAGAAAGTTCCATCTTAACATAAGGAGGAACCTTTTCACCATGAGGGTGACAGAGCACTGGAACAGGCTGCCCAGAGAGGTTGTGGAGTCTCCTCTCTGGAGACATTCAAGACCAATCTGGACACATTCCATGTATGATTTAATCTAGGTGACCCTGTTTAGGCAGGGGTGTTTGGACTAGATGATCTTTGGAGGTCTCTTCCAACTCCTAACATTCTGTGATTCTATGATTTTTACTTTGCTATCTCTACTGTATCAAAATTTTAGACATGTGATGTGTCACAACCTTCTTTGCCATTTCCTCCCCGTCTTCAATTTCCAAAGGCAGACCCCTCTTAGAGTCACAAGAGTCACCTGTTATAAGGGTGCTCTCAAAATCTTTAACAGGTGCTGTGGGAACAGAGTTGGGCACACACAGCATGCTGTGCCTCTTGACGAGTTCAAACAATGCAGGTAGAAAACATCCTTAACTGTTTGAGATGATTTGGGTTCTTTCCCTAGGGAATAGGGGAAATGGTCACCAAAAAGAATTGTTTTACAGTCACAGATTGCAAAACTCTCTCCATTTCTTGGAAGCAAATGTGAACACAGTATTTGTGAAGCCATTAGTTTTTCCAGTTTCTCGTGATTGATCTTTGGGGATGCTCAATCTCAGTCTTGGAGGATGGGGATGAAGAGGAAGCAGAGATGAACATGAAAAATTTTACTATCTCATTAAAGATTCTGGGAGGCAAATAATCCTGACACAAATAAAAAGTATTTTTTCCCAAACTAAAATCAAGGTGGTTTTCTTTTGATAATTACAAATTGCTATTAATTTAGACATATGAAAACGTCTTGTAAAATTCATTAACTTGTACAGTGGACTGAAAAAAACACATTATAAAAAGACAGTTCTTACTTAGTATCCTCAAAACTTTTATGGAAATCTCTTCCTAAAAGAGAAGTTCATCAATGTTGATCCTTTCCTTCAGAAAGTCTGATTTTGCAAGGTTGCATTCTCACAAAACAACAGCACTTTAGAAATTCCTAGATATTCCTGATGTTTTCTTGTCATTTCAGGGTTGAAGATGATTTGGAGGAACTCTTGAAAGTGACCTCCAAACCAAAACCTAAGGTACCATCAAAACCACAACTGCCCCAGAAGCCAGCAGTTGTCCCCAGAAGCAGTAAATCATCTCCACTGGCAAAGCCAAAGGAAAACAGGATTCAGACAATGAATGAGGTGGACATTCTCCAGTATATCCAGGAAAATGAATCTATCAACAGCCAAGATACAAGTCTGTTTTGAACATAAGTGGGTTTAAAATTTAATGATGCCTTCTTAGCCCAAACTCCCTGTGATCTCAAGTAATGGTATCAAGAGTTGAACAGATGGCTTTGCTGTCACAGTGCTCCTTAGTGTACCATGGTACAGAGAGCAGCACGTTTGACTAGTACAGGCTTAACATGATGTTTTCAAAATGGTGCAGAATGCTATAATGTTGCCTTAGATGTTCAGGGTTTTACAGGGAATGTGGACAAGGACATACCTCTACAGATTGTCCACTACTATTTTAGTATCAACATGGTACAGTCTCAGCTGATTTAGCCCTGATTGAATACGGTGTGTTGCATATATGGCAACTGTGAATAGTGTCCAACAACTGGTCCAAGGACAGGGTGTCATTCCTGTCATTTTAGACAGTGCATTCCAGCTCACTGTAAGTGTCATTTTCCTTTTATCCTCTGCATTTTTGTAGGAACCCTTTCCTCCCTGACTGGTATTTCTGTAATTTACAACCAAGGACTGTTAAGTGTAGGTGACTGTTCCTCTGTTGTTCAGAGAAACACTGAAATCCCAGCTAAGCCTGACAATCTGCTATTGTGCAAATGCCAACTCATAGGACAACTTATGGGACTGCAATCACTTGACACTGTGCATCTCTAGCCCCTGGGGAGAAGAGCAAATGACTGAAGATGGCTGAGAGCACAACTCCAGACACATGTGGAGGCTCCAGTGTGTAGGAGGTTTGGATGCTGTAGGACTCCTGTAAACCAAATCAAGATTCACCAGGGTTATTTTTTCTAGCCAAGTCTTCCAGGGCTTCTCCTGTTCTTAGTGGAGAGGGAGAGAAAGAGATTTCTTCACAAGGTCATTCAGTGCAGGTGACCTGGTGAAGGAACTTTGAATTCCTTTCTGGAGTCACTCACGCTCTTTCTCCTTCCCTTCTCCCAGATCTTAAAGAAGCAGCCATGGTGATTAATTCCACTAAGCTAAAATGAGGGATTTTTTTTTTTTTTCATAAAATAGCAATCTTTTCACCTCTGTGGCAACGTTTAAAACAAGCAAGGACAAATTTGGGATTATCCAGAGGAAAAAAATAGGAAGAAAATACACTAGGGAAATTTTATAGATTCATAGAATATACTGAGTTGGAAGGGACCCATAAGGATCCCAAAGTCCAACTCCATTTTACTATGCAGGAAAAGAAAAACTTGGTAGAACAGGCATCCCAGACTGCACCTCTTCTTCCTCAGCTAGGCATTCTGGTTGAACATGCTGCACTTACATCTAATGTGGGGTGATACCTGCTGCCATGTAGAAAGAGATTCCTTAACTCACTCTGTGTGTGGTCTGTCTGGATGTGAACACAAGCTTCCCAGAAGGGAAATATTAATATATTTAAGCCATATCGAAATCCCCAATTTTTTTTCTAATATAAAAAAATAAATAGAAAAGTATATATATTTAATAATGAATTTATCTCCTATTAGTATTTCCTTTTAAGCCACTGGAAAATAGGATAAAGGTATTTGGATTTGATGAGACAGATAAAGCATAACCATTGGCTCTCATCTATGTACAGTATGTTTCAGTATAATAAAACATTTTGCTAACCTTCAGGCGTTATTTTTATTGTTGTTCTCTAGGTTGTACTGCAGCAGCACGCTGGAGCTAAAGGGTGGGTTGATTCCATGTAAGACATGAGGAGCATTACATGGTGTTTAAGTCCATGCTCTGCTAAGCCCTGCCTAAGTAGGTACGAAACCAGGAGTGTAGGTGCACTCACAATTCACATATGGGCAAAGGTAATGCCTGATCCTCTCTGTTCTCATAATGTCCTGGTGCAGTTAGGAAGCTTTTTTATCCCACCCTGCAAAAGGGGGACTGAGGAGAAAATAAATTGACTTGCCAGAGAGCACGCATTGAATAGCAGGCAGGAGGAATTAATTCAGGACAGTATTCTTCTTGCACTACCTGCTGCCATGAACAACCACAGTATATTTAGCTGAGGGTTAAGGTATCTTGATCTCCACTTTATTCAGCACTGTTTGGAGACACTGCTTGCATTTGTCTATTTTTGGCCTTCAGTCCATCATGTGGCCTGAACACTGCTACAACTGCTGTATTGAGGGCCACAGTGATCAGTAGACAGTGTGCAGATCTTCATCCTTATGGGGGGCATCAACAAAGGAAAAGGATTAAGATTTCTTGAAGTAAATCAGAAGAGCAGAGCTGACAGTGGCCTGGGAAGACCAGTTTGTCCTTAAGCAGGAGCAATCAGCCTGTGTCCCGCTGCTGGAGGTTCTCACTGGCCAGGACAAGCTGTTCATGATGCGAGGCTGCAATGGGAGGAGTAGGCAGATGTCAGAGCAGGGCATGGTGGCTGAGCACAGTTAGGCTGCAGCATGGGCACTGAATCTTTCTTGCAGTGACAGTAATTGTCCCTGTGTTGTCTCTCATAGACATTTTTCTATCCTGCCCTTAACAGTTTGTCAGGCTGGAAAGCAGCACTGGAGATGTCACAGCCTCCCTGGTTGTGCCATTACAACTCTTGCCATCCTATTAGAAATGTTTTCCGACTGACATAACTGCTCCTCGCTGCATCTTGGGCTCATTACATCTAATTCTCATCAGTACAGAAAGAGAACAAAGTACATTCAGTCTCTTTTCTAAACTGAACAACTCTGCTAGAGAGGGTGGCAGCAAGACAGGTCAGGACATCGCTATGGTACCAGCTTCTCACAATTTGGTGTGCCCTAGATGAATGTTGTCATCTTGCATTGGATTTCTCCCCTTAGAAGAATTGCTACATATCCACATACCAATTTACCAGGGGCAATAAGGGATGCCAGCATCCCTCACCCTTTAATTAACAATGCAGTGACACAATGTGCAGCCTTTGTTCCAGCTGGAACTGGGTTTTTCTTTCACTGTTCCTCACAGCAATGTCATCTGCCCGCCTTCCACCACCTCTAAGAGCTCCACTCAGGAATGGCTCAGGCTTTTGCAAAGCAGTGGGAGGGTAGATATTATAGATTGCTATATTGCTATCATAACAATGGGAACATTCCCAGTGATACTGATGTAACAACAGTCTCACTGTATCCATTTTGAATGGCCAAGGAATGCTTTACCCTCCAGCATTACCTAAAATTGCCAAATTACCTGACCAACACAGGGAAGGAAGAGTTGTTAAATATTTCCTGTGCCATATTTTTCAGATGATTTTAAGTTCAATGTTTTACTTCAGAAAAAAATCTATCTTTCCTGTCAAGGAACTAGCATAAAAGGATCCTTCATAAATCCCGGTGTTGCACATTTGTTTTACAATGCAAATGTCTAGCTGCAGTAATATTTATAGGCGCTTAGAGGTGAGTTACAGTCCTTGAATAAATTATACATAATGAATCATTATTATACAAGAGAAGAATGTCAGACAAATGTAGCCCAAAAAAATTGAACATATTATTTGAAATGACATAGGGAAACCACACAGCATACTTCGCATCCCACCAGACCAGAGCTCTTTTTTTTTTCATACATCACTTCTAGTAGCAGCTACTTTATTAGCCAGCTCTTGACAACGCTCGAAATTCAATTATGGACTCTAATGTAGTTCTTGGCTGACAGGCATCACCTTTTGACATCAGTAATTGCTAGCTCGTCAGAAGATTTGAAAAGCAAGAGTTACATTTAAACCCATACAAAAGATGTTTTCTTTAGTGATTAGAACTCATAACAGGTATCTCTATTGCTTTAGAAGCTTCTTCTTGATTTGCATAGCCTTCTGCTTGTTATGAGGCACAGCAGTAATTAGTGAAGAACACTATATACTTCATTGTTTGGGTCACAGCTGAAACACTGATTTCACCAAGCTGACCTGTCGGTCATCTGCTCAGGTCTGATCTGTTGCTAAAATTTTCGTAAAGCTAATTCCCACGTAGCTTTTAAGCCCTAGTTCTGTCAGTGACAATTTTGGATTGGTCTAAAAAATACATATATATTAATTGAAACTGGTATTTCTGCTAATCTTTGCCCAGTTGTTAGCCTCTGCAAAGAAGCTGAGCTTGCTGCAGCAGAATGCACACACGTCAGCCCGTGATTTAAGGCCATGAAGATACAGCATGCTCATGTGGCACTGAGCCATTAGCTAATGAAAGGAGGCTAAATGACCAATCCCCGTGGTCATTAGATTTGACACAGAGTGTAAGAAAGCACTGGTGTCTCGTTTAAAGATGTGACTGTCAGTAATGTCACCGAGGATTCCTGAATCTCTGGGCGTGTACATTAACCACATTTCTTATGATCCATGTGACCCCACATTTGTGACTGTTTAAACCTCTGTAAGTGAAAGAGAGTGAGGTTTTACGGTGACATTTTATCTGTATTCTTACTTTTCATCTCAACAGCAACAACAGGACTGTCACTCAGCTGCTTTCTGGGCTGCACACATTCCTTCCTTGATTCACCTTTAAACCCTTCTGATCCATTTTTTCAGCCGTCACCATATCACTGACCTTCCTGTCTAGCCTTCTGCTTATTACTAGCATTTAATGTCATGCCCTGAACCTAATGAAGAATTTAAATCAAGGGAAATCATGTGCCTGTGTTTCTAGAGAACCATCTGTAATGTAGGGTACATTGCTTTGAGTACACATGCTAGCAGTGGAAGGTGATAATAGTAAACTAAATAGTCAAAATAAGTGCTGCTGTGGGAGTTCAGAGATCAATGAAGCTGCTTAAAGGATTGGTTAGTCAAATCCTTTATTTCCTGATATTTTGGGACTATGTTTTATTTGTACCATTATCTTCTGTATGCTGAAAATGTATAAGCAGACACTGGTTAGACTCATGGAAGAGAAATCTATAAAGGGTTATTAAAGAAGTCACTTGAAGTCCTTGAGCTAAAAGTTGCCGGAAATGAGAATATTCAACAAGCAAATATTTTTTTATTTCCCTACAGTGATCTGCTTTTGGCTGTCATGGAGAGTACTATACTGGGCTACCCCAAAGTCACCCCGAATGAGTCAGTAAGGATTTAGTGACTGAAAGAACAGAACATCCTAAGTGCTTTATGGTCACACTTCCCGGCACCCTCAGTAAGATCTGTCCACTGGCCTCGTAACAACAAAGCCATTTCTCTGAGTCATTCAGGAGAGATACCTGAAGTCAGTGGAAATCTTGATTTTCCATACACACATTTTCAAAAGCCACTTTTGACACATAAATATATTTGTATTATAAATTTATATTTGCAGTCAGCAGTAAAAACCTTACTGATACCAGAGAAAGATTTCAGCCATTCTCGATTGCTTCTCCACATCCCACCCTTAATAGTAAGATTAGTAAACACTGTGATGTGCCTAGGAAGTCAAATGTAAAAAATTTGCCAAGGGTAACTAGGCAACAAATGACATCACCAAAACCCCCAGCAAATTTCAGTGGAATAACCCCTAAATAGACCGTCTGATGTTACTACACTGCTCTTTTTCAGTGTGGGTGCTCAGGAACCTCAGAGTTTGAGGTCATCACCAAACACACAAAGGCATAACAGATGGCTGGTCCCTGCTGCTTTAACAGCCACCACGGTTTGCTACCCTCAGGCACACTGGTTTTACTGTCAAGCACCATAGTATCAGATCTGGAGGTTTGGAGCTGTTAAAGCCACAGGGAAGCATTGCAGCCAGTGTGTCATCTCAATGTGGGACTTTCAGTCACCCAACCAAATCAGGACAGTGTATGAAATCCATCATTTTGTTGGTTTGGTTGTTAAATTCTCTGAATGCAGTTTAGCCATTCTCTGCAGGAGGCAATGTTTCCATGCTGTTTATGTCATTGAAGGGTTGCTTCCTGCGACTGCTGGGACAGTCACACGGTCAATCTAATCTGTCAAAGTCCTATGCAGATCATTAGGAGCCTGGCAGTGCTGATGCTTGGAAAAAGTAGGTAAGGGAATAGGATGTGACACTACTGTTCAAGCCTGATGGACTTGGAGAGCACCACTGAGAAAGGGACAAATGGGACAGTGAAAAGCACCATCCTGATTCAGGCACAGAGCTCCAGAGTGCCTCACCTCCCTCTAAAGGCTGGGGCTCTAAATCACAGAATCACAGAACACAGAATATTAGGAGCTGGAAGAGACTTCAAAAGACCATCCAGTCCAACTCCCCTGCCTGAGCAGGATCATCTAGGGTAGATCACACAGGAACATGTCCAGATTGGTCTTGAATGTCTCCAGAGAAGGAGACTCCACAACCTCTCTGGGCAGCCAGTTCCAGCGATCCGTCACCCTCACAGTGAAAAGGTTCCTCCTTCTATTAAGATGGAACCTTCTATGTTCCAGTTTGGAACCATTTCCCCTTGCCCTATCACTGGCCATCACTGAGAAGAGCCTGGCTCCAGGGTCCCTTCCAACTCCTAACATTCTGTGATTCTGTGAATTTCACTTCAGAGGATCTTACAAAAATGGTTCAGTTTGATAATGTCCAATTATTTTAGCAAGTGCTAACTGTGAACAAAAATAACCATTACCTTGAATGCTAAGAATCAAACCTACCCAGTGCTTTCCCCCTTTATGCAATCAGACCTGCAGGCTACTGCAATTTGTTTTCCTGCTTATGCCTTCCTGTGTCTTGACCTTTAATAACTTAGTTAATCTTATGTACAGTCCCCAAAAGGATTTTTTTTTTGTCCAGAACTGGTGGCTAATTATAGCTGCAATGCCTTTCTTAAAATGAAAATCTAATTCTAGATGGAAAGATGTGGAAAATTCATGAGGAATGAAAAAGAAATCTGAGTTTTATTTCCTAGGTGGTTTAGCTTAGTTCAGATCCCCTCATTGGCTCCACTTACTGGTTTCCACCACAGAAGTGTTGTGGAGCAAATGGGACACTTGGGTCCAGAGAACCCAATTAGATACAGAAAGAACTTCTCCCAGGTGGGTTCGTGTGGGCAGTGAACACCCACAACTAGCTGACTTCAGAAATCCTCTCCTGTTGTGCTGCTGTGTTTGCTGATGTCATCAGTGCCTGTTTGGTGGTAAATTGAGCCCAAACTCCACCTGATCTCAGCCTGCTTCCTGCAACCTTTGCAGTAAGGGATTGGGCTGAGGGAGCAAAGAAAATCACAGGAAGATTCAGGTGCCCCCTGGCCTGCAGATGCTGCAGAGGATTTCCGAGTACCTGGTCAGATATCCTTAATGTCACAGCTTAGTCTCTGCTCGTTTGTCTCGACTGTTCTGCCTTTTAATGAGTTTTTCAGTAAGCAGACTCAGGCTAAACTAAGGGAACAACATCCTATTGTGTGGGAGTGGCAGAGGGAGATGACAAGCACCCACATCTCCTGCTCCAAGTGATGTCTTTATTACTGGCTGTAAAATCTCTGTTTCTTCTTCCAGGAATCCGGTTTCTGTCCAGTGTCATCAGGGAAGAAGAGCATGATTTGGGCACTGCCTCACTACCTGTTTGTTGGAGAAATTGGAAATTGGGGTTCAAAGGTCCCTGAGGCTGAGACAGGGAAAAGGTCCCACATTTCTCACTCGTCTGTGAACACTTTAGGCAGTGTAGCAGCAAAAAGCTAGAAGAAATAAAAACATCCTTAAGCAACAAGAGGAGGAGTCTGTGTCCCAAGCCTGGCTCTGAAACCAGTGGCTGTGGGTCAGGCACTGTGAGATGCTGTGTCCTCCTGCCGTGTTCAATCTGGTGAGACAAACCCATCTGGGACGTGGGTCTGGCTGTGCCCCGTGCTCCCAGGCTGTGCCCACGGAGTGCCTTCAGCCGAGGCTGGTAGGCAACGAGGCACTTCCAAACGGTGTTCCACCATTTACCAACTCCACTTTTCCCCTATTTGCTCTGTCTTGTGGCTGACCTGTTACCTTCTAATGCAGTAATTACCAGATCAGCTGCCTTCCCCTTCAAGGAACTGACCTGTGGTGGCTCATCCATAATTACTGTGGATGAAATCTCTAATGTCTGCATTTATCACAGCTCTCTTTGATCCACTTCTGTTGCTGCTTGGTTGGGTTTTTTTCTTTTTTTCCTTTTTCTATTTTTTTTCTTTCTGTTTCCCACTTGACCTTCAGATTCACCAGCTTTGTGAAAGAAAATTGGGGGGGTGGAGTGCTGAGGGGGTGTGGCTTAGCCATATGCTAGAAGAAAGAGAAAAATGGGGAATTTAATGAAAAAAACCCTTGTTTCCCTAAAGCTGTGTTATAACGAATCCCGTTTAATTCTACCACAGATCCACACAGGGAATTACACCAGTAAGCACTGAAACCAGTGAGAGATCCTGGGAGAGCAGGTATCACTGTTGCCTTGCTGTGAAGCCTGTGCTGTTGAGCAGGGACACTTCAAAATGCTCTGGACAAGGTGACAAAACGAACACGGGGCTGGGGTATTCACCCGTGTGTGACTGTCAGAGACTGGCTGCCTCCCTTTCCTTCTCCTGTAAGTGGTATAATAACAGCCACTTCCTGACAACAGTGTTCTGTTATTTTAGACACTTCATTAGAGTTGGGGATTGAAGACTTTGGAGTCATTTATAAGTTCTGTGTTTCTCCCTGTCTGTTAATATGTAAATGTATCGTACTTAGGAGAACATGGGAAAAACAGATAGGCTCATTAATCTTCCCACAGCTAACAGGGAGTCTGCAGCAGACCCAGCAAAAGACTTGTCTAGTTTGGCCATGAACCTCAAGGCTAAACTAAAAGTACAAACAAAACCATCTTTTGGGTTAAGGGATTTTCTCTTTTTTTGTTTTGTTTTGGTTTTTTTTTATGAAATGTGTAAGGATGACCTGAAATATTTTCCATTTGAAAAATTTTTGCCTGTGTTTTCTGTTTTTTTGGAAATTTAGGAAGATGTTTGGACTGCTGAACAGACTCTGAACTTACAGAATCAAAGAATCATTATGGTTGGAAAAGACCTCTGAGATCATCATGTCCAACCACCAGGCACCATGCTCACTAAACCATGTCCCTAAGTATCACGTCTACCTACCCAGGGATGGTGACTCCACCACCTCTCTGGGCAGCCTGTCCCGATGCCTGAGCACTCTTTTCAGTGAAGAAATGTTTCCTAATATCCAATCTGAACCTCCCCTGGTGAAACTTGAGACCATTTACTCTCACCCTGCTAGTTACCTGAGAGAAGAGACCAAGCCCCATCTCTACACCCCTGCTTTCAGGTAACTCTAGAGGGCAATAAGGTTTTCCCTCAGCCTCCTCCAGCTGAACAACCCCAGTTCCTTCAGCTGCTCCTCATCAGGCTTGTACACCAGACTCTTCACCATCTTTGTTGCCCTTTTCTGGACACCAGGACCTCAATGTCCTTCTTGTAGTGAGGGGCCTAAGACCGCACGCAGTACTCAAGGTGTGGCCTTGCCAGAGCTGAGTATAGAGGGACAATCACTGTCCTGGTCTTGCTGGCCACACAATTCCTGATATGAGCCAGGATGCTCTTGGTCTTCTTGGCCACCTGGGCACACTGCTGGCTCATGTTCAGACAGCTGTCAACTAACACCTCCAGGTCCTTTTCCCCCCTGACAGCTGTCCAGCCACCCTTCCCCAAGACTGTAGCGTGTCATGGGGGTGTTGTGACCCAAGTGCAGGACCTGGCACTGAGCCTTGTAGAACCTCATACAGTTGAGCCTCAACCCATCGATCCAGCCTGTCCATAACCCTGTGCAGGGACTTTCTGCCCTCCAGCAAATCAACACACCTGCCCAATTTGATGAACATGTGAGACTGCAAAAGGGAAGGGAGGGTAAGCTAGCAACAGGGCAGTTCTGGTATTACAAGTTTTAATGTATTTTCCAGTTAAATTCCTGTTTCACTTTAAAGCATCTAACAATATGCAGTAGAAAAACAGTATTTGTTAGGATTGCTAATGTGTTTTCTCAGTAATGAGGGAGTGAGAATCTGCATTTCCTCCTATTTTTTCAATAAAATACAAGAAGGAAATGAATAACTTTTAAAAATAAGAAAGGAAAAGCTTGCCTGTTTTCTTTATTATGTCAGCAAAACAGGCCTAAACTGCCAATTCCTTTAGAAGCCACCACTCTGTCCCCCTTCCAGCCTCCTGTCCCTGACCCAGTCATGGTGTGGTCACTATAGACTGCTCAGAACTGGTGCAAGCAGGTCTGGGGAGGCGACTGTGCCCTTGTACTCTGCACTGGTGAGGCCACACCTTGTGTACTGCATTCAATTCTGGGTCCCACAGTACAAGAAGGACATTGAGGTCCTGGAATGGGTCCAGAGGAGGGCAACTAGGATGGTGAAGGGTCTGGAGGGCAAATCTTATGGGGAGCAGCTGAGGGAGCTGTGGATGTTTAGTCTGGAGAAGAGGAGGCTGAGGGGAGACCTTATCACTGCCTCTAATTACCTGAAAGGAGGTTGGAGAGGTGATGGTCTCTTCAGCCAAATGACAGGTGGTAGGACAAGGGGAAATGGCCTCAAGCTACACCAGGACAGGTTCAGATTAGATGTTAGGAAGAAATTCTTCACCAAAAGAGCTGTTGGGATGTTGAACAGGCTGCCCAGGCAGGTGGTTGAGTCACCATCCCTGGGTGTATTTATCAGATAGGCAGATGAGATGCTCAGGGATATAGTTTAGGAGAGGACAGGGACGGTTGGACTCAATGATCTAAATGGCCTTTCCCAATCTTGATTCTGTGATCCTGTGTGATTCTATGAAATAAAGCCTTTACTGGGTTTGTGTCAGCACACTGTAAGCCAGAACTTTTTTTAAAGGAAACCTTTTTCAAAATCCTTATCAGCATGTCACAGCACAACACACCGTTCTCCAGCAGTGCACAAAGCTGAACGCTGACTGTGGCTTTTCCCACGATTAACCACTAGGACAGACGCATTTGTGGACTCCTACAAGAAATAGGTGCTGGATAAAAAATGGGACAGGCCCCTTTCACTTGAGGTTTTGCATGGTTTCCCAGATGCAGGGCTCCCTTGGAACAAACAGAGAGACACTACCGCCCCCTCAGCACGGATGTGACCATGCCTGACATGGAAACGGCATCGCCTGTCGCAGCGGCAGAGCTGAACGTTCCCTTGCTGCAGCCTGAAAGCGACGCCCTGACGGCAGTGCTGGCTCTAGAAACACAGCGAGACAAACCCTTGAGGAGTGATGAAGTGCTGACTAACGAGCGGTTACGTAGGTGCGTGACTGTGCGACCCACAAGCAGGGAAAGCAAGGTCAGTGATTTAGTGCAGGGTTTTGGGGTCAGGGAACATCCAGAGAGTGAAGTGAGGTTTGGGATGGTGAATAAAGGCAGGGTGTGCTGGGATCTGTGCCGCTTCTAATCATTGCAGAATCATTCCAGAAGGCCAAACGCATCCTGGGCTGCATCAAAAGAAGCGTGGCCAGCAGGTCGAGGGAGGGGATTCTCCCCCTCTACTCTGCCCTCGTGAGACCTCACCTGGAGTACTGTGTCCAGTTCTGGAAACCCCAACACAAGAAGGACATGGGCCAGTTGGAGAGGGTCCAGAGGAGGGCCACAAAGATGATAAAGGGGCTGGAGCACCTTTCCTACGAGGACAGGCTGAGAGAGTTGGGGCTGTTCAGCCTGGAGGAGAGGAGGCTCCGGGGAGACCTTACAGTGGTCTTCCAGTACCTCAAGGGGGCCTACAAGAAAGATGGGGAGAGGCTGTTTAGTAGGGCCTGTTGTGACAGGACAAGGGGTAATGGTTTTAAAATGGAGGGAGATTTAGATTGGATATTAGAAAAAAGTTCTTTACTGTAAGAGTGGTGGAGCACTGGAACAGGTTGCCCAGGGAGGTGGTGGATACCCCATCCCTGGAGACGTTCAAGGCCAGGTTCGATGAGGCCCTGAGCAACCTGATCTAGTTGTGGGTGTCCCTGCTTCTTGCAGGGGGGTTGGACTAGATGACCTCTGGGATTCGCTTCTAACCCTAATCATTCTATGATTCTATGATTCTATGATTCTATGATTGGAGGCTTCCTGTTATTCTTTCCCTATTGATTACACATCACTAATGAGACAATAATCCCATTTGGCACCTGGTTAAAGCAATAGGAACATGATCGTTATTAGTATGAAGCGGTAAGTTCTTCCTGCTGCAGATGAATATGTTTAGCCATTTCCTTCGCAGGACACCCTTTTTGGTTCCTTATGGTTTGTCAGGTTTTAATTGTTCAGGATAACATGCTGGGCTATTTTGGTCCAGTTGAGATATTAAGAAAGCTTCAGCTCCAATAGTTCAACTGTCTGCAGAAGATGAATTTGTAGAAAGTTCTTCTTTTAGTCCACATATTTTATTTTTTTTAACTGGATGGATGAGAAGGTTTTATATTCCCATGGCTTGAAATAAGGGTTTGGGAATTGTTATAGAAATCACTTGGGTTTCACAATTGTGCCTTTTTCTTTATTCTAGAAGCAGACAAATAAAGCCTAAACCTTCCCAATTGTATCTGCATGGTAAAAGTTGTTGGTTTGGTTTTTTTTTAAGGAAAATAATGTACATTCCTGGTCTAATACTTTAGCTGGTACTAAAATGTTGTGGGCAATTCTGTGAATTTTCCTGTGTCCTTTGACTGTGCTCATCTGCAGCCAGCTCATGGACAGAGCATCTCCTCCATAAGCCCAGCACAGGACAAGACTGAGCAAGACTCTTCCTGCAACCACATATCTGGATCACCACTGTCCAACTCCAAAGGGGCTGTGGCGCCTACCAAAGTGATCGCCTTGGAGCTGGGGGGACCTACAAGAAAGACTTTGGGGGGCCAGTAGCACTAGACCATACAGGTCTAGACATCCACGTTTAGCAAAGGAACCAAACCTCAAGAGTGGTGTTTCTTATCTGAGAGCTGGCTGCTGAGAACCCTTTTTTAGTCAGTGAAGACAACTATCTTTCCAGGCTGCTTTACCTGACCTCCATCTAACCTGGGGTGAGATGAAATACCCTCTACAATGGCCTGTTTTCGTCTAACAGGGACCATGGCCAACTCTCTCAGCTTCAGACTATGGGCATCTAAACTTAGGTGAAATTGATACTGCCTGAGGAGACTGTCTTCCCCCAAAGCCTTGCTGGGAGTCTCCTAGTCTGCATGCAGAGGAGGCAGATGCTGCCAGGTGGCAATTCCAGGCTGGGACCCACTGGTTGAAGCTGTGCCAGGAGCATGAGTTTGAGTCTGCTCCAGCACATCCACTTTGGGTCATTTCTTAGCAGACCTGTCAGCCGAGGAATGAACTGGCAGTGGACACACGAGAAGGTTCATGGCACAGGGAAAATGGAGTGATGGTTGTTTGTCCCAGGTAGGACTTGTCTCCTCTCAAGCCTTGAGGGGCCATCTCCTGTGGGTAAGCAGAGGACTGTCCCTCTCTGCAGTCTGCTCACCTTGGGGCAAAGGTGTGTTTTCCAGGGAGTCTATTCAGACAGGTTAAACCTGGGCAAGGTGTGGCTGGAAGCTCTGGGGAGGTGGATCTATGTACAGGGAGACCTGCAGGTTTCAGAAAATGTCCATTTCAAATCGCCACAGAAAGGCAAAATCTCAAACAGACAAGCGAAAGCTCCCAACCAAAACCGTGCAAAAGAACACTGGCCAGGAACAGCAGAAGCAGGTTTTAATTTGGACTATCACTTTTATGCTAAAACTATAAAATCACGACTAAATTCTAACTTTGAACCAAAAGCTGGGAATGAGGTGTGTGAGCAGTTGTGACAGCTCTTCTGAAACGCAAGTGAATTCTGAAAACCGGTGTGTGCTGAGGCACTGGGCTGACTCACTCCTGCTTCAATACAGTTCCATCCGGGCGTGCTAAGGCTGAAGCAGATCCCTGTGCTGTGCCACTGCACCCTTGGAGGGATGTGACTGCTGACCCCACTTCAGCAAAAGGAAGGGAGCCAAGCCGTGTCTCCTTGGGACCGGAGGTCACGTGAAGACCCGCCTCCCCAAGCAGGAGGACTGAGGGCTCCAAGACCTCCTCTCAGTGGAAAAGACCAAAGGTGCATTCTGTGGCTGTGCAGCCGTTGGATACGTCCAGCGCTGGGTGGTGGGCAGCGGCTGTGGGTGATGTCGGTGGATTATTTGCCTCTTGTGGAGGTGGTGTGCCAGGGATGGGTCTGAACACATTGCCTTGTGTGCCATCAACCCAACCAGCTCTTCCTCATCCCTGTGACCCAGTGTGGGGATGAGTTGCCTGGAGTAGGTGAGGGGGAGACCCTCTGTCCAGAAGTGGAGGTGGGAGAAGGCAGTGGCACAAAGGGCAGGTGGATCCCAGGCACATTCCATTGTGGTGGGAAGCTCGTGTTGTTCTGGAGTTTGTCAAGCTTGCATGAAGCTGGTGGGAATACCTTTGTGGAGGGCTTTCACCCTGCTCTTTTACACAGTTCATACTGACTCCAATTCCTCTCATGTCCCACCTGAGGAATGTGTTCAAACACACAAGGAATGATACCTGAGGAGAAAAATGCTTTGTGTTCTCCTGCAGGCAGTTGGATTAGTGGTGTGTTTGGAAAGCCAGGGTGATAAACATTTTAGGAATAATGAAAGAGAACTGTATCTGCAGCTGGCCCATGGGACTTGAATGAGGCAAGCTCTGTGACCTGTACCCAAAGTACAAGCACCAGCCTGACTTCCTTGTGCCCCTGCCTCTTACACTGCCCCAAAGAGCCTTTTCCTGGTTTTACAGAAGGTGCATTTGGTGTCAGCCCATTCATCCAAAGACAAGATCAGCTTATCTCACACGATGATGGAGCAATAATTCATTGACAAGTTATCCAAAGGGCCACACACTTACATAAAACCCTGTACGTGTAAAATTAAGATAATGCCTGTCCCCCATGTACCCTGCCATAGAAGTAATTCATCTTGGTTTGCTCAAAGGAGCACAAGGCACATATAGCCCATCACACCTCCTGTCACACCAAAAGGAATCCAGCCTGATGTGGGCAGATGCAAACAAACTTCTGAGGCCCCTTAGGAGATATACAGGGACACCAGAGAGAGTTCTGGGGTGCTGTGACCTCCTTTAGGCACTTCACAGACACCCTCCGAAGTTACCTGGAGGCGATCTCTGAGCAGCAGTGCTGGACTGCAGGGCTGAATCAAGCCACCCAACCCCAGGCTGTGCTGCTCCTGCTCCCACGCTGGGACAGCAGGAGTTATGCCCAGCGGCAGACACAGAGGGAGCCCTTGGCCCGTTATTCCTGTGCGTGCAGATAAACCCAACCCAACCCCGTGCCAAGACACTCCCTTGAGCAACATAAACCCAACACGCTCTTGGCAACCGACCCAGGCCCTTGCCTTCGCAAGCAGTCACGGGAGGGTGGAAATCAGTTAGTGGGGTTTGCACCCGCAGCAGCTAACGAGGAGCCCTGCTTCCCACCAGCTCCCTCAGGGGGCTCCTCAGGTGTCCCCATGAGTGGTGCACCCATCCCGGTGGCCACATTGTCTCTGCTGCCACAGACCGGGTGGAAGAGGTGCTTGGAAACACACTTCTGCAAACCTGCTTTGTCTGAGAAGAAGGGGAAATGGGGGTCAGTGGGAGAAGGTGAAGGCAGAGTGGGGTGAGAGAGCTGGGTGTGCAGGTGAGATCTGATGCTGATGACCCATCATTCACCCTGCATGGTTGGGGGATTGTCTTGGGCAACCTCTGGTTGGAGGGTTGCCTTGGGCTACCTCTCACAGCCCCCATGCAACAAGGGCCCTTCAGGAGTGCCCTCCAGGGCTGAAACATCCAGTCATTACATCCCAAAGACTTGTTATTTGCTCCAGAAGCTCTCCTTGATGTGACCTGAAGTAGTAGGTTGGGAGAAGACCGAGACTATCTTCAAAAGTTTGCACTTGACCCAAGGCAAACCACTCAGGTGGATGGGCCAGGTGTCCTTTGGTTGTTCAGGTGGGGAGGGTCTCATGGGGACAGGCTTGCAGGACTGGGTGTTGTCTTTGCGTCAACACCAACAGGTACTCTCAGGCATGAAACATGATGTGTCTCATACTGCGTACAATGTTCACCAGGGGAGAGACAAAGGTGGAAACCAGCAGTGCTCAGTCTTTCTACCAAGGAGCTGAAACATCCCTAGAAAAACGCAAGCACTTCCCTCACTGTCAGTGTGCCCCTGCTTCTCCCCAAAGTTTTGAGGACTAGAAAGCCATGGGTGCTGCTTTGGCAGTTTGCTCATCCACTGACACAATCACCAGTTCCCTAATTGTTTGTTTTTAGTGACCACCGCTGTTGCTGCCCACCTGGGGACAGCCTACTCATGAATGTGGTGATGGGAGGGTTTATCCTGAGCCAATTTGCAGGGCAGGGGCTCTGTGGCCAGCTTGTAAAAGCAGAGACAAGCCCTTGGGAAAGCCACTGAGTAGCTAAACCATGTGGCTAATCCAGGCACATCATTTGAGGGGGCAAGGCAGGGTGTGCAGGTGTGAGGCTGGAGCAGGACTCTCAGCCTGGTACTGAAACACCTCCCTTGTAGGTGTCTGCCCTGGCTCTGGTGTATGCACTGGTAGGCTGGGTTTGTGCAGATGTTGTTGCAGCAGTAGTGGTCCAGGGATGCACACAAGGTGTGATTTGTAGGGAAGGGCTCTATTTCCCAATATCTCACTGACATAATGGGGAAAAAAATAAATTGATCTGCTTTGGAGCATGTGATCCAGGTGTTACCTTTTGGAGGAAAGTCATAGACAAAAGCAAATTCCTCAAAGGAACCTCAGTTTTGCTCCTTCCCTCTTCTCCTCCCCTTCCCTTCTCTGCCCTTCCACACCCCATGGCAGGGCTGGAAGAGGCACTCTCATTTATGGCTTGGATGATGAGATGTCTCCAGACATGGAGAGCACAGTTTGCTACTCCCCTGTCTCTGAATTGGTTTTGACCTAATTCTCTAAGTTAAAAAGTGTTTTAAACAGAGTTTTACCCTACTCAGCAACACAAAAGGCTGAGGCATTTCTGGGTGTGCCCAGGATGTGTCTCACATGCTTAAATCTGTGACATTCAGTTTTGGCAATCTGCAGACCTCAGGGTGGATGTCCACCTCTGCTGATGGCAGACCTGGTTTTCAGGAGCTTCTCTGAAATTTGGAGAGGTAGGCATCAACTCAGAGAGGCTGTGAACCTTGGATAGAAAACGATTGACCTGGGGGACCTAAATGTCAGTGTCTAAGGGGTTTGTAGAAACTAGATGTACCAGGACTGGGCAGCTGATGAGTTTTCAAAGGTCAAGCTGTATAGCTACGTCTTTCAAATGGCATTTGGGAAGCTCAGGAGGCAGCTGGGTATTTTTGTGCATCATAGACAACTCAAAAAAGTTTCAATTTTATATATGTTTCACTTCATTCTTTGGGTCAGGGGTTTCTAAACCAATTTGACACATTTTTGACATCTAGTTGGAGGATTGGGCCCAGAGTAACAAGGAAACCCAGCTCCCACAGACCTCAGTATTTAATGAGGAAAGTGTGACAGTGCCCTCGGGACTGAGAATAGATGATGCTGGGGAAAAGGGAAAGTGGTTTACGCCTTGCTGAAGTTTTCTCATCTTGTTCCCATTTACACCTTTAGGAAGGTGGTGCTATGGTGCTGCATGCAGATTGGGTGTGTGCCCGAGAAATGGGACAGAAATCCACATGTCTGTGAACGTCCAAAAAGCCTCATGGTCTCCATTTCCCTAGAAACTAAATCTACCCATGCAGGGATGAGCCTCTGGGATTGTGCAGCAGATTTGCATACCCAGTATGTTAAATCAGTCTGTTTCTTACCAATTCTGGGGAGCTTTCACTCTTTTCAGTATGTAAATTACTTCATCCTTTTAAAGGCTGTTCTGCCCAAGGCCTGAGCTGCTCAGGACCTCTCCTGCAAAGCATTTCTGGGTGTGCCCAAAGGGGCCACCCTTTGTACTCCGTTTGTACTTTTCCCTTTAGCGTCTCTGCCTTGGATATGGTCTAGTCACCTAATTCATCCTGTAGGAGTAAGAGCCTGAACACAAGGACTGCCCAAAGGAAGCACTTACAGCAGCCAAAAGCAACGCATGCTCCCTGCTCTGCTCTCCTGTGGCGGTTTTGTGGGGTGGTTTCTGTAAGAAGCAGCTAGAAGCTTCTTTGAGGTCCAACACAGTAAATCCCAGTTGGGCTCCCAAGGCCAAACTCCCCAACCCTGTTACTGACAAGGACTGACAAGGCCGTCCGGGCCAATCAGCACCGGGCACAGGCCTCTGGGAATCACATTTTAGAGACAGAAAAATGCAAA